>NW_004624780.1:1116003-1162251 GCF_000247695.1 Heterocephalus glaber
CTGTGTGAAAGAAACTATTGCATATCCTGCCCCCTTCTGGCTGGGCACATGGGTGGAAATTGAGCTGCCATCAATAAACCATGTGAATTCTGGATCTGAGATAGCCTCTGAGGAGACATTAGGGAGGGAGGGAAGAAGCTTTTCAATTGTTTCTGTGCACGAGTGGGAGAGTGTCTGAACAGCCTCAGGAAGGAGAGTGGCTGGGTTAAGGGAGGGGCAGGACTGAAGAGAGAAAGATGGATTTTCTATAAAAGTGGTATGGAAGAGCTGTAGCCTAGAGGAGGACAGGTGTGAGAGGCTATAATGAGTGAGTAAGTCCTGTAAGTGATGGGGTGACTTTACTGTCATTGGTTGGCCAAAGGTAAGTTTGGAACTTTCTTGGGCTAAGAGAGAAGCAGCAACCAGAGCGCTTAAACATGTAAGCCAGCCTTGGACAGTGTAATCAAGCTGTTTGGACAGGTAGGTGACTGGAACAAAGTGTGATCCTATATTTTGTCCCAGAACTCCCAAAGCCAATCCTGTTCATTCAGTGACATACAGAAGGAATGGCTTTTGAAGATCTGGGAGAGCCAGTGCTGGAGCAGAGAGGTTAGCAGCCTGAAGCTTGAGAAATGGTCCCTTGATAGAAGTGTTATTTATAGGTTCATTTGGGTCTCCCTTGGAAGCATCATACGGAGGTTTAGCAAGTAGACTGAAGTTTGCTATCCATAAATGGAGAAAGCCTGCGAGCCCCAGGAAAGACAGGATCTCAGCCTTGGAGGAAGGGATGGGGAGGTCCTGAATAAGTTGTTTATGGTCCAAGGTGATCTCTCATTGCTGATATGAGATCTTAACCCCAAGGTATTGTACTGTGAGTTGGGAGAGTTGGGCCTTGTCCCTGGAGATTCAGTACCCCTTTTTATATAAGAAATTAAGTAATGAGGCCATGTGTTGCTGAGTGAGTGTGAAGGTGGGGCTGCACAAAGTAAATCATCTACATATTGGAGTAGCTTAGAGGGAGACAGGTTTAATTTTAAGAGGTCAGTAGCCAAGGCCTGTCCAAAGAGGTGTGGACTATCCTGGAAAACCTGTGGAAGAACTGTCCAAGTAAGTTGTTGAGAGTGTCCCATATCAGGGCCAGTCCATGTGAAAGCAAAAGGATTTTGTGAGTTGGGGTGTTGGGGGATGGTGAAAAAGGCATCTTTGAGGTCTAGAACCATGAAATAATGTGAAGAGGAGGGGATATGGGACAATAATGTGTAGGGGTTGAGAACAACAGGGTTTAAGGGAAGTACAGCAGAATTGATGGCTCTTAAGTCTTGTACTAATTGGTAGGAACCATTTGTTTTTAAAACTGGAAGGATAGGAGTGTTGTAGGGGGAGTGAGTTGGTCTGAGAAGTCCCTTGTCCAGTAGACTGGTAATTACAGACTTTAATCCTTTTAAATGTTTTAAGGCTAAAGGGTATTGGGGAACATTTGGAAATTGAGTGATATCTTTGAGAGAGATCTGAATGGGAGGGTGATGTTTAGCCACAGAAGGGGTGGAGGTGTCCCAGACTGAGGGGTCAATATAAAGCTCCCTAGGAGAGGGTGAAGTTAGATTGGGAGTTGAGTCAGTCAGGGGGGCAGCCAGAAGCAGCAGAATACCAGTAGGGTCTGAATTGGCTGAGTGAAGGGTGAGTGAAGACCTGAATTTAGTTAAAATATCTCTCCCTAAGATGGGGGTAGGGCAGCTAGGAATAACCAAGAAACCATGTGAAAATGTACTGCCCAACAGAGAACAAGCTAGGGGTGGTGTACTTAGTGGGCTTGAGTGTATTCCCTGAACCCCCACGATAGTTACTGTGGAGGGATGTGTAGGGCCTGAGTACTATGGTAAGGCTGAATAGGTAGCCCTTGTATCAAGTAAAAATGAAATAGGCCTACCTGAGACGCTGACAGTTACCCTGGGCTCATTGAACGTGATGGCCATGGGGGATGTAGATGACCCTGGGCACTGTAGATGACCCTGGGCACCGTCAATCCTCCATCGCCAGGCTGATGAGCTCTGACAGAGATGTCTCTGCACCTGCTGCCTGGGTTTGAGGAGAGGATGACCTCTTACCTCTTTGGCAAAGGGGACAGTCAACCCTCCAGTGACCCATCTGCTTGCAGTCGGGACAAGGGCCAGGTGGTGGCTTGGGATTGGGACATTCTTTAGCCCAGTGTCCAGTCTGATTATACTTGAAGCAGGCCCCAGGAGGCCCATCACAAGTAAACAACCTTTTGCAGGACAGTGGTTTACCCTGTAGGGCTGTTGCCAGCATCTGGTAATTGGCCACCTTTTGTTGCTTTGCTTGTTCCTCATGGTGATTGAACACCTTAAAAGCAACATGGAGGAGCTTGGTTTGTGTGGCCTGGGGGCCCTCCTTGACCCTTTTTAGTGTTCTCCTGATGTCAGGGGCAGACTATGAAATAAAATGGGTGTTAATAACAATCGTGCCTGCCTGAGAGGTGGGATCAATTTTGGTATATTTTTGAAGAGCATCAGCCAACCTAGAAAGAAACTGTGCTGGATTTTCTTGGGGTCCCTGAGTTATTTCCCTAATTTTATCAAAATTAAGTGTCTTTTGTGAAATTCTCTTTCAGACTTCTCTGAGACAAACAATCATATAGTCTCAGAGATCTCTGCCTGGGTCTCCATCCTGGTAAGTCCAATCAAGTTGAGTATCTGGCACTGCCTGGGTGCCCACTAGTTTAGTTGGATCTGTGGCATGAAAATCATCTGCTGCTGCCTGGGCTGCCCTCCAGACCCTCTGGTGTTCCTCTGGGAAGAGAGTAGTTGAAAGAATTGTATAAATATCTCACCAGGTCATATCATAAGACTGAGTAAGGTAGTGAAATTCTTTGATATAAACATCAGAATCATAGAAAAAGGAGCTTAGGCATTTTTCAATTTGAGAAAGGTCAGAGAAAGAGAAGGAAACATGTATTCTAACAATGCCCTCAGTCCCGGCTACCTCTTGGAGGGGCATCTGTGTGGCCAGGGCTGATGGTGGAAGGGTGGGATAGTGAGAACAGGTGTGGGGTGGGGAGATGTGAGGTGGTGGGGATGGGAAAGGAGGAGGCAAAAGAGGGTCACAAGATGGCAGAGAAGGAGGGTCACAAGATGGCAGGGGAGAAGGGCCATGTGGTGAGGAGGAAGGAGACAAAGGAGAGGTACAAGATGGCAGAAGAGAAGAAACATGGGACAAGGCAGAAGAAGAGTTTGGGGGGATTATAAGGTGGGGGAAGTGTGAGTGGTGAGTGATCAGCTGGATCGAATGAGTCAGAATCAGAAAGAGTGGAATCAGGAACGGTGGAGGGCAAAGCTTGGGCTAGGAGTACTTGAGGAGGAGAACAGGTTTGACAGAGGGAGGGTTGAGAGCGTAGGTAGAAAAAGGCTTGTATGTAGGGGATTTCTGACCATTTGCCATTGCGCTGACAGAAGTTGTGTAAATCATGCAGTATATTAAAATCAGAAGTGCCATTTTCAGGCTATTAAAACCCATTATCTAATTTATACTGAGGCCAAACCTGATTACAATAGAAAACAAGTCCTTTTGGTTTAAAGTCTGGTCCCAACAATCCAAGGGGTTTAAGTTGTACCAGGAGGCAGCCCAGAGGCATTGAGGGAGGGGGTTTGGATTGTTGGGCTCCCATGTTAGAGTGGGTGAGGAGGAGGCAGCTCCCTGGGAGAAGGACAAAGGGGAGAAGCATCCTTGTCCCCTTTGACAATCTCTGAGTCTCCCAGAGGGAGAGAATGAGAGGAGCTGGGCCTATAGGATGTCTCCCAGGGGCACGGTCCTGGGCCCAGCAGCCGTGGAGGATTCTCTGAGCAAGTGCTTGGATTTCTGAGAAGTCCCCAGAGGGAGAGAGAATGACACAGAGAACCCAACAAGAGGGAGGCTGAACTGCCTACTCACCCAGAGATTGGTGACTGGTGTGGATGTGTAGTGTCAGCAATGGCAAAGGTAGAAAGCCCCAGAGGGTCCTGGCATGGCAGATAGGGTCCGTCCCATGGAGATGGCCAAAAAGACCAATCAACCCCGTCCCATGGGGGATAGTCTGTTAATGGACCATCTACTATCTGAGTCATGGCACCAGGAATGTCAGGTAAAAGGGCCCAAAACCAAGACCAGACCAGGCCACAACAAGCCTTTATTAGGGGAACAGATCTGCCGGGCTGTCTCTGAACAAAGGAGAGACAAAAGCGATATGGCCAGGGCAGGGAGTGTCTTTTATAGGGACTGGGGTGGATCTTGTAGGGGCTGAAGTGGGGTTGAGTGAGGGAGTGATTAGGGAGTGGAGGAGCCGGTGACATCACTAGGTGGTAGGAGATGAGTGCATATTAGGTTACTCTCTAGGTGGGACCAGGGGCATGCTGGGAAGAAGGGCTTGTTCTTTGGTGGGAGCAACCATCTTGGCATGATGTCACATGGGAGGGGCAAGGCACAATAGGAAGAGGGCAGCTACTATCTATAATAGCTGCTGAGGTAGTGGGAGACCTATCAAGAAGGTTGTTGATTTAAGACAAGTTTGAGATCCACTAAAACTAATTGTTGTATTCTTGTCCTTCTGGTGGTTGTGGAAGCTTCCTATTTTCTTTGGACAACATTAGACATCTTAGCTCTTGAAGTACAACTTTAATGCTATATGAATTCTGTCATTTTGCTAACACTGGTGTACTGCATGCATCCACCATTCCACTGGAATTATTTATTCCATTCATATTAATTGTTGTTACAAATCTAACTAATGGAGGAGCTTCTGGAAGGCAACTATGCTCACCACTATACCACCAACACTGACTGGAGGAGCTTCTGGGTATTTAGATCCACATTCTACTTTCAGGCTATATATTCTATTTTCATAATTTGTCCTTGGTGGCCCAATAATCATGCCCTTCCACCTTGTGTCATATCTTCATCTTCAAGCACCCAGTTAACCATACCATTGCCTACTCCTTTTTGTCCTTCTTCAAGTTCTTCCAACAAGCAAAAATTACGAGGAACTTTAACTACTTTAACTCTATGGAGACTGCCATCTTCTCCTATAGCCCAACGCAGCCCCCCCCTTTTTTTTGTACTGGGGATCAAACTCCGGACCTTGTGCTTTCAAGGCAGGCGCCAGAACCACTGAGCTAAATCCCTGACAAGAGATCTTTCTTTTCATGGTTGCTAACTGCCATCCTGTCTTCTGTCTTATATCTGATATTCTGTCCTCACATTGGCTCATTCTGCTGTGTATACTTTCAATGGAATTTTTAATCTCCTGGATATCTGCTTGAATCAGTTTCATGGGTTCCATTTCTTTCTATGTTGGGCATTCATGTTGTCCATCATTTCCCTAAGCTCTTCTATTTTTTAAATTTGTATTCCTTTAGAGTCACTAATCATGTCTTTCATTATGGTCATCATCTCTAGTTATTTGAGAAACTATTTCTGACTTGATTTTTTCTAAGAGCCTCAGTCATCCTCTTTGTTATTTCTGCTGTCACCACTTCAGAGAGTCCAGGTGAGTGAGTTTCTTTTTTTTTTTTAGAACTGTTACTTTTAATAAGTAGTCAGAAACCTTAAGAATGTAAAAGTACATGTTGTTTTAAATTTCAAATTGTTCTACCTATTGTTCCCTGGGTTTGCTTTTGGTGAGCTGGAAGCTGGGGTTGCATCTTGCTTAAGTGTCTTCTCAGTTTCTTTTTTTAGTTTAATTCCTGGATTGATGTTGTAAATTGCATATGGCAAGTAGCTTTATAGCTAGTATTTAGAACTGTTAGAAAATGACTACTTCTCAGAAATGTCTTCCAGGTGTAGCTGGCTTTCAGTTTTTGAGTCTGTTGCAAGATCCTATGTCTTCAATTTATTGAGGATGAGAAGTTTCTGCCTGTTTGGCTTATCCCCTGGTTTTTTGGCACTGGCCTATAGTACTGTTTATGACCCTTGGGCAATCTCAGTCTTGGTGTACAAGGAAAAAACTGATTAGAATAATTATATCACTTTGGCTAAAGTAGTACAATCAGCAATAACAATAGTATCAGTTTAGATAATGAGAAACTGTGGTAACTACTGATTTGCTGCTTTTAACCATGTGAACTATATTTGTGGTTATATAACAAAATCTAAAACAAACCAGAAAATTGTTTACAATAAACATGCCCTCAGCATGGGGATTTTACCCTCAGGGGAGAAAATTTAGCATGGGTTGGGGGGAAAAAATTGAGGAAGTGGGCAGGGGAAGGAGAAGAAAAGAAGAAAGAAGAAGAAGAGGAGGAGGAGGAGGAGGAAGAAATAACAAACAAGCCTAGGGGACAAAGGAAGATTATGCAAACTTTGGGGAAATGGTGAAGAAAACAAAACAATACAAGAACAAGAAAAGGAAAAAAGTCTACTTCAAGGCATGTTTTTGCTGTCACTAGTAGAGAAATTGGGCATAGAGCCCAGATCCATGTTGATTTAATCCCAACAAGCCAGCCATAGATTTATGGCAGGGTATTGGATAATTCCAGCAAACCTGTCCCTTTAGTTCTGAAGCTCAGGCTGGTTCTGACTGTGAGGCTGGAATCTGTTTTGTTCAGCTTGCAGCACTCCATGTGTCTCTTGCCAGCTCCAACTTGGCTCCTTGGCCTTTTGCCAACCTGAACTCAGTTCTGCCTCACCCTGATGGAGCCTGCCCCTGCTCTGAGTTCCAAGCTCAATTGTTCCTTCTCCAAAATGGCTACCAGCCAATCACCCTCTCCCAGGGGACATTTGAACCAGAATAACTCACCAGCCACTGCAGTCTGCTGACTCCACTGTTCTGTTCCTCTGGAACATTTCTCCATGGAGGCCTGTAGGGTCACCAATAGTCTCTGTGCATCTGCAGGTTTGAGCCACCTTTCCCATGAAGTCAGTCAGGGATCAGGGAGAAAGTACCTCTTGCCACCACCTTCTTCACTGAAGTCTCTTTCCTTGATCTCCCTGTGGGCTTCAATTCTTGCTTCTGATCCTTGCTGGGTCCCAGGGATCCATTTCCCTTTTTCTTCTCTTCCTCACATTGTATTCCAGGGTCTGGACACCAGATCTTGGAGAGGCTGTTTCTCTGCTGTTCACCACTCTGCCATCTTCCCAGAAGTCCTTGCTATAACAATTTCAATAGTCTTTTCTTACAGCTTGAAAACACTTTGAAGAAAATAGCTAGATATTTTCTAATAATAATAATGCTTGGATTCCAAGCATTATTTTTGAATTTTCAGTGAATGGTAATAATATTATGAGTATAGAATATTCCCACTCCATTTAGTTTTAATTTAGTTTGACTTAACTATATAACTCCTAGTTTGCCCTCTTTGAAGACTGTCATCTACCAGAAGTTCCTGAAGAGCCCAGTGTAGATGAGTTGATATCAAAATCTCCTCTTTCACTTTTTCCCATTTCAATAAGGACCTACAGCCATCTCTTCCACAGTTACCAACTACCTGCTCACTTTTATCAGCCCATCTCTTAGCCTTTTTGGCACACACACACACACACACACACACACACAGAATACGAGGTTAATAATGAACATTGTGCATTTAGCTAATTAGATTGAAAGGACCAATAATGTGCCACCCTTAACTATAGAAAAGATATCTATACTTACAGTATGAACAGTAAGACAAACCAAACACTGTATTGACCAACTATTGACCTACAGTAAACATTTACTAAATGGAACAACTTTACCTCTACTAACAATAGAACAGTATTCAACAGCAATAGCATAAAGTTAACTAGCTAACTAGAGATTCATAAAGCTTAGTAGTTACACTAGTAAAGGGTGGGTGGGAAGCTGAAGAGTGAAAAAAGTAACATTTGAAAAATTAGTGAGATATGAGGAGAGAAGTGAGAAAGGGGCACCTATTGAGGAGTAAAAGGAAAGTAGTAGTGATAGAGAACAGTTGCAGGAAAGAGCAAACAAGAAAAAGAAGAAAAGATAGAGCAGAAAGAAGAAATAAAAGATGAAGAGGAAGAGAAAAAAGTCAAAAGGGAAAAAGAGAAAAGAAACTAAAATAGGTAAAAGGGAGAAAAACCTGAAACCTCAAAAAAATCTGATGGAGGAAAGATAAAAATAATACAAAATAGAAAATTTTAAAGATTGAATCAAAGAAAAAAATCCCTGTGTTATTGAATAAGTTTCTTTCCAAGATCTGCAGTCTTGAGATCCATTCAGTCACAATTTTCTATGCCTGGCTTTAGGGTTTATGGAGTTTTGAGGTGCCCTCTTTGCACCAGAAGCCCTTCTGTCCATTCCTCCCAGATTGCGGTTACTGTTCAAGCCAGGGTATGTCCCTGCTCCCATTGGTAGACGGGAACATGGACAGCCCCCTGGTCTGATGGACACAATATACAAGCAGGGTTCTAGAGTCCTGTAGGACTTAATATGTGCAGTTGTGAGGTCTAATTGCTCCCTTCACTCACTGGGCTCCCTTTACTCACCTCCTCCAAGATCGGGTTGGTTGGTTAGTCCTCACCTGTCCTGTCTCATGCCATAGGAAAGCAAAATGTAGAGACGGCTTGGGATTGGTGGGTGGTCAACATTGATATGAGCCAAAATAAACTTCTCATTTAAAAAACAAGTTACAAGTAGAGAAGGGTGAAGCGGGTGAAGGGAGGGCAGGGGAAGGGGAAAAAAATAAGAACCAACATACTCAGGTAAAGGTACAAGATCCCAATGATGAACGTAACTGTATTTTATACCTAAAATGTACCAGTAAACTTAATTGGGGGGGGGGGACAAGTTACAACTTCACACCCATTAGAATAGCTAATATTAAAAATAAAACAGAAGATAGCAAATGTTGATGAGGATGTAGGGAAATTTCAACCCTTTGTACAATATTGGTGGGAATGTAAAATGGTACAACTACTGTAAAAAATAGTACTGAGGCCGGGGATTTAGCTCAGTGGTTCTGGCGCCTGCCTTGCAAGCACAAGGTCCCGAGTTCAGTCCCTGGTGCCAAACAAACAAACAAACAAATAAAAAATAGTATGGTAGTTTCTGAAAAATTTTCAATAGATAACATGACCCTGCAATTCCACTTTTGGGTATATTTCCAAAAGAATTGAAAATAGGTACTCCAAGAGATCTTTGTATATTTCTATTCATAACAGCATTACTTACAATAGCAAAGGTGGAAACAACCCATGTTCAAATGAAGAATGGATAAATAAAACTGTATGCGTGTGTAAAACCTAATATTAGTAAGACTTAAAGGAAGGAAATTCTGACAAATGCTTCAATATAGATGAACTTTGAGGACATTATGCTAAGTGAAGTGAACCAGTCATGAAAAGACAATGTATGAGTTCCCTTTTATGAGCTATCTAGAGTAGTCAAATTTATAGAAATAAGAAGTAAAATGATGGTTGCCAGGAGCTTGCAAGAGGGGTAAATGGTGAATAAAGTTGTTTGGTGGGTACAGAACTTTGGATGTGCAAGAAAAAAATTTTCACAAGATGCATCATGGTGATTATTATAACCATGTGAATATACTGACTACTTATGAAGTATATACTTAATATGGATAAGATGAAAAATTTTATGTTACATGTATTTCTCCACAATTAAACATTTAAAAAAATTAACTCAATGTATCAAAAATCTTAATGTAAAACTAAAACTATAAAATTCTTAGAAGGAAACATAGGTGCAAATCTGACTTACATTAGGCAACAGTTACTTAGGTATGACACCAAAGCACAGTCAAGAAAGAAAAAATAGCTCCTACAAACTAAACACTATCAAGAAGTAAAAAAAAAAAAAATGGGAGAAGATATTTGTAAATCATATATCATATAAAAGACTAGTATCTAGAATATATAAAGAACATTTACAATTCAACAAGAAATACAGCCCAATTTACACTTGATCTTAGCCAAAAGGCCGAAAAGCGATAAGACAGCCCAATTTAGAAATGTGCAAAGGATTTACATAGTCCTTTCTCCAAAGAAAATATATAAATGGCCAATAAGCTCATGAAAAAATGCTCAAGATCATTTGTCAGTGGGGAAATGCCAATCAACACCTCAATGAAATACCACTGACACTCACTATGAAGACTATAACAACAACAACAACAAAAGGTGAGGGGATGTAAATGTTGATGAAAAATTAGAAAAATTGCAAACTTTATATTACTGCTGGGAATGTAAAATGGTGCAGACACTGTAGAAAACAGTTTGATAGTTCCTCCAGAAGTTAAACATAGAGTTACAATGTGATCTAGAAGTTTCACTCTTGGATATATACCCAAGAGAACTGAAAACATGTTCACACAAAAACTTGTAAGTTAATGTTTCTAGAAGTGTTATTCATAATAGCCAAAAAGTAGAAACAACTCAAATGTCTATCAACTGATGAAAGGATAATCAAAATGTTTATATATATATATATATATATATACCATTATATGTATATACCCATATATATGTGTATACCCATACAATGGACTATTATTCAGACATGAGAAAGAATGAACTACAGATACATGGTGCGACATGATGGCCTTGGGAAGCATTTGCTGGGTGAAAGAGGCCAAGCACCAAGGCCACACACTGTTAGATTCCATTTGTGTGAAACATCCAGAGTAGGAAAATCTATAGAATAGAGTGGATTAATGGTTGCCAGGGGTTGGGAAGAAAAGGAATTTGAAATTAACTACTTATAGGTACAAAGTTTCTTTTTGGAATAATGGAAATGTTCTAGAATTAGTAATGATGGCTGCACAACATACTAATATATCTAAAACCACTGCAGTATACACTTTAACATAGTATACACTTTAAAATAGTGAGTTTTATGTTAAAAATCACATCTTGATAAAAATTTAAAAATTATTGTGGGGGTGGATTTAAAATTATAGAAAAGTATCCCAATTAAAATCATATTTCACATACTGCTACTGTACCTAAGTATCAGGTCCTGTGAGCTATATTTACTTATGTAAATCTTTTATATGTATAAAATTGATGTCTTTATAACAAAGAATTTAAACAATCTAGAGAAGTTCAAGGAGGAAAAAAATCATCCTATATTCCATTAATTATTAACTTTAGGTGATGATTAATTCTAGATAAAGCACGTGAACACACACACAAATGTACACATGCACTTAAAGAAAAACTATTGCAATAGAGCGAAGTATAGTGTTGTGTTTTGTTTTTTTGTTTTTTTTAAAGAAAGGGTCTTGCTAAATTGCTCAGGCTGAAGATCACTGCAGCGATGCTGCGGGCTACCCCCACACCACCCATGACCTGGAGGGACCACCTCTAGATGCTTACTTGATTCAAGGACAACAAACCATTTCTCTGCTCAATCTGGCCAGGCTGAACCAGGTGGCAAGACAACAGTCTCACTTTGCCATGATGTATGGTGGAACCAGATTCACCAGAATTGACTCCAGCTCTCCAGAGGTGAAAGGTTATTGGGCAAGTTTGGATGCATCTACTTAAATCACACATGAATTTACCATTCCAAATAACTTAATTGGCTGCATAATCAGGCACCAAGGTGCCAGTATCAATGAGATTCACCAGATGTCTGGGCCCAGATCAAAATTGTCTACCCAGTTGAAGGCTCTTCTGGTAGGCAGGTTACTATTACTGGCTTGGCTGCCAGCATTAGTCTGGCCCAATATCTAATCAGTGCCAGGCTTTCCCCTGAGAAGGGCATAGGATGCAGCTAGAACAGCGTAGGTTCACCCATAACCCTCTTCTGCTGTTTTCCCATGATCCAACTGTGTAATTTCTGGTCAGCGATTCCAGGTTTTAAATACTTTGTAAGTGTTCAGTTTCTATACCTTATCATCCACTAGGAATTTAAAAATCACTTTCTCTGTTCAGCTGTTAATGCTGGGATCCATATTTAGTTTTATAAGCTTTTTCCTGTTTTTAGTTTGAGTTTTTTGACTCATGGATTTTATTTCTGTTGGTTGATAAAAAAATGTAAGAGTGGAATGCTAATAAATTTCAGTTTAGTTCTGTAATGTCAAGAATTTAAAAATTTTAAAATGGATTGGTTAAAAAAATAAAAATAAATAAATTTCTTGGGCTAGTCTCAAATTTGCAATCCTCCTTTATCAGCCTCCCAGAGTGCTGGGATTATAGGCATGGCCACCACAGCCAGTTTAGATGTTATTTTAAATAAAAATGTACAATTTAATTTTTATTTGCTTTGGATAGAATTTTAAAAAGTGAGGCACACCTAAAGAAACTTGAATTTTCAAGTAAGCAATATATATCCTCTAGATTTAAAGAGTTAAAGAAAACAGAGAGGCAGAGACAGAAGGAAGAAAGGTGGGGGAGGAAGGAAAGGAAAGGCTGTGAGGAGGGAAAGAAACAATGAGAGACTATAAAAAATAAAGTGAGTGTCTGTTGGGAGCAATGCTATATAATTTTAGGGAAAAGTCATTTGATAAGGCCTAGTTCTTTGGCCTACAGCCCAGCTATGGAATTCCGAGACGTAATTCCATTTTGGCCTCTGGTCACAACTGAGACCTCAGTGATCCCTTGATGCTGTGATGCACTAGGGCAAGACCGCAACTGTGGGAGACACCCTGGGAGGAACCAAATCTTCATCTGCATAGTTCCTCATTCTTCTTAGATTTCAACTGCCCTCCAGTCTTTTGTTACACCTTGTTTATCCCAATGTGAAGTACTGAACTCTGCATTTCATTTATTACATTTGTTTCTCCCCATGTACTGAATAAAAGGTGCTGCAAGCTAGGCGTCTTTGTCTTAGCAGCACTGATCAGACCCAAAGCTCAGCTTCTTCTCAAAATCTCATTTTTCCACCTTTCCTGTAATTCGCTGTGTATTGCCATGGCTTGCAGGAGACTAGGACTTACTGCAGAGGTTCTGGTAACGTCCCCTTCCCTGTTCCCTACAAGTGTCCACTTTTTAAGCTGTGTATTTCAACTTCAGATGACTAATGTTTTCTGCTTTGGAAGATGAGGGCATTACTCCCTCCCAAACTCCCATATTTCCCATCCTTTGTATGTTTTCACTCAGTATATTATTTTTATATTTCCCAGTTTATATCTTTCACATGGTGCTACATAAAAATAACTCAACAGTTGTTCCTGACTAAGCTAGATTTTATGGAATCTGTGTTCACCACTAGCTTTATTTTTTCTTGGCTTTTTCATTCTGAATCATTTGTGGTGATTTATCATTCAATTATCTGTATTTCACTGTCAAGCAGTATTTTTTCTTTCTAAAAAGAACTCATTGATAAAAAAAAATTCTGAGATGTCCTAAATTTAATTACAAGAGCCAGAGGACAGAAAGAGGGGGCAAGATAAAGAAGGTTAATCAGTTAACATCTATGCGGTGTGTTAGTCAGCTCTCTGTCACTGTGATAAAATAACTAAGTTAATCAGTTTATAAGGAAGAAAGGTTTATTGTGGCTCATGGTTTCAGAGGTTTCAGTGCCTGGTCACTGGGCCCTGTTGTTTTGGGCCTGTGGTGGCTCAGCATATCATGGTGGGAATGCAAAATGAAGGAGGCTTTTATCATACAGAAAACTTGGTCTGAAGAATTTTGGTTTAACATCATGGTTTTGTATTTCTTGAGATTATTCATGTCGGAGAACATCATCCTATTGATTCTGTACATGAACAGCATCTTACCTGGTGATGAGAGTATTGGGTCACAGTTGTTTTTTTGTTTGAATTTTCTAGCTACCACTCCTTTAACCTGAGGTCACCCAAGTTTTTCTTTTATAGGTAGTTTTGTTTCATACCCAAATGTTTAGAGAACTTTTTCTTATCTTTTAAGTTCGAGAGCTTACTCAAGAGATGTCTTAGGGAGAAATGTTTATCAAGATCACCTAGTACATTATATTTTACTCTGCAGATGTAAGTTTTCTTTTTAACTCAGTTTTACATATGCATTCTAGCATGATATATACTTTATTTATTTTTTGTTAAATTCTTTTATTGGTACATTGTAGGTATACAACACAATTACATTTCTCACTGGGAATTGTACCTTTACATAATGCATCTTGGTTCTTATTTTTTCCCCATTCCTAGCCCTCCCTTCACACCCTCCACCCTTCCCTATTTACAAAGACTTTATTTCCATTTCTCAGCATTTTTCCTTTCCCTTCTTTCCTTTCCCCTGCCCCTCCCACTACCCCTAGCCCTTTGGACCTTTTCTTCCTATTTTGCATTATCGATTATTCATTCTAATCATTGGTACATTTTAGGTATACAATATAATGACATTCATCATTGGAAATTTGCACCTTTACATAGTCCCTCTTGGTTCTTATTTTCCACCCTTGCCCAGCCCTCCCTTCAACCCCTCCAGTCCTCCCTATTTACAAAGATTTTGTTCCTATTTTTCCATTTTCTCATATTAATCCCATTCCCTTCTATTCTTTCCCCTAGCCCTCCCACTTCCTTCCCCTTTGCCCCTTTTCTTCCTATTTCACATTACCTAGTATACATTTTAGTCCTTATTTACACTTTCAGTTTCTCACACTAGAGAAACTATTTGGTATTTATACATGTGTGTCCTATTTATTTCACTTAAGAGTATTGCCTCAATGTGCATCCACTTAGCTCTAAATGTCTCTAATTTCTCATTTTTTATGGCTGAGTAGTACTCCATTTTATTAAAAAACCACATTTTCTTTATGCAGTCTCCAGCTGATGGGCATTTGGGCTGCTTCCAAGTTTTAGCTATCACAAACTGTGCTGCTATGAACATGGGTGCACATATATCACTGTGGTATGATTCTTTTAATTCTTTGGGGAAGATCCCCAGTAGTGGAATAGCGGGGTCAAATGGGATTTCCAGTCCTAGTTCTTTGAGGTATCTCCATACTGATTTCCACAGTGGTTGCACCAGTCTACACTCCCACCAGCAGTGGAGCAGGGTTCCTCTTTCCTCACAGCCCTGCCAGCATTTGTTATTGGTTGATTTCATGATAGCAGCCATTCTTTCTGGAGTGAGGTGGAATCTCAGCATTGTTTTCATTTGCATCTCTTGAATGACCAGTGATGTTGAACATTTTTTCATGTATTTATTTGCTATTTCTACTTCTTTGTCTGAGAAATATCTGTTCATTTCAGATGCCCATTTTTGGATTGGGTGTTTAAATTTAGGAGGTCTGATCTTTTTAAGTTCTTTATAGATTTGAGATAGTAGCCCTTTGTCTGAGGAAGAGCAGGTGAAGATTTTTTTTCCCACATTGTGAGTTGTCTCTTCACACTGCTGGTGGTTTCTCTTAGCATGATATATATTAATATGACTTCTTTCTACTTATTGGGTTCTTTGAACCTTTTACTGGTTTATCTTTGTCTTCTACATCTGTTAGATTCCCCTGTTGTCGTCTTAATCTGCATTGGCTAAGATTATCTCCAGCCTTTCTCTATATCATTCATTCTTTTATTAGTGTTGATTATTCTGATTCTTAGTCCTAATCTATGAATTCTATAATGATATTGATTTGGGCCTCAATTGTGTCTTAATTCTGCATTTTCCCTTTCTATTTTATCTTTGAGCTTGTCTTATTGTGTTTATATTATAATTAAAATATTCTATAACATGAAATCATGAAGAAATTCTCTCTTTTCCCTGAGTTATTTTACATTTTTGGTTGGGATCTTCCTTTTTTAGGCTATAAGAACCTTTACCTCCTGGCACACTCCAGGAGGAAATTGAATATTGTGCAGCTACTGTGGGAAACAGTTTGGTTATGCCTCAAAATCCCAAACATGAAGTTGCTAAAGGTTCCAGCAATATCACTCCTAGGTACATACCCAAGAGAACTGAAAGCGCACAAAAATCTGTACATGACTATTCATAGCAGCATTATTCAAAGCAGCAAAAAACTAGAAACAATCTAGGTGTTCATTAATGAGTGGATGGCTAAATAAAATGTTGATATCCATTTCAGTGGAACTTTCTTCAGGCATAAAAAGGAAGGAAGGACTGGTGTGTGCACAACAGGATAGATCTTGAAAGCATTATGTTAAGTGAAAAAGGCTGGCTATAGAAGACTACACATACCATGATTGCATTTGCGTGAAAAGAGCAGAAGCACTCATACCTTGGTCCTTGACTGCTTTGAAACTCATGCAGTTTGGTACTTGAAATATTTTGATGCAGAAGTTTTGTCCTGGTACTTGTTCTTTGGTATTCCATGTGCAAGCTAACACTTGTCAGTTTCAATTGCCTGATGACTCACTGCCCTTTCCAGTCAAAACAATTTGTTTGGTGCTCCTCCCACCTCCTGGATCAATTAACAATGACCGTCAAAGTACCACTGTAGTTGGATTCTCTGTATAATTGAAGGTGGTGCTAATGGGATTTGCTGACACATTAATTATGAGATATGAGAGGAAGAGGAGTCAAGAATGGCTTTAAAGTAATTGGCTAAATTCATGGAAAGAATAAGATTGCTACACTTAACAAAATGGAGAAAAGGAGCAGGTTTGGGGGAAATATAAGGTTGGTTTTGGACAGGTTAAATTTGAGATGTCATCAAAAGGAGCTCTTGAGTGGCATAATATAATAATATATTTAGTCATATCAGTTTTACTGACACCTTCAAAACTCCTGGGACTTGATGGTGAGAGAAGGATCTTTGTTATGCTAATAAGGTGGACTCAGGATCCAGGCTGGTCTCCAGAAAGCCAACCATGTGAGTAGAGGGCTGGACCTGTGGGCCAGTCTCACATCAGGACCCAGGAGGGATGCTGGAGATTGAATTCAATCACGTAGCCTGATGACCAGTAATCAATGACGACAATAGACACTATGGTTTAAAGGAACTTCCCAGTCATTTGTAGGAAGGTGATGTGCTCTGACTCCACAAAGCTGCCCTTTGTGCTTCTCTATGCTGCTGGGATAGAAAGTGTAGCACCTCTAGTGAGTTCTGGCTTTTGTTTACCTTTTTTGTAGTTCTGGGCTTGAACTCAGAGCGTTCACACCAAGCTACATAATAGCCCTTTTTAAATTTTTTACCTTTGTGACAGGATCTCACTAAGCTTCTAAGTTGCTCAGGCTGGGCTTGAGTTTGAGATCTCTTGCCTTGGCCTCCCAGGGAAGTCATTTGATTGAATAAAATTGAAATTGAGAGAGATCATGAGAATCCCCAAATTTATACCCCATCAGTCTGAAATGCAGGTGGCCTGTGGCCCCCACTGGTGGCTGGTGTGAACTAAAGGCTGCTGTGTGAAGGATAATTCCCATTAGCTTGTGGAGTCTGATGCCTGCTCTGCTTGTTAGAATCAGAGTTGAATCATGTTACAGTACACCCAGTGATGACAAGCCAGGTGGGGATTCAGGGAAATAGTGGGGGCTGGAGAGAAAATACCACAAGCTATGGCCATGTAAATAGTGTTTAAAGGCCCACAACTGGATAACACTAGCTCAGGAATGAGTGTAGATAGAGATAAAGGAGACCTCTGAGGTGAGCCAACATGTAGAAGTGATGAAGAGAAAGAATTAGCACAGGAGACTGAGAAATGGTGGCCAAAGGGGAAAGCCAGACAATGAGGTTCCTGAAGAAAAGCTTAGCTTGCCTAATAGTGTTGAGAGGTCAGGTAAGATGGGTACTAAGGACTTTTCATTAGATTTAACAATGTGGTTACAGGAACCAAGACCAGATCAGTTGATGGAGTTCAAGGAAGTGAAATGATAGAGTTCAAAGAAGTATGGGAGATGAGACATGAGAGCAACTAATTCAGAAAACAGATGATGTCTGGAGGATAACATTGACTTGTTGTTGTTTTTTTTAAAAAAGGAGAGGCAGCAGTGGGTTTATACTATATGCTACTGGAAAGGATCCTGTAGAAAGGGACACATTAGAAAAGCTGAGTGACAAGTGAGCTGGGATAGGACCCATACCACAGGAGAGGGGCAGCCCTGTTAGGAACAAGAAGGTGTGGGTCACCCTCACTGACAGGAGACAAGGTGCAGTCAAGGGTGCAGGTGGAACAGTGGGTAGGGGTGGCATTTGGTGCTCTAGAAACTTGCCTGTAATTACTGTTGTCACAGGTTGGAATTCCAGAAGTGTGCAGTGAGATAAGGATAAGGATATTTATTGAGATTAACACTTATGGACAGAGGTAGAGAAAACAAGCTTAAACAGAGGGAGCAGGTGAGCTGGGAGGAAGTGAGTAGGCCCAAGCAAAACTTGCCCAGCCCAGGGGGGAGATCTGGAGGAGGCACTGCTCACCAGAGTTGTCCTACATTGGGCTGTCCTCTAGATACCAATCCCCCAGCCACTCTGCAGCCTGGGTGGGTGATCTCTTGGTTTTGCCCAGTAAAAGCTTGCTGTTAAGGTTTGGATTTGAATGTTGCCCCAAACTCACATCCTAATGCTTGGCCACAGGTTTTGGGAAGTGATTGAATCATGAGGGTTCTAACTTTATCAAGTAGATCGACCCATTTATGAGGTTATAATTTTTGTTTTTGTTTCATTTTGAGATGGTTTCGCTATGTAGTTCAGGTTGTCCTTGAACTCACTAGGTAGCCCAGACTGGCCTCGAAGTCACAGCAATCCTCCTACCTCAGCCTTCCAAGAGCTGGGATTACAGACTGCACCTCCATCCCCAGCCAATGAGGTCATAATCTGATGGCATTGTTGGGACATGATGGAAAAAGAAAGTGAGGCCTAGCAGTGAGTAGATCACGGGGACATGAACTTGGGGACTGTATCTGTCCCCAAGTATCTGTCCCTGGTCCAGTCTTCTCTATTTCTCTCCCTTTCTTTCTGCTTCCTGGCTGCTGTGATGAGCAGCTCTGCTCTGCACACCCTTCCATCATGATGTTCTGTCTCTATACAGTTCACCTATTTAAAGTTATGATTCATTGGTTTCAATATTTCGAGTTATGTATCACCACAATCAATTTTAGAATATTTTCACCCCCCTCCCCAAAAGCCACTTCCCCAGAAATCACCTCTTTTCCCACTACTCTTAGGCAACTCTTAATCTACTTTCTGTTTCTATACACTTCCATACTATGGACATTTGTTATAAATGAAACCATAATCCTTGACTCACTGTGACTGGCTTCTTTTACTTGGCATATTTTCAAGGTTCATCCATGGCATAGCAAGGTAAGGTGAACATGGTGTTTCCTTATGTATGGGGCTTCATTTCTTTTTATGGCTGGACAGTGTTTCATTGCATGGATTTACTACATTTTACTCATCCTTTCATTAGTTGATGGGCATTTGGGTCATTTCCATTTTTTGGCTATTATGGATAATGTTGCTAGGAACATTCATGTATAAGCTTTCATGTAAACATCTCTTTTTCTTTCTAATGAGTACCTACTTAGGAGTAATTGCTGGGCCTATGGTAACTTTATGGTTAATTTTTTGAGGAGCTACCAGATAGTTTTTCAAAGCAGCATTATCATTTTACATTCCCATCTCTAGTGTACAAGGGTTCTAATTTCTCTACATTTTCATTACCTGTCTTTTATTATAGCCATTTTTCTAGATATGAGATGGTATCTTATTGAAGTTTTGATATACATTTCTCTGATAACTAGGGATGTTGGACATTTATGTGCTTATTGGCTATTTGTACATATTCTTTTGAGAAGTGCCTATTCATATTCTTTGCCCATTTTAATTATCTTTTTATTATTGAGCTATAAAAGTTCTCTATATAGTCATATACTGTATTTAATTTAAAATATTTTCTCCCATTCTATTTTTTTTTTTTTTTTTGGTTCCAGGGATATAACTTGGGACTCTCTGCTTATGGTGGAACCACTGAGCTAGATCCCCGGCCCTTATTTTTTCCCATTCTATGGGTTATCTTTTTACTTTTTCAGTTGATAGTGTCCTCTGTAGCATAATTTTTAATTTGATGAAGTCTAATGTATTTATTTTTTTGCTGGTGTTTTTGGTGTTACATTTATGAAAATATTATCTAATCCACTGTTACAAAGATTTATGCCTGTATCCTTCTAAGAGTTTTATAATTATGGTTCTTAAACTTGGATTTGATGCATTTGGAGTTAATTTTTATACATGGTGCTAGCTATAGAGCCAACTTTACTCTTCTGTGTGTAGGTACCCAGATTTCCTATCATCATTTGTTGAAAAGACATTGTGCTCTTTCTCCATTGAATAGTCTTGCCACCTTTGTTAAAAAATCAACTGACTGAAAGCAATCCTAAAATTGACATGGAACCAGAAGAAACCTTGAGTGACAAAAGCAATCCTGGGCAACAAGGGCAAGGCAGGGAGCATCACAGTCCCAGACTTGAAGTTATACTACAAAGCTACAGTGATAAAGATAGCATGGCATCGGGAAAAAAAAGACCCGTGGATCAGTGAAACAGACAGAAACAACTCCAGGCACACTCAGCTATGTTGTTTTGTTTTGTTTGTTTGTTTGGTACCAGAGCTCAAACTCAGGACCTTGTGCTTGGCAGGCAAAGGCAGGTGATGGCACCACTGAGCTAAATCTCTGGCCCATCAGCTATGTTATTTTTGACAAAGGGGCCAAATCCTTTCACTAGAGGGAAGATACCCTCTTTCACAAATAGTGCAGGGAAAACTGGCTATCCACATACTGAAGATTGAACCTAGACACGTATCTCTCATCATGCATTAAACTAAAATTAAAATAGATTAAAGATCTAAACATTAGAAGAGAAATACTTAATCTTCTGGAAGATAAAATAGGTGAAAGTCTTGAAAACATAAGTGTAGGCAAAGACTTTCTGAACAAAACCCCAGTTGCACAAGAAATAACACTAAGGGCTGGGGATTTAGCTCAGTGGCTCTGCTGCCTGCCTCACAAGTGCAAGGTCCCAAGTTCAATCCCCAGTACCAAAAAAAAAAAAAAAAAAGAAAAGAAAAGAAAAGAAATAATACCAAGAATCAACAAATGGGGTCACACCAAATTAAAAAGCTTCTGCATAGCCAAGGAAACCACTAACAGAGAAAAAATTTGCTAGCCACTCCTAAAAAGACTAACACCTAGAATATATAAAGAACTCAAAAAAGTTAGACCCCCAAATTCAAAGACCAGTTGAAAATGGGCATCTGAGGGCCAGGGATTTAGCTCAGTTGTTCCAGTGCCTGCCTTGCAAGCACAAGGTCCCAAGTTCCCGAGTTCAATCCCCAGTACCAAAAAAAAAAAGGGGGATCTGAAATGAATGGACACTTCTCAGATTAAGAAATACAAATGGCTAGTAAATACATGAAAAAATATTCAACATTGCTGGCCATTCAAGAAATGCAATTTAAAACAACAGTGAGATTCCATGAATGGCTACCATCAAGAAACCAACCAATAACACGCTGCTGAGGCTGTGGGGAGAAAGGAACCCTTCTCCATTGTTGGTAGGACTGTAAACTGATACAACCACTATGGAAATCACTATGGAGATTCCTCAAAAAACTATAAAAATAAAAATTCCATTTTATCCAGCTATTCCCCTTCTAGATATCTTCCCAAAAGAGTTAAAGACATCATACCATAATGATATATGTATACCTATGTTTATAGCAGCACAATTCATAATAGCCAAATCTTGAAACAGACCATATGTCCATCAACAGACGAATGGATAAAGAAAATGTAGTGTTTATATACAATGGAGTACTACTCTGACATAAAGAAGTATTAACTTGAGTCATTTGTAGAAAAATGGATGTAGCTTGAGACCATAATGTTAAGTGAAATAACTCAGACACACAATTTTAAATATCACATGGTTTCTCTTATATGAAAAAACTCAGTATATAGGAAGAAAGAGAGAAAAAATGTATTGTAACCCAGTGTAGACCATGTATCTAAAAATCTACCTTGACTTAGTATAGTTGTCTTACATGTTTTATATGTTCTTTGGCCTATTGTTTTCAATGTATATATGATAATTAACTTTATAAGGTCTTATAAGATAAATAGATGATGCTGGAAAATAAAATGGGGGTAGAGGAAGGGGTAAAAAGGAAATTGAAATGTGTTATGTACATGTATCAATTCCCTACAGTCAATGTAATCATTATGTACTGCAAACATGTACTAATGAAAGTAAAAAAGAAATTAATCATAAAAGTATATGTTTATTTTTATTTATTTTTTTGATACAAGGTCTCACTGTGTAGTCTAGGCTGGTCTTGAACTCACTATGTAGCCCAGGCTGGTCTTGAACTTGTGGTGATCCTCCTGCCTCAGCATCCTGAGTGTTTGGATTCCAGGTGTGTGCTGGTTATTTATAGATTCTTAATTCAATTTCATTGATTTAAATGTCTATCCTTATACTAGTATCACACTGTCTTGATTACTGGAACTTGATAGTAAGTTTTGAAATCAGAACAGAGTTATCCAACTTTGTTGTTTTCAGACTGTTTTGACAGTTCTGGGTCCTTTGCAATTCTATGTATTTTAGGATCAGTTTATCAATTTCTGCAAAGTCTGCTGAAATTTTGACAGGGATCACGTTAAAATTATAGATCAATTTGGAGAATATTGTCATTTTAAATCTTCCAATCCATGAACATGAGATGTCTTTCCATTTATTCTGTTCTTTAATTTCTTTGAACAATATTTTATAGCTTTCGGAGTACTAGTTTTGCTTTTATCTTTGTTGAATAAGCATTTATTTTCTCAGCTTTACTTTCAGATTGCTAATTGTACATGCTGAAAAACAACAGATTTTAAAAATATATTGATTTTGTACACTGCAACTTTTTGAACTTGTTTGTTAGTTCTAATCATTTTAATGGTTTCCTTAAGGATTTTTATATTTAGGATCATGTCATCTGCAAATAGAAATACACTGACAAGTAGAGAGAGTTTTACTTCTTTCCTTTCAAATTAGGTGCCTTTTATTTCATTTTCTTGCCCAATTGTCAGTCTCCAGTAGAATGTTAAAAAGAACTGATGAGAAGGGGGATCATCATCTTGTTTCTGATTGCACAGAAAAAATATTCATTTTTTTCACACGTAAGTATGAAGTGGGTTGTGAAGTTTTCTTTTTTCTTTTTCTGCAGTACCGGGGATAGAACTCAGGACCTTGCACTTGCAAGGCAGGCAGTGACACCACTGAGCTAAATCCTTGCCAAGTTGTGGATTTTTAAAAGATATCCTTTATCCACTTGGGGACCCATATGCTTTTCTGCCATATAATATGTTGCCATCCCATTGAGAGTAGTGTTGGTGACTAAATGACTTGCTTGTATTCAGTTAATAGAATGAGGAAGAAACTGGCTGCTTGACTTTGTTGCAGAAGTCAGCAAAGGCCATGCAGTGTCCCTTCTGCAGGACCCCTGCTCTCCAGATTTCTTGGGATACTCACTTTGAACTTGTGTTGTGGTCCCAGATGTGAGAAAGTACCATACTCACTGTGCCTAATCTGAATTCTTGCCTACACAATCTATAAGCTTGATAAAATTGGTGTTCTCTTATACCAGCAGTTTGGAGTGGTTCCTCATGCAGCAAGAGTGTTCTAGAATAGATCTCAAGCTTCCCATGGTGGGGGTGGCTGGGCTTCTAAGACTGCATGCAGTACAGTGGGCTGGAGGTAGTGGATAGAGAAATTGCAAGTCCTCCTGCAGCCCCAGTCTTCAATTTTGAGTGCAGGTAGTCTGCTGGGTTTGAAGTCTGACCTGAACCTCAGCCCACTGACTGATCTTGCCAGTCTCTAGTCTCCAAGACTAGACACTGTTCTGCAAATTCTGGTTAATTCCTGCATTATCTTGGCCTGTCCTCAATTGAAGATACTGCCCGTGGCCCTGTTTTGGCCCTGAATAATCATGAAGATTTAACTCACCTTTTATAAATGAATGGACCAGTGAACCATGCCCCTGAGGCTGAGGACTGCTACAGCCTAAATCCCAGCCTCTCTATCTTTTTTTTTTTTGTAGATCCCTTTGACATCAGGGCTAGATTTACTGAGATCAGAATTCAATTTGTCACCCTTTGCAGTGTGTGATTTGAATACCCTAACTATTATTGTAGAATTTCTTCTTCTCTAAGAAATCAATTTTTAATTCTAAGGCCTTTAATTGATTACATGAAGCCTACCTATAGTATTTAAGAAAATCTCCTTTATTTAAAGTCAACTGATAGTAGATATATTCTATATCTACAAAATACCTTCACAGCAAAACATAGAATATTGTACTGAATAGCTGCATACTACTGCCTAGTCAAGTTGACACATGGAGCTAATCATCAGAAATGGACACCCTGGAGTCATGGTTCTGCCTAATACAGGGGGATGAGGATGGGATGGTGAGAATACCCATCTGTTCTTCCAAGGGTCTGAACCAGACTGTTAATGAGAGAGGGGGGCCACAGGATGCTGATAATATTTAATTTAAGAAAACATCCAAAAGGGATCATTCCAGGTAGGCAAATTCACCATGGAGGCAAGGCAATATGTATTATTCAGTTTATACTTTGAGACTGAAGACAAGATTTCCAAGAGACACTCAGGGGGCTGTGTCAGATGGAGGAGGGTGGTTGGTCCTATCCCTGGAAATAAAAGTATAAGCTGAAACCCTAGTCATCAAGGTTCTCAGGTACATTCAATCAGGATCCAATAATGAACAAATTTCTAACCTCAACTTGTCTATGTTTTCTCTGAACAATGAAAAAATAAAATAAAAATGAAGCACCAAAGTCCTGTGTGCTCATTTTTCGGAAGAAGTTGTGAAGACTGTGGCTGACTTGCTGGCACACAAAAATACCACAGATCCAAGGCAGAGTTGACAGCAGCTGACAAAGGGGAAAGAAGCCAGAATCTTAGGGCTGTGAACAAAAGAGGGGGAGGAGCAAATTCCTGATTCAGCCTTAAGAGACCTTCAGGCTGAGCAATTGAAAGGCACATGCCTGATCATCTCACATTTGGTGAGCTCTGCAATGTATGAAATGTCTGTAGTACCCATTCTAATCTTGCTGAGCAGCCTGGATCTCATGCCAAATGAGCATGTCTTGATGTGAAGCATGTATACGTCAAGCTTTGCAGGTAAAGTCAAGGCTGGGACAATTGCTCTAGAGCCATCTGAATAAACTGGCCCAGATACTGTTCCCTAACTATGGACTGGGAATCCAGATCTTATGGTCTGAAGTTACAGTTCATGGTGTGATTCTCAAGGCAACAGTATTGATGGGTGGGGCCTTCAGGTTGTGATTAGTCTTATTCTTTATGCATGGGATTAATGCCCTCATAAAAGAGCTCGAGGGACCAAGTTTGTCTCTTTCATCTCTTCTTCCATGTGAAGACACAGCAGCAAGCACTTGCCAGACACTAAATCTATCAGTGTCTTGATCTTGGACTTCCCAGCTTCCGAAACTATGGGAAATAAAGATCTGTTATTTATAAATTATCCAGTCTGTGGTATTTCGTTATAGTAGCAGGAACAAATGAAGACACCAATGTTCCACTTGTTACTTAATAATGCCTCATCAGATTGAAGATTGTCACTGGCCAGGCTTTGTGCCAATGAAGATTCCCTGAAGCAGATCTGAGAGACTGGTGAGCATCCATATCAGGTCACAAAGCCCTACAGAACTGTATGGCAACATATACAGGGTTCCCAGGACATTTATCAGTAAGATGGTATCCTTGGCAGAGGAGGTGAATAAGCAGACAAATCCATTGCCAACAGTGTGTTTTTCAAGAAACACTTACAGAAGTTGTGCCCTTCACTCTGAATAGGAGAAGAGATTTGTTTTCCTGGAATGACAGGGCTCTGAAAGAGCAAGTTAAAGTTATCATAAAGAGGTGCTTATACCATCTTGACTCAACAGGTATTTGGAATGATTATAAATTGAGCATATACTATAGCTTTGGTGGAAGATCAAAGCTAGAGTACTCCAGAAAACCCAGAGGGGATGGTAAGCAACTCTTTGGGCAGAAAAGCAAATGAGTGATTGAGAGGGAGCCCCTGTAACTTTCCTCTCTGACAATCAGAGAGCTGCTGGTAGAGAAGGGGCCAGAGGGAAATGGGTTAGAGGCCAGGTGGTTCTTCAAAAGTAGGAATTGAAGAGGTCATTGCCAAACTCATTTAGAGGGAAGACCCAAAGGAGAAGAGGGGACTTTACACTGGACAGAATAAAGAAAATTTTCAATAGCTTCCAAAAGTTAATGCATAGGATGGACCCTGGACATGCGTGGGGGTGGGGATATACCGAGAACCAAGGGAACAAAATGTTTCACATATCCTTGTAGGAAAAGAAATGGAATCAGTGATTTTTTTCAAACTCGGGTTGTCTGCATCCAAGTCAGTTAACATTAGATGGGCCATAAAGTAATTTCCATTCATTAAAATTATGTGTGGTTGCTTTGTCCCATAATCTGTGGAACTAATTACTATACATGTGGGTGTTTATGAAAGATTGCACTGATTGAGTTACTGTACAAGTGCTGAAACAAAAATACCCAGTGGGAAGTTCAGGGTCTTGGAACTTTCCAACGAGATAGGAGGTAAACCACTGAGGTAACAGTTAACAGACTGATAGATGTGTGGCCACAGTTGCCATGTGCCACTTATGGAGCTTCAAAACACCATCTACTTGAGAGGGTGCCGGCCCCTTCAGACCCGGTCTCACAGGTTTGCGTGCTCTCGTGGAGTCCCATGAAGTCAGCTGTGGTTCACTTAGAACCATCTACTATGCCGACAGAGTGTCTGCCTTGTGTGTCCATGCAGACCCACCCATCCTGCTGCTGTGACAGCTAGCTGCTAAGGCACAAAACTGGAGTCTCATAAGATGGGATTCACCCTTCCTGAAGAAGGATAAGAAATCCTAAATTTGGGGGGTGTCCCCCAGCCAGTACAATGGAAGGCCAAGAAGGCTGTATGAGGACATGATTAAGACAGAGATACTGTTTATCTGGTGCTTGTATGGCTTAATTCTGACCACACAGAGGAATTATCTGACAGGTGGGGAGCTGCAGCAAATTCATCTGTGACCTGGGTCACAGATAGGCACAGTTCAGCAGTCAAGGTTGCATCTGGCACAGAATGATGGGCCTCAGAGCCCTGTGGGTGTGGGTCAAGGGTATCTGCTCTCTGAAAGCTGTAGGGAGGGGCATGGAGTGCCACCAGGAAACCAGAGAGAACATTTGCAGGTATGGTTCTCCCATGTCACATGACCCCATAGGTTAGCTCTTTTTAAAATTGGTATGTGTTTGCTATATATAATAATTATATTCATCTTGGGAAATTGGTAGACATACATATTGCACCTTAATCATTTTTACTTCTTCCTCTTTTCCTACTAGTCCTCTCCTCTCTCCACCCTCCACCCCAAGCCTCCTTCCCATCTCCACAAAGTCTACCTCCCTATTTCCTATCATCTGTCTTTTCTTTTGCTCTTTAAATTATTTATATTTTGAGTTTCTCATATAAGAGGAACCATGTTATATTTAAGGCTCTATGTCTGACTTACTTCATTTAGGATTATGGTCTGAAGGTGCATCTATTTCCCTACAAATGACTCAGATTTATCCTTCTTATTGGCTGAGTAGTACTCCAATGTGTATAAATATCACATTTTCTTTATCCATTTATCTGTTGGCCATATAGTCTGCTACCAAATTTTACATATTATGAATTGTGCTGCCATAAACATGGGTATGCATGTATCACTGTAATAAGACATCTTTAATTCTTGCAGGAAGATACCTAGAAGAGGTATAGCTGGGTCAAATGGAATTTCTATTTTTAGTTTTTTGAGAAATCTTTATACTGGTTCCATAGTGGTTGTACTAGTTTCCATTCCCATCAACAGTGGAAAAGAGTTCCTTTTCCCCCACAACCTTGACAGCCTTTGTTGTATTTTTGAGTTTTTGGATGACAGCCATTCTTTCTGGATAAGATGGAATCTCAATGTTGTTTTAATTTGCATTTATTTAACAGCTAAAGATGCTGAACACCTTTCCATGTCCTTATTCGTCCATTTTCTGATATCCTCTTCAATCTCCTTTTCAGAGTACTGTAGTTTTCAATGTATAGGTCCTTCATTTTTTTTCATTAGATTGCTTCCTAAGTATTTCATTTTTCTTGATGCTATTTTAAAAGGTGTTGTTTCCCTGATTTTTATCTCAGTGAGTTTGTTATTTGTGTACAAGAGTGCTATTGATTTTTGAGTGTTGACTTTGTTACCTGCTACACTACCAAATTTGGTTATTAATTTTAAGAGTCTTTAGGTGAAGTTTTTGGGGACTTCTGTGTAGAGTATCATGTCATCATCAAATAATGATAATTTAAATTTTTCCTTTCCTATCCATATTCCTTTTGTTTTTTCTCTTGTCTAATTGCTCTGGCTAATGTTTCCAGAAATATATTAAACAGGAGTAGTGACAGTGGGCATTCATGTCTTGTTCATGATTTTAGAGTGAAAGCTTTCAGTTTTAGACCATTTAGTATGGTGTTGGCTGTTGGTTTGTCATAGATGGTTTTTATCAGATTGAGTTAAAGACGTTCTATTACAATTTTCTGTAGGGTTTTTATGATGAATGGGTGTTGAACTTTGTCAAATGTGTTTTCTGCATCTATTGAGATGATCATGTGACTTTTGTCCTCAGTTCTGTTAAGGTAGTGTATTACATTTATTGACTTGGACATGTCAAGCCATCCCTGCATCCCTTGGATGAACCGTACTTGGTCATGGTGTATAATTTTTTGATGATTTACTGAATTCTGTTTGCTAGAATCTTATTGAGGATTTTTACATCTATGTTCATTAAGGAGATTGGGCTGTAGCTCTCTTTTTTGGTTGGATCTTTCTCTGGTTTTGGTATCAGGGTAATTCTTGCTTTTAGGAATGACTTTGCAAGTATTGCTTCCTTTTTAATTTCATTAGAGTTTGAGGAGTAGTGACATTAGATCTTTAAAGTTCTTGCAGAATTCAGCAGTGAATCTGTCAGGACCTTGGCTTTTCTTTGTTGCTAGTATTTGTATTACTTCTTCAGTTTCATTGAAGGATATTGTGTTATTAAGAATTTTTATATCTTCTTGATTCAGCTTTGGTAATTCATATATAGGAATCTATCTATTTTTTCTGAGTTTTCCATTTTATTAGAGTATGAGTTCTCAAAGTAGGTACTGATGATTTTCTGAATTTCTGCAGGTTCCATTGTGATTTCACCCTTTGCATTCCTAATTGTGTGGATTTGGGTCTTTTATTTCTGTGTTTTGATAAGGTTGGCTAAGGGTTTGTCTATTTATTTAATCTTTCTAAAAACCAACTCTTTGATTCATTGATTTCTTGGTATTGTTTTCTTAGTCTCAATTGCATTAATTTCTTGTATGATCTTTATAATTTCCTTCCTTGTGTGAGCTTTGAGTTTAACTTGCTCTTCTTTTTCTAGAACCTTGAGGTTCAACATTAGGTTATTTATTTGAGCTCACTGTTTTTCTGATGTGGGACTTCACCATTATAAATTTCCCTTATAGGACTGCTTTCATTGCTTCCCATAAGTTCTGGTATGTTATATCAGCATTATTGTTTAACTGTAGAAACTAATTTCTTCTTTAATTTCATCTGTGACCCATTGTTTGTTCAAGAATGTATTATTTAATTTTCATGTGTTCATGTAGTTTTTTGTTCATGTGGTTTCTCCTGCCTTTTATTTCTAATTTCATTGCTTTATGATCTGATAATATGCATGAATAATTTCAATTTTTTTGCATTTACTTAAGCATGTTCTATGATCTAGTATGTGGTCTATTTTGGAGAAAGTCCTGTGTGCTGCTGAGAAGAATGTGTAGTCTGTTATTGTTGGGTGGAAAATCCTGTAGGTACCTACTAAGTCTGTTTGTTCAAAGGTTTGGTTCAACTCTGATATTTCTTTGTTGATTTTTTTGTCCAGTTGATCTGTGTACTTGTGACAGTGGGGTATTGAGGTCCCCCATTACAATGTATTAGCACTTATCTGATTTTTTAAATATCCATTAGTGTTTTATAGAGTTGGGTGCACTGGAATTTGGTACATATATGTTTATGATTGTTATCTCTTCCTCTTGAATTATTCCTTTAACAACTATGTAGTGACCTTCTTTGTTTCTTTTTATTAGTCTTGCCTTGAAATCCACTTTATATGCAAATAGAATAGCTATCTCTGCTTTTTCCCAGGTTCCTGTTTAATGGAATATTGTTTTCCATCCTTTGATGTTCAGTCTATAAATTTCTTTTTGATAAGTGTGTCTCTTGTCCACAGCATATTGTTGGATCTTGTTTCTTTTTTTTTCTTTGGTACCAGGGATCGAACTTGGGACCTTGCATTTGTGAGGCAGGCGGTGGAACCAATGAGCTAAATCCCCAGCCCTGGATCTTGTTTCTTGATCCATTCTGCCAATGTGTTTCTTTTGGTTGGTTAGTTGAGACCATTCACATTGGTGGTTATAATTGATAGGAATTGATTTATCTTTGTCATATTATTTCCCTGTTGTTGGTTCCTTTTCTTCCCCTTCTGTTTAATTGCTTGCCTTGCCTGGTGGGTTCATTCTATTGGGAGTCTTGGAATTGTTGTCTTTGCTTTTTCTAGAATATCCTTCAGAACTTTTTTGAGTGGTGGTTTAGTGGTCATAAATTTCTTCAACTGTTCTTTGTCATGGAAGTATCTTATTTCTTCATCAATTTTGAAAGATAACTTTGTTGGGTACATCAGTCTGGGTTGAAGGTTTTCTTTGAGAATTTTGAAATACTTCAAGCTTTCCTTGACTTATGGGTTTATGTAGAGAAGTCTGCTGTGATTCTGATGTGTTTTCTTTTATGGGTGATTTGTTTCTTTTCTCTAACAACTTTTAAGAGTCTGTTCTTGTGTTGAATTTCTGGAATTTGACTATTATATGCCTTGGTGTAGTTTTTTTCAAATTATGACTTTTTGGGGTTCTATATGCCTCACTTATTTGTATGTTGTTGTTTTTCCATGCTTGCAAAATTTTCTGCTATCACTTCTGTGAACAGATTTTTATGTCCTTTGTGCTAGCATCTAATTTTTAATTGATTCCAGTTAATTTTATATTATTCTTCTTTGCATCCTGAACTGTTGGATTGATTTTTCATTGCCCTTTGCTATTTTTAAGTCTTTCATTTGATCATCATCAACCACAAACCTGCTTTCTAGATCTGATATTCCATCTTTACGTTGGTTAATTCTGCTGTGTATACTTTCAATGGAATTTTTAATCTCCTGGATATCTGTTTGAATCTGTATTATAGCATCTAGTTCTTTGCTATATTGGGCATTCATGCTTTCCCTGTTTTTCCTAAACTGCTCTATTTTTTTTCTGTATCTATTCTAGTTTCACAACCATTTCCTTCATTATAGTTATCATCTCTCTAATTATTTGTGTAATTATTTCTGGGTTTTTTTCCGGAGAGTTATTCATCATTTTGTTACTTACACTATTAGCATTTCAGAAAGTTCAGTTGAGTGGCTTTTGGTTTCTTTCACCTCAGTGTCCCCTGGATTTGCCTTGGGCAAGTTGGGGATGTTGGGTTGCATCTTGCTTCTGTAATTTCTCATTTTCTTTCTTTTTTTTGTTATTGGTGCTTATTTGTTTTCTGCATTGAGGCTGGTAAATTGCTTATGGTAGGTAGCTTTAAAAGGGGAAAGAAGGAGGTCTTGGTTTTGCTTCTTCAGAAAAGTTCCAGCCTTGGCCATTGCCTTTGGATATCTGTCTCTGGGATTTTGGTGCAGACTCTTCAGCCTTCCAGCCCAGACCCTTCAGCTTCCCAATGTGGTCTTGCGTGGGACTCTGCAGTGAGCTTCATACCATCAGCTTTTGGCTGCATTCTCCACCTCTCCAGAGTACAGATGGCCCTTCTGCACTCTTCCACACCTGATTCTGCAGGAAGACATTGTAAGCCTACCTTATAAATCCTTTATATAAAATAAATATCTTTTTATATTGAATCTGTTCCTTTCATGAACCCTACCTGATATAGGGGCATTTAGCAAAGTCTGGAGACACTTTTTATTGTCCCAATGGATGGCATGCTGCCAGCAACTAGTGGGGAAAAGCCAGGGATTTGGTTAGACACCAGCAATACACAGGACAGTCCCCTCCACAAGAATTACACAGCCTGAAATGTCAGTAGTGTCTGTATTAATCAGCTTCCTGTTGCTGTGACAAAATATGTAACAAAAATCAACTTTAAGGAGAAAGGTTTGTTTTGGCTCATGATTTAAGAGATTTCAAGCCATAGTCAGCTGGCTTCATTGCTACAGACCTGTGGTGAGGCAGAAACATTATGGTGGATGGGTGGGGTGGAGGAACCACATAACAGTTGGGAAGCAGACAGAGGGAGAGAAAGGGGCCAGGCACAATATATATCCTTCCATATTACACCCTGAGTGACCTACTTCCTTTAACTGGGTCCTACCACTTACTAGCCCCTTCAGCTATGAATTCATCAATGGGTTAATCCACTGATGAAGTTAGGGGCCCATGATCCAGTAACCTTCCAAAAGCTCAAACTCTGAACACATGAGGCTTTAGGGGGAACTGTTGGGAGCAATGCTACATAATTTTAGGGTAAAATCATTTGGTTAGCTTAGTTTTCCTGCCTACAGCCCAGCTATGGCATTCCAAGACATAATTCCATTTTGGCCTCTGGTCACAACTGAGACCTCAATGATCCTGTGATGCTCCAGGACAAGATTACACCAGCTGAAGACATCCTGGGTGGAAGAAAATCTTCATTTCAGTTCCTTATTGTTCCTGGGGATCGAACTTGGGACCTTGCACTTGCCAGGCAGGCACGGGAATCCACTGAGCTAAATCTCCTGCCTGGATTGTTACATCTTGTTTACACCGATGTACTGAACTCTCCACAAGTCATTTGTTACATTTGTTTCTCCCGATGTGCTGAATAAAATGTGTGGTAAGCTGGGGGCTTTCGTCTTTGCCACCCAGAGCAGCACTAATCAGACACAAAGCTCAGCTTCTTCTCAAAATCTCATTTTTCTACCTTTCCTGTAATTTGCTTTGTGCTGCCATAGCTCGCAGGAGACTAGGACTTACTGTAGAGGTTCTAGTAACGTCCCCTTTCCCTGCTCCCTACATTTGGCACCCAACTTGGATGTGAATTGGATCCAGGGGTGAACTCACCTCTCCCAGGACAATTTCCGGACTTGGACAAGGGACACTGGTGGTAAGTGTGTCCAGCTGGGGGTAATTTTCTATCTTTGCTGAGTTACAACTATGGGTCAGTCTCTGTCAACAGAACAGCGTAACTTTGCCAAATTACTTAAGTTGCTGTTAAAGCAAACTGTGTACCCAGTACCTAAGGATGCTGTCATAGATTTGTTAAAAGATGTACAAATGTACGTTCCATCTTTTCCCTAGGAAGGGACAACTAACTTAATAGCATGGGAATGTGTAGGTACCGTTCTCCATGAGGCCCGGTGAAGGCGCGATTGTCTCTCCCCCAGAAGGCTCCCTACTTGGGCCTTAGTCCACTCTGCTCTCAAATTCTCTCAGTCAGTTCAGGAAACCTCGGCTACCCCTCCCCCCACCAACTCTTCTGTCCAGGCTTCCCCTTGTTCGGCTTCTTCTTGGGTTTGCTTTCATCTCACTGTGGCTTCTGCTCCACCACCACAGCGTGCTCAGGAAGACCCTAACTCTCTAGCCCCTCAGCCATCTCGCAGAGGTCTAGCTGCCCCTCTTGTGAAGCCCTCTTCTGGGGCCACTCAATATCGCTGTACCCTGCAAAAGGCTGTGACATTGAACAAGGCAATGGGAGACCCTTTGTGCTTTCCTGTCTCAGTTTTGCCTGATCCTGACAACTCAGAGGTGGACATGTATGTTCATGCCTCATTTGATTTTAATGTCCTAAAGGACCTCAGGCAGAGCGTGCTAACTAATGGCGTTCAAAGCCCCTATACGGTGGGTTTGTTGGACAATTGTACTTCAGACTTATTCTCTGGTTCCACATGACATTTTTCACCTTGCAAAAATGTGCCTATCCCCTGCTCAGTATCTCCACTTTGAGGTGGAACTGGATTCTTTAATCAGGGAACAGGCTCATAAAAATGTTCAGGGAGATGCTCAGTTGAGAGAAGTTACTATTGATATGTTATTGGGCACAGGTGACTTTTCAGATTTAAGCAGGCAGGCCTGTTGCCCAGCGTTACTCTTTCACCAGCTAGAGGACCTCCTGCAGAGGGCTTGGGCTTCTGTGCCAGTTGATGGTGCACCAACAAAATCTTTTACTCAAATCATGCAAGGCCCATTGGAAACTTACACAGAATTTGTAGCAAGATTATAACAAACTATTAGGAGACAGATTTCTAATTCCCAGGCAGTAGACATCCTGATCTTACAGCTTGCCTATGAAAATGCTAATATGGATTGCAAACAGGCAATAAATCCTGTTCGCTCCTCTAAAGATCTTGGAGCACATATTAAGGCATGCCAGAATATTGGGTCTCCTTTATACAATTCGGCTCTGATGGCTCAAGCCATCTCCCAACATTTACATGGTACACACAGTGATTTAAAATGTTTTAATTGTGGAAAAATGAGGCATCTCAGAAAAAACTGCAAAATTAAAGCGGCTTTACAAGCTGACCCAGGGCCACTGAGTCAGGCATCCAGAGAAAATAAGTTACCACCTGGCCTTTGCCCTCGATGCTGAAAAGGCATTCACTGGGCTAAAGATTGCCACTCCAAATATGATAGGGATGGTGCACCGCTGACGGGAAACAGAAATCAAGCCCTTCCCTGGGCTCAGGAAACAATAGGGGATCAGGGCCGGGGGGCTCCAGTCCCTCTAAGTAAGCAGTACCTGGTTCAGACCCATGCACAAGTACAAAATCAGACAACATGGGTGTCCGGAGGGACATTTCTTCCCTCCTCAGGGGAACATTCAGGAGCTCAGGAATAGATTTTCCTGCTGCTCAGAGAGTTCACCTGCTGGGAGATGAGACTCTGGTATCTGTCCCCACAGGAATTCATGGACCCCCACCCCCCGGAACCATTGGTTTGACACTTGGAAAATTCTCTCTAACTTTGAAAGGGATTACTATTATTCCAGCTATTGTTGATTCTGATTGTACCTCAGAATTGTGTGTTTCTGTTAGGTCCACAGGACTCTCAGTAATAGAACAAGGAGATTATATTGCACAATTGTTGCTTTTGCCTAAACCAAAATTAAATAATATTAGCTTTAAAAATTCCCAAGAGGATCCTCAGCCAGAAATTCCTCAAGAGATTTATTTCACCCAAGAGATTTCCAAAAGCCGGCCCATGTGCAAAATTAAATAGAATGGCAAATTCTTTACAGGATTGATAGACACAGGGGCAGACTTGTCCATGATTGGCACATGTTTTTGGCCATCATCTTGGGGGAAAAAACCAACTAAAACATCTCTGGTAGGCCTTGGTGTCCCCCAAAAAGTTTTGCAAAGCTCCATTCCCCTGCCTTATGAAGGGCCTGATGGTCAATTGGGATGTATTTGTCCTTACATAGCTCCCATACCTGTAAATTTATGGGACAGAGATTTATTGGAAGAATGGAGAGTCATAGTGACTACTTTGTCCCCTGAAACTTCACCAGGCCAACAGATGATGTCTAAAATGGGATATGAACCAGGAAAAGGATGAGGCAAGCAACTTCAGGGAAGAACACAGCCTATAGAACAGAAACAGAAAAATAATTACCTTGGAATTGGATATGGCAAAAAATTTTTAGTTGGGGCTATTGAAGTTTCTCTGCCCAAGGCAGCTTTGCCTTTACAATGGCAATTACAATTAATAGAACAAAGAATACATAACTGGCAGGTTTTTCTTATCAACTCTAACTATCCAGTTCATTTGTTTATGCTTAACACCCCTCGTTCACCTACAGGTTTAATAGGACAATGGTATGAAAAACAGGTCTTTCCCATGGAATGGTTGTTTTTAATCTAACCAGCTAGTGAAATCTCTACAATTATATCTAGAGCAAATTGCAAAAATAGTTTCCTTGGGGCCAGGGATTTAGATCAGTGGTTTCACCACCTGCTGTGCAAGTGCAGGGACCGGAGTTCAATCCCTGGTACCAAAAAAAAAAAAAGTTTCCTTGGGACATAATTGTACCCAACAATTATTTGGTGCTGACCCTCATTTCATCATTATCCCACTTGATAAGAATCAAATGCAGATGCTGCTACAAACTGCTTTATATTGGCAAGTAGTCTTTGCAGATTTCATTGGACAGATAGATAATCATTACCCTAGTGATTCTCTGTTTCAGTTTTTTTTGTGACACGAGTTTATTATCCCCAAAACTACTCAGTTTCAGCCATTGCAAGGTGCCTCAGCCTATTTCACCAATGGCTCCTCTAAGGGCCAAGCAGCAATTTGGAGCTCTTCCTTTAGTTCTGTGTTGCCTATACCTGGTCTCTCTGCTTAGAGGTCAGAGTTGCTAGCCATTTTATTTGTGATTGAAAACTTCCCTCCCCAACCTCTTAATATTTTAAGTGATTCCTCTTATGGAGTTTGGTTGACTCAAAGACTGGAAGGACCTACTGTCTGCTCTACCTTAGAACCTAAATTACCAGCTATGCCCAACAAATCCACAGCGGGGTCCAGGATTGAGATGATGTCCCCAGAGGAAGAATAATTATAGATTTATGGTTAAAAAAAGGGGAAGCACAACTTGAAAATCTTCTTTTTACATTTATAGGTATAAAAGTGCTTGCATTCCTTCTGATTCTAATCTCAGGAGATCTCTGTTAATTGACTACAGAAGTTTTTGACCAGTCTTATATACAATTATAAACCTAAAAATCATAAAAGGGATATTATAATTCAATTTGGCCAAATATATTTGAGTGTAATCTGGTTTTATAAATTGTCTTATATGTCTGTTGTCTGCTTGTCCATTTGTACAGTTGAGCTCAAATTTTTTTTTCTCTCTTTTCCTTTTCACCTTTTGAAAAAACATTCTTTTTCCCTTAAAAGATATTCACCTATTATTGGATTAGCTTACAGATAAATGTTGTTAAATTAAAGGCATGCCCTTCTTCCCCCAGGATGCTAAGTGATCAAAGTGCCATCAAGATTTATTTGCCAAAGTACATAGAGACTGTGGGTACTCCCTTTGGTGAATAAAAAAGCAGCTGCCCAGAAAATAATTATTCTGGTCTTAATTCACTAAAGGGACCCCCTAGTAATTTCATAATCTTATGGGAGACACATTGCAATAAATATTATCTATGTTATAAATTGATTACATTGGTTATCATTGAAGTTTAAATTCTAAATATGTTATTATAAAATATTTATATTGGTTAAAGTTCTAAAAGTGTTATTGTGATATGTCTACATTGGTCGTCTTCAAAAGATTAATTTCTGTGGCATAAACAAGAGAATGTTATTAGAAAGATGCTTTTGGTACCAAACTACATTGAAGAACATAAGGTTTTATGTAACTGTGAGATTTATTACTGCTCCTTTTCTGGTGTACATAATGTATTCATGCCTTCTGATTGTATGGGTCTTTCACATATTGTTTATGGTAATAACCTTTTGATTCAGATATTCGCCCTTCTCTTATGCTCCAGCCAGCTATGATAATAAGCACACTTGTAGGCTGATTTATTTTCCTTAGATGACATCCTATAAAAAGATAGCTACTTAGGGATTCAACCACAAGAACAACCATAATTGGCAGTAATAACAGTTGTTTAACTATATTTTTACTCCAAAATGCTTAATATTCAGGTAAAATAATAATAGTTGAGTTCACTACTCCTCTTACAATGCTAATGATCTTCTCTTCTGGGTGTTCAACAACCAAAGTTTAGAGACCAAAACTGAAGAGGTATCTGGGTTAAGTAGGCAGCCAATATTTTGGCCCTGGTCCTCCAAGGTCAACAACAATAGCAAAAAGATCCAGGTCATGAGGGAACCATCTCCAAGATCCTGAATTTTTGGTGAGTCACCCAACCTCCTGAGCAGGGAGGTTGCCATACACCAAAACAGTAAAGATACAACAAAAAGTGTTCCAAAGGAATGTCACCTGGAGGAAAAAAATCTCCCATGCTGTCGCAGAAAGCAACATCGTCAAGCAAGGCCATGACATACCCTGATGGCTGACACTAACAGAGGAGCTAAGAGGCTCTATGCATGGTTCCAAGACAGTGCCTGCGGAGACTTAATTGACCTTGTTAGATAGCAAGAGGTTAATTTTATTTAATATAGGTCTTACCGTAACTTGGTCTTAAACACCCAGTAGAAAAGTACAACTGAAGACAATATTTATTTGAGTTCAAAAGTTTTAAGTTTTTTAGCCAACAAAATTTTTAAAAAAAATTATTAGATTTTTAATCCTTTTACAGCCCCGATTAAGAGAAATTATGCTTATTATAGACAGTTAAGCCAGTCAAACACACGATAGATCCTCACAATAAATAGGGACAAGCCATTGTTGGGTGTGCTCACTTTTCCTAAAAATGCCTTCACATAAAACAAAAAGAAAGGGAGATATGTTGAGAGCAATGCTACATAATTTTAGGGAAAAATCATTTGGTTAGCCTAGTTCTCCTGCCTACAGGCCAGCTATGGAATTCCGAGACATAATTCCATTTTGGCCTCTGCTCACAACCAAGACCTCAATGATCCTGTGATGCAGTGATGCTTCAGGACAAGATTACACCAGCTGAAGACATTCTGGGAGGAACAAATCTTCATCTGCATAGTTCCTCATTGTTCTTGGATTGCTATGTCTTGTTTACATGGATGTACTGAACTTTCCACAAGTCATTTGTTACATTTGTTTCTCCCGATGTGTGGTAAGCTGGGGGCTTTTGTCTTTGCCACTCAGAACAGCACTGATCAGAACCAAAGCTCAGCTTCTTCTCAAAGTCTCATTTTTCTACCTTTCCTGTAATTCACCTTGTGCTGCCATGGCTCGCAGGAGACTAGGACTTACTGCAGAAGTTCTAGTAGTGTCCCCTTTCCCTGTTCCCTACAGGGAACATTTTAGACTATTCTAGAGCCTGAAATTTGAACCGTGGTATTTCAATTTCTGAAGCTCCCAGTTACAGCAAAGTAGTCATTCCCTAAAAGGGATACCCTTTTTTGCTTTTATTTATTTACTATTCTATTTTACATTTATTGTAGGTTATGTTTACTCCTGAGTTGTAAATTTTTTATTTCTTCAGGTACCTCAGTTTCTTTTGAGATATCTTTTCCTACTGTGCGACCTCCTCTTCTAGTTTAAGAACAATTTGCCTTTTTTCTTAAGGATCATCTCAGTGCATCCTGGACCATGAGTGACATGAGAAGCAGTTATGTAGCTTGGGAGTTGTATTCATCCAAAATGTGGTCAATGGCCAGAGGATCTACACTAACCTGTGCAATTCAGCATTATTCTCTACATGTTTAAGCATGTACAGCAAAATCCCAGCAGGACCAGGGATTTAGCTCAGTGGCACCAAACCTGCCTCACAAGTGCAAGGTCCTGAGTTCGATCCCTGGTACAAAAAAAAAATCCCAGCACTCTTTTTGGGCCACCAACCCTTTGTCCAGATCTGCTGCTTAGTAGGGACACACCTACCAGCTTTACCACTGTAACCACACGACAGCACACATTGTTTCTGTAAAGCAACATCTTCCAGATACTTGATGGCTTTCCATGTACACATACTCTCGATGGCCTACACAGATGTTCAAGAAGTGAAAATTGGAACTTTTGGCCTGCACAATCTGAGGGGGCTCTCTGGGTCAAGTGAGTAGTGAACTATTTTCGGAGATCACGTGAGACTCTTTATGGGAAGAGCAGGATGCTTGTTCACTGTGTCATTCTGAGACACACTCCAAAAAGTCTAACCCAGGGGCCCCCAATGTTTTTGGCACCATGGACTGGTTTTGTGGAGCTCAGGCAGTCATGGCATTGATGGGAAACAGAGTAAACATAGAAAAAGCTTTGCTGATCCACCCATCACTTGCTTCCTGTGCAGACTCATATTGGTCCATTGCCCCAAGGGCTGGGGACCCTGATCTAACCTAAGTTACTTTTCCAACCCCTAAAATTATTTTATAAGAGCCTTATACATTGGACTATATTTCTTTTCTGCTTGAGATACAAAGAACGGAGTCTAGACTACCATTGATCCCTAAAGCACATGGCATCATGTGAACTAATAATATGACTCCTCCAATGGAAAAAATGCACACAATGTAACTTTGTGCTAATGAGCCATGTGAAGTGTTAAGCTCTTCTGTATTTATTTCTCTCTTTTTATTGTCCCATGAAAATGTCTGCTGATCTGAGAATCAGGCCTAAAACAAAGCAAATAGTATAGACAGTAAGAAGAGATAAAAGGGCTTTTCCACGACTCATCAGGATATAAGTTCCAGCGAGCCAGCTTTAAACATAGACAAGAGCTCACCGAGGCCAGATTGGGCATATAAGGCCAACAGGGGCAATATGGCACAGAAGTTGAGAGCAAGGGCTGGTCAAGAGTGGTTTGGGCTCAAATTCTGGCTCTGCCCTGGGGTGGCTTGTGAACTTCATCTCTAAATTGGCAATGGGTAACAGTCTTCACTCACATCACAGGGGTGTTGTGCAAACTGAAGTAGTTAATAATCTATAACACTTGAACAGTGCTTGATGAATAGTAATGCTACTTAAATATTTGTTTAAAAAAACCCCTAAAAGTGGAGGCAGCCCTTCAGTTGGATGAGATGAACATTATTAGATGAGTAAAGAGATTTCCAAGGTAGGCACAGAAACAGCAAGGCTGGAAGACAGGAAGGAAGTGGCTTGACCTCCATGTGAGCTGCTATTGTGAACAGTGATGTAAAATATGGACATAGGAAAACACATGGGTGGAGTGCCTGGAACAGCTTCCTGGGCTTTTGCCTGTGAAAGATTGGGACAATACCAAAGGGTGCTCAGCAGGCAATTGAGGAAGAGAAAGTGCTATTTTAGGAAGAGTGCTCAGGGTGATTTTGGGTTGGCATCCTACACCAGTATGCCAACCTGACAATGTGAGCCACTGGCTAACCAGCCCATAAAAGAATACTTTGAATGGCCACAAATACTCATGGTGACCATGTGGCCCTTCTCCACTCTGACATTTTTGTCCTGCCCGTAATAGCTTCAGTGGCCCCTGCTATGGAGTTAGCAATGAACTTTAATAAATGTTTGGGACTGCTGGTGTAGGCCTGGGGATGTAGCTCAGTGACAGAGCATTTGCTTAGCATGTGTAAGTCCTTGGGCCTGATCCCCAGCACTACAAAAGAATCATCTAAAAATTTCCATAGTTATTCTATAAAATTCTATTTTAGTTAAAAACTATTCTCAGTGGTTCCCCCACCTGCCTCAAAAGCGCAAAGACCTGAGTTCGATCCCCAGTACCAAAAAAAAAAAAATTATTGACATCCTTTGGCTAACTAATCTCTTTTTCTTTGTTTAATATCTGAGCTAAATCCTTGCAGGTCCTGTGGCCCTGGGGACTGCTGGTCTTTTGGACATTCACAGGGTTCTTAGAAAACACCTCCCAAGGTCACCTCTCAATGTCATTTCCACAGCTGGTCACCCCCAAAGGTAGACTATGCATAAGCTCTTGTATGTTTCTTTCCTATACAATAGGAGCCAAAAGGATCTTTGGGTGGCTCAGTCAAAAACACAGTAATTCCAATTTTCTTTTAGTTATCTGAATGAAGCCAGGGGCATTTGGGAATTAAGAGCCCAGAAATATCTCAGAAAAGAGCTATAAGTTCTGAAATAGGGGAAAGGAGAGACGCAAAAGTCAGAGATGATCCCTGGATTTGGTGTTGGTGACTAGATTGGTGGTGTCACTGACTAAGAAAGGAAAGAGGGGCCTAGGGGCTGGTTAGGACCAGCTACATGATTTATATGGCCCAATGCTGAACAAAAATTTAAGGTCTCAATCAAAATTCAGGAAAAAACTCTTTTTTTCTCTTTTTCCAGTGATCCCTTCATCATGATGGTCTTTATTTCCTATCTGGTTTCCTGTGCCCTTTGGTACAGAAGGGTGAGTGAAAACCTCAAGGTATGAAACCTGGGCCTCCACTTATGACTGGGTACAGAGTCAACAGATTCCCAGCTTTTGCCAATCCGGGATGAACACCCCTATAACTCATGCATCTTCCCTTCCTAGGAGAAAGGACTCCCAGCCCATAGCAAATGGTGACTGAAGAATATTACTACCAGGACATGCTAGGAACCTGCATGGGAAAGGACAGAAGGCTTGCCCTGCCAAGATGTCCTAAGCTGGGACTGACATAGCTGTGCCCCACCCTGAGACACCTCGGTGGGTGTGTACCCAATCTTGACCCTCCCTGTGGCCATGCCCAGACATCACCATTGACATCAGCAGGAGCAGGGTGATAGCTGGTCCCAGGGATGCAGGTAGATCATGAGAGGCAAGACAGTATGTGAACGAAGGCTCCAAGCACCCAGCACATTCTCCCTAGAACTTCACCTACCAATGTAAATCCAAAGATAAAAGTATTAAGAATCTTAAAACAGCCTCAAAGAGCATTAAATTCCAACTATGGAGCCCTTCTCAGCACATGGCTTGTGTAATTGCACTGGCTGCACACTGTGGTTATGGACTGAACATTTTTGTGCATTAGAATTCTTAAGTTGGGGCCCTAACCCCAAATTTGTAATTGGAAACAGGGCTTTGAGGAAGTAATTAATTGTAAATGAGATTGTAAAAGTGAGGTTCTGTCTTAGCCACTTTTCCATTGCTGGACACAATATTCAACACCTACAGCTCAAAGAACAAGAGGTTTATTTGGTCATAGTTATAGAAATTTCAGTCCATGGTCCACTAGTTCCAAGACAGAAGCAGGACAGTGGAATGATCTGCCCTGGAAGAAATCTGCTCCAGTTACAGTGGCCAGGGATCAGAGAGAGAGAGAGAGGGTTGGAGACAGGGAGAGAGATGTACTTGTCCAGGTCCTGACCACAGTGACTACCTCCACCAACCAGGCCCCATCTACTAATAGCACATTCAGCTACGAATGTATCAGTGGACTAATCCACTGATGAGCATAGCTCCCCCATGATGCAGTCACCTTCTAAAAGTCCCACCTCTGTACAAATGAGTCTTTTGAGGGACATTCTAGATGTAAACCATAACAGGCTTTTAAACCAATAGTACTGATATCTTTATTTAGAAGGAGAGACAATAGAGACAGCATTCTCTTTCCTTTCTACCTCCATGAACATACACTCACAAAAAGCCATGTGAACACACAGTGAGAAAACAGCTGTTGGTAAGCTAAGAAGAGGTCGTCACCAGAACCCAGCTATGCTGGTTTCTAATCTTGGACTTTCAGCCTCAAGAAATGTGAGAAATCAGTTTTTGATGTTTAAGCCACTACTCCACAGTATTCTGTTATAGCAGCCAAGCTAATACATGAGTGAATCCAGGTGAGGGAATGGTTTGAAGAAGTTCATGAATCCCATTGAGCACTGATTGAGTTAAAGGACTTGAATGGTTCAACCGGCGATTCCTTAGACATGGATTTATATAGATCCAGTGGCCAAGAGTGAGTCTAGAAACACCAGTTTGGGAGTCACTAATATATAAACGTAATAAGGTCCCTGGAAGTGGATGAGATCACCAGGCATAGTGTTTAGAGGAGAAGAGAATAAGGCTAGAAACCAAGAGGCAGGGTGCCAACATTTAGGAGGTGGAGAAAGCCCACAGAAGATAGAAAGGAGGGAAGAATTAAACAGAAGGGAGGAAATCCAAGGGTAGGATACAGTATGGGATGTGACTGAAATAACACAGTGAGTGTTTAAATGTTTTTAAAATGTATTACAGCAAAAGACACATTGACATTAATCCCCCTCAAAATAACCCCCCTTCCTTCAAACACACATATGCTGTTGTTCTTGCCACTTTCAGAAGAAATTCTGGAAATCCTTTTTCATGAGCATCTGTAGTTGCACTGTGGTGGCTACCTTGATGTCCTGAATTGATTTAAAACATTTACTTTTCATGGTTATTTTAACTTTGGGGAAGATCCAGAAGTTGCAGAGTGCTATATTTGGAGAATTAGGGCTGAGGACTCGGTGTAATGTTTTTAGAAGCCTACTTTTCCATTGGGTGGCAACTGGCAGCTGTATTCACCATATTTTTGATCATACCTCATAAAGACACTCAGGAAGTGGCAAAAATGATTGGACTAGCTGTTCAAAGTGAAAGGGAATGTTCTGAGAGGGATTAATGGCAATGTGTCCTTTTTTGTGATAACTTAAAAAATTTATTTCTAAACTTTTTTTTTTTTGGTACCGGGGATAGAACTCAGGACCTTGAGCTTGCAAGGCAGGCAGCGGAACCACTGAGCTAAATCCCTGGCCCAACTTAAAAAATTTAAACATTCACTGTATTTTTCAATTACACTTCATATTCTGGAAGTTAAAGGAAGTTAGAAATGAGATTGTCGGATGCTGTTAAGAAGGCAGGCAAGGTGAAGGTTGGAATTGTCTGGCAGATTAAGTCATGAGGAATGATTTGGTTTGAAGAGTGAAATGTGATGCCTACCTGGGGTGCACTTGGGAGCTTGTAAGTGAGAAAAAGCACAGGGAAGCCCTTCCCCATCCCATCTGGTGATGCCAGATTCACCCAGGGAGCTTAAACAGGCAGATCCCAGGCTTTTTGTGAAGAGCTGGGATGGGACCTAAGAATTAGCATGTTTAAGGTCTCAGGTTGACCGTGGTGCTCTGGTAGGTTTGAGAACTACTAATTGGATACAGATAACATGAATTGCATTCAGAAGGACTTGGGTTCCAATTCTCATTTCATCATATTTTAGCTATTTAAACCAGAAAAAGATACTTAAATCTCTGTGAACCCTTTTTTACAAAAATGGCAGTGGGAATCCCATTTGTGTTACTGAAGATTGGATGACAGATGTAAGTCCTCCAGCAGAGTAGATGTTTACTAACTAGAAGCCAATGCTGCTTACAATGGACATAGTAAGTGTTGGACCCCAATCTTAAAAAGGAACTTGGTTGTGAGAGGCAAAGGAAAGAAGGGTCAACAATGGAAGGATATTAAGGGTCAAAGAGGGATAGTGGTGGTATTGTCCTGATTTTTGTAAAATGACAGAGATGTGAGTGTGTCTAACTTCTGAGAGGCAGAGAAGGAGAGGGGCATGGTGAGCTGGACTTGTGAGTGATGAGCGTGATTGCTTCCAAATTATAGATGGGAAAATCAGTGTTGGACATAGGAAGAAATTCCCTGGGAAGAAGTGAGTTGGATGTAGCATGACCTTCAGGGATTTACACCTAATAATTCAATTTTTCTGGAAAGGAGGAGGCCATAGGATATGCTGAGAGGGGCAGGGTTCTTGAGAAGAGGCACAGGTTTGGACAGATGATACAGATATGTAGAAAGAATAACAGGCAGTACCAAAGTCTTGGCAGAGGTTGGTGACCCATGATAAGTTACCTTTCTCCTTCTCCCTCATCTAAGTGGCTAACTTTTGCCATAGAGTTGCCCTGTGCTGGCCATCATACTGAGCTTGTTGCTGTATTATCTCACCGAGTCTTTTTTCTTTTTCTTTCCTTTTTTGGTACCAGGGATTGAATTTGGGACCTTGCACTTGAGAGGCAGGCACCGGAACCACTGAGCTAAATCATCAGCCCTATCTCACTGAATCTTAACAGCCCCGCACTAAGCTTGTATTCTCTTATCTTTTTAAAAATTAATTTTATTGGTACATTTTAGGTATACAAATAATGACATTCATCATTGGAGACTTGTACCTTTACATAATATATCTTGATTCTTATTTTTTCCCCTTCCCTTGCCCTCCCTTCAACCCCTCCACTCCTCCCGATTTACGAAGACTTTGTTTCCATTTTTTCATTTTCTCATATTAATTCCACTTCACTCTTTTCCTTTTCCTACCCCTCCCTCTTCCCCTTCCCCTTTGCCTCTTTTCTTCCTGTTTCATATTATCTATCTTTTAGTCCTTATTTACACTTTCAGTTTCTCACACTAGAGAAACTATTTTGTATTTATACATGTGTCCTATTTATTTCACTTAAGAGTATCACCTACCTGTGCATCCATTTAGCTATAAATGCCTCTAATTTCTCATTCTTTATGGCTTAGTAGTACTCCATTTTATTTAAAAAAAACACATTTTCTTTATCCAGTCTCCAGTTAATGGGCAACTGGGCTGTTTCCATGTTTTAGCTATTACAAATTGCCGCTATGAACATGGGTGCACATATATTGCTGTGGTATGATTCTTTTAATTCTTTGGGGAAGATACCCAGAAGGGGAATAGCT
>NW_004624780.1:1187484-1197486 GCF_000247695.1 Heterocephalus glaber
CATATACAAGTCAATGAGTCTCAGCAAGCCAGCAGCAGACCTGTGAGATTCAGGCAGATTTCTGGCTGCTAGTCCCAAGTTGAGCTCCCTGTCCTCCTGCAGGGTTGAACTCTGCAAAGTTCTACTGCAGGTTCCAGTTGCCCTTCCCCTGAAGATAGTTCAGGTTTTGATGGGAGGTGATGATCCCAGGTAATGATCCCTCCGACTTACCAAGTAGGGTGGTCTGGTGTGTCTTTATTGTAGAGATTCTCTTTACTTTTCCGCTGAGCTTCAGTTTTCATCAAGGAGCCTGAGAAGCCCTCTTTCTGTTACTAACTTCTGCTCTATCTTGTGGCGCTCAGGCCAAGGGCCTTTATAATCCCCTGTGCCTCTGTAGTGTGGAACCAGGCAGCAGAAAAGCCAGGACGCCAGAGGCAAGGGGTGGCGGGGGGAGAGTGGGACTGGGCCTTACAGGCGCAGGGCTAAGCAGAGCGCCGGATGGGCCCGGGGCTCCAAGCCGCGTCTGGGACCTCACCGTGGTGTGGGCGGGGCCCGGGACGGAGCCAGGGGGCTTCATACTGCTTGGCGCCCCCGTTTGTGCTTGTTGGTCGCACCGAGCAGAATGCCGGATGGGCGAAAGGTAGCCTCTTTAATAAATGGTGCTGGAAAAACTGGGTTTCAACTTGGCAAAGATTAAAACTAGACCTATATCTCTCACCATGCACTAAACTAAACTCAAAATGGATTAAAGATCTAAATATTAAAACAAACACTGAACCAGCTGGAACAGAGGTTAGGTAGAACTCGAAGACATTGGTGTAGGAAAAGATTTTATGAACAAATCCTCAGTTGCCTGTGAACTAGCACAAACAATCAACAAGTGGGATCTCTTCTTATTAAAAAGATTCTGTGGGCCGGAAATTTAGCTCAGTGGTTCGGGTGCCTGCTGTGCAAGCGCACAGTCCCAAGTTCGATCCCTGGTACCAAAAAAATAAATAAATAAACAAAAAATTTCTGCACAGCAAGTGAAACCACCAACAGTGTGAAGAGACAACCCACAATGTGGGAAAAAAAATTCACCGGCTGTTCCTCAGACAAAGGTCTACTATCTAGAATCTATAAAGAACTTAAAAAAAATCAGATTTCCTAAATTTAAAGACCCAATTCAAAAATGGGTAACTAAAATGAACAGACGTTTCTCAGACAAAGTAGAAATAACAAATAAACATATGAAAAAATGTTCAACATCACTGGTCATTGGAGAGATGCAAATGAAAACAATGCTGAGATTCCACCTTACCCCAGAATGAATGGCTGCTATTATGAAATCAACCAATAATAAATGCTGAGGGCCGGGGATTTAGCTAAGTAGTTCTGCTGCCTGCCTTGCAAGTGAAAGGACCCAAGTTTGATCCCCAGTACCAATATAAAAACAAAAACAAAAACAAAACAAATGCTGGCAGGGCTGTGGGGAAAGAGCAACACTGCTCCACTGCTGGTGGGAGTGTAGACTGGTGCAACCACTGTGGAAATCAGAATGGAGATACCTCAAAGAACTAGGACTGGAAGTCCCATTTGACCCAACTATTCCCCTGCTGGGGATCTTCCCCAAAGAATTAAAAGAATCATACCACAGTGATATATGTGCACCCATGTTCATAGCAGCACAGTTTGTAATAGCTAAAACTTGAAAACAGCCCAAATGCCTATCAACTAGAGACTGGACAAAGAAAATGTGGTTTTCTTATAAAATGGAGTACTACTCACCATAAATAATGAAAAATTAGAGACATAGCTAAATGGATGCACATTGAGGCAATACTCTTAAGTGAAATAAATAGGACACACATGTGTAAATACAGAATAGTTTCTCTAGTGTGAGAAACTGCAAGTGTAAGTAAAGACTAAAAAGTATAATAGATAATGTGAAATAGGAAGAAAAGGGGCAAAGGGCAAGGGGAAGAGGGAGGGCTAGGAGAAAGGAAAGAAGAGAATGGAATTAATATGAGAAAATGAAAAAATGGAAACAAAGTCTTTGTAAATAGGGAGGGGTGGAGGGGTTGAAGGGAGGCCAGGGGAATGTGGAAAAATAGAAGTAAGATATTATGTAAAGGTGCAAAATTCCAATGATGAATGTCATTATATTGTATACTTATAATGTAACAATAAAATAAAATAAAATAAAAAAGAACAAACTTAACCCAAAGCAAATAGGAGAGAAATAATAAAGACTAGCATGAGAATAAGTGAAATGCAGAATAAAGAAAATCAACCAAACCAAAAGTTGGTTCTTTTTTTTTTTTTGGTACTGGGGATGGAACTCAGGTCCTTGGGCTTACACGGCAGGCAGCGAAACCACTGAGCTAAATCCCTGGCTCCAAAAGTTGGTTCTTCAAAGAAGATCAACTGAATTGATTGATCTTTAGGAAGACTGGGGAATGAAAATAAGAGAGAAGACTCAAATTACTAAAACCAGGACCGCAAAATGGGGCATCCTCAAATTTACAGGTTGGTGGGGGATTAGAAGAGAAAACTATGCACTGAGATTCCACCTCACCCCAGAAAGAATGGCTGCTATCAAGAAATCAACCAATAACAAATGCTGGCAGGGTGTGGAGAGAGAGGAACACTTCTTCATTGTTGGTGGGAGTGCAGACTGATGCAACCACTGTGGAAATCAGTATGGAGATACCTTAAAGAACTAGGGCTAGAGGTCCCATTTGACCCAGCTTCCCCAAAGAATTAAAAGAATCATACCACAGTGATATATTATATATGCACCCATGTTTATAGCCGCACAGTTTGTAATAGCTACAGCTTGGAAACAGCCCAAGTGGCCATCAGCTGGAAACTGGATACAGAAGATGTAGCTTTTTAAAAATAAAATGGAGTACTACTCAGCCATAAAGAATGACAAACTAGAGACATTTATAGCTAAATGGATGCATATTGAGGCCATACTCTTAAGTGAAATAAATAAGACACACGTGTAAATACAGAATAGTTTCTCTAGTGTGAGAAACTGAAAGTGTAAATAAGGATGAAAATGATTAAACGAGTAATTGATAATTTGAAATAGGAAAAGGTCCAAAGGTGTAGGGGTGGTGGGAGGGGAAGGGGAAAGGGAAGGGGGAAAGGAAAAATTATGAGAAAAGAAAAAAAAGGAAACAAAATCTATGTAAATAGGGAAGGGTGGAGGGGGTGAAGGGCGCACAGGTAATGGGGAAAAAAATAAGAACTAAGATACATCATGTACAGGTACAAGCACTCAGTGATAAATGCTAAAATGTACCAATAAAAGAATTTTTTTAAAAAGAGAAAACTATGAATAGCTATGCCAACACATTAGGCACTTCAGATGACATAAACAAATTTATAGAATGACACACAGTACCAAAACTGAGGCAAGGATCAAACAAAACAAAATAGAAAGTCTGAACAAGCCTATAGTCAGCTAAGACACTGAACTAGTAACTTACAAGCTTCCCACAAAATAACTCAGGCTCAGATGATTGTGCTGGTGAGGTCCACCAAATGCTTAAAGAAGACTTATAACAAACCATCACAAACTCTTCCAAAAGGTAGAAAAGGAAACACTTTCCAGTTATTTCTATGAGGGCAATACCTCCCTGACTCTGAAGCCAAAGACACTACAAGGAAAAAATAAATAAAATAAACTACAGACTAATAGCCTTTATAAACATATATGTAAAAATTTCCCACAAAATATCAGCCAGTTGAATGCAGCAACATACAAAAAGGATCATATATCCTGACAAGGGACTTATTCATTGGGATTCCAGGCTGGTTTAAGATCTGAAAACCAATTAATATTCCAAATTAATAGAATCAAGGACAAAACCATTTGATCATTCCAATAGATGCGGACAAACCATTTGATAAAATCTGACAGCTTTTCATAATAAAAATGTCCAACAAAATAAGAATAGAAACTTCAACCTAATAAAAAGTGTTTATAAAAACCTGCAGCTGTTACACTTAATGGTAAAATATTGAATGTTTTCCTCCTGTGATAAAAAAAATAGACAAGGGTGTCTCTTCTCACTACTTCTCTCTAATATTGTCCAGGAAGTTCTAGCCAGAGCATTAAGTAGGACAAAGAAATGAAGGGCATCCTGATTGGGAAATAAGAAGTAAAACACTCTCTATTTACAAATGACATGATCAGGGATCCAGTCCCTGTTATTCACAGCAGACATTCTCACCTGGAGAGGTTTTAAAAATACAGAGTCAAACTCATCTCACTCTCAGAAATTCAGCTTCTGGTATAGATTCTGGACTCAGGTGATTCTGATACATATGCAGAGTTGGAAATTGCAGGCCAAGCTTTGTTCAGATATTTTTCTGTTTAAAAGGAAGACCTTTCATTTAAAAATCTTTCCTTGGGTTTGAGAATGATGGGAGTACTTACAACCAGCCAATATTACAGCTGAAAACAATTAGGAGGGCCAGGTAAAATAGAAAACACATGTTTGAAGGCATCAAGGAGCTACTGAGTCCACTAACAGACACTGTCTCAGAGTAGGGGAAACTACACAGAGGTGGGATGATGTTCGGCAGCACGTGGGTTCCTTGGGGAATTTCTGGGCAGAGGTCCAGAGTCAGAGTTTTGATTCTGAGGACAGAAAGAGGTCCTAGGAGATTAAGACACCAGTGGGAATTTTGTCAGCTCAGCAGGGTTGGAGGTAAGTGAGGCTAGATTTCCTGGGAGAAAAGAAGGGTGAATACTTGAGTCCTTCCTTGAAATTTCCCTCAAGTCATTTGCTGAATTTGAAGACCCCTGTGAGAGAAAGTAAGAAGTCAAGCAGAGTGCCTCTGAGAAGCAGGAGTTTCTGGTGGTCTTAAAGTTCTAACAAGGACCTTGTGTAGTATCTCCTGGGACGAAGAGTCCCTGGGAACACACAAGACTCTCAGCTGGAACCCTGGAGGGCTATGTATAGAATCAGCATCAAAAAGAGGTGAACCAAGCCTTGTCAAAACTCAACCACAAGTTAGCTCAGACTGACCAGGATGAAAAGCTCTGCTTTGCAAAGGTTAGGGAGAGGCTTTCCTGGATGAAAAGAACAGTACCCAAAGTCTTTACTATTTTTCTTATTCAATGTGTGACATTCTATTAAAACTCACCAGGCAAGCCAAGAGCCAGGGGCATAGTATATGTGTGTGGTGGGGGAAGACCAAAGCCAACAGCAAGAAAATGTCACTGAAACCAACCCACAGAGGTTATACTGCTTGGCAAAAGCTTTAAAATTGCTAGGATTGATGTGTTCAGGAAACTGGGTTCCAACTTTTGGTTCTCCTGCTTCAGCCTCCCTGGGGATTACAGGCATGCACTGTCACACTCATTTTCTCAATATTTTCCATCCATATCTATGAATCCACGGGTGGATTTATGAATCTATGGAAACTATGGCTATGGAGAGCTGATTGTACTATTAAAGGAGGACAACTGAACCATGGGAACCAGAAGACCATGCAAGGGCACCTTTAAAGTGCTGAGAAAATCCTTGCCAATCTAGAACATAAGAAAAACAAGACAAAGGTCTTAGGAAAATAACCTCAGAAAAAATACTTGCAGACCTCTAAACAGGAATTATTTCAAATGGAAGGAAAAAATTCCAGACAGAAGCATAGAAATGCATATTGGAAGAAAGAGCAACAGTAAAGGTAAATATGCTGGTAAATTAAATATGTGTTGATTGTATAGAATATAGTAATTATAAACTCTTGTGTGGCTTAAAATATATGCACAATTTTTTCCCCTGCCTGTACTTTCCAAACAATGCATTATTCTGACTGCTTTGAACTTTGTGTGAATAGAAGATCATTGAGACTTTTTCTGTGACTGGCTTCTTTCTCCATATTACATTTTTGATGAATTTTTCCTATTAAAGATATCTTGTTAAAGTGTGCTTGTTGAATTTCAAAAATAGGGTTTAAATTCTAGACAGTGAATCAAAAAATGTTCTTTAAATTCTCTAAATTTCTTGAGTTTTTCCTACAAATAAAATGATATACAATAAAATAAAATCCATAAGTGCATGCCTGCTGCTGCTCTTAAGGACTTCATAGTTTTGGGTGGGGGTCACTGGTCATTCTGGCTGGTAGTCATGTTCCCTTGGGGTTTTGTACCTGATCACTTCTGTGACCTTGAGGTATGTTATGGGTCAGTACTGGCTTTGTGGACAGCAGCCATACACTTAAACATCTTGGCTTTTACTTCCCTTCTTGAAAGCAGGAAATGGAATTTACCAGTCATTTTGTTAGGATATAATATTTTTTCATGAAAGTTACTGTTATTAGAAATCACCATGATTTCTAATTAAAAGAATGCTAAGTGTTCTAGATTTTAGACATATCAATTTTAGGACAGATTATTTATTTGAAACCTTTTGCAGAAGAAAGGAAGGAAGGAGAGAGGGAAAGAGAAAAAAAAGAGAGCAAAAGAAAAAAGAATGACTACTACACTGAACTGGAAAGACAAAGAAAAAATAAAGACCACCAGGATGAATTCACAAATTGTCCCAGAAGGTACATTACAATACTAAGAAACTATGCCAAGATCTTCTGCCTGGGTCTTCCTGTCTTGACCTGATCAGCTTTTCAACATGTCAAAGGATGGAAGGCACTGTGTGTGTGTGTGTGTGTGTGTGTGTGTGTGTGTGTGTTTAGACTGGGTTTCCCTAAATTGCTAACTTACCTGGGCTGGACTAGAACTTGTGATCTTCCTGCCTCAGCCTCCCAGAGAGGTGGAATTACAGATGTGCACCACCACATCCAGCTGAAGCAGGGAATCAGGGAAGCAGACTTCTTTCTGGACATTTCTGTTTCCTTGTACAGATATTTAGTCTCCACCCCATGCAACAGGGGCATTGCCATACTAAGAACTTGGTAATATGCATTTACACCAAGAAGCATCAATACAACTGATTGAATGCATGCATCCAATTTTGTTGCCTCCTGAAATTTTACTAAAACTAGAATAAGAAGACTCTTCTTAAAAGCAATAATAATAATGAGAAAACAGAAAGGAAAAAAACCTTTGATAATTAGAAAGCAGATGCATCCCAGTACTGACTAAGAAGACCCCAAGAAGCTGGATTCCCAAGACAGCAGTGGGGGAGGTAAGAAGGATTCCAAAATATACTGCAGGACTTGAAAAAGCCCCCAGTCATTCTGGAATTGGTGTGAAGGGCATGGCCAAGCTAAGGAGGGCTGATAAAACCTCTGTGTGAAGCAGAGAAAAATTTCTAATTTTACTCCTGCACTGCACATCCCCTGTTCCTGACTTACAAATGATAGAAAAAATCTGATTTCTCTTCTAGAGGGAATAGTACATGAGAATATTTTTGTTCCATGGAAATATACACTGAAGTATTAAGAGGCTAATGAGGATGGTTACCAATTCCTTTTTCTTTTCTTTGTACCAGGGATTGAACTTGGGACCTTGCTCTTGTGAGGCAGGTACCAGAACCACTGAGCTAAATCCTTGGCATGATTACCAATTCCTATTGTCAAATAGTTCAGAAAAGTTAAATTCCAATTTATGTGTGGTGCTGATGGAAGGGGCAAAAGGTTAAATTTGAAAAACTGCTAAAAATTAGTAATCTGGATAAAGGATACATAAACATTCTCAATACTATTCTTTAAGTTTCCCCTAAGTTTTAAATTACTTTAAAATAAAAATATTTTTTTAAAGAGAGAGAGAAACAATATGCACACTGAATGCTGAAAGCAAAGAACACCAGACTTCTTGTGCTTCTCTCCATTGCCTTAGTGAGACCCTACAGAAAGGAGATTTAAAGACCCCTCTCCAAGGGAGTTTGAATGGGTCCAGAAGAGGGACCTAAAAGAAATCAGGTGGGAGCCTCTCCCCATAGCCCCATCCACAGTGGCAGACCTTCCAATCACCTGTTTGGTACCCACACTTAATTCTGAACAGACAGCAGAAAAACAAGACAGACACAAAAGCAAATGGAAAAACCCCAAGTTTGACAGTCAGAGTGTATGCATGGAGAAAAAACCTGGGGCAGAAACTGTCACTAATGTTCTTTGAGAGATATGATATTACACTCATGCAACAAGAAGAGGACATTGTTAAAAGGAACAGTAAGAGGGCTAGGGATTTAGCTCAGTGGTTCTGCCGCCTGCTTCACAAGTGCAAGGATCCACGTTCGATCCCTGGTACCAAAAAAAAGGAACAGTAAGAGAATAAAAATAGCCCATAGAAAATTTTTAAATGTTAGTGGAAATGAATAACCTCAAATATTGAAAAACTAAGTTTTGGAAATTTCCCAAAAGGTAGAGTAAAAAGACTAAGCGAGAGCCTGCTTCAGACAGGCACCTCTCCGGACGCGGTTGGAGGGTCCCCACCTGCGTGGAAGGCGCCAATCCAGCCCGTCCCCTGGCAGCAATCCACTGGATTTCCGCCTCCCCCACCGTGCTCCTCTGGCCTCTTGGCTGTACTGACATCTGGTTTCACACTACAAGGACACAGAGGACACTGGACCACCAGACCACTGTACTGGGTAAGTTGGAGCGATCATCAGCTCCCACTGGAAATGGGACTATCTTCAGGGGAAGGGCAACTGGAATCTGCAGTACAACCCTGCAGAGTTCAACCCTACAGGAGGGCAGGGAGCTCAACTTGGAACTTGCAGCCAGAAATCTTCCCAAATCTCACAGGTCTGTGACTGGCTTGATGAGACTCATTGACTTATATCTGCACACTGCTACCCACGTTGTCTATTGTGACAACAGAGACATACCCTGAAAGAGGCCCTTCATTTTTATTTTTATTTTTTATTTCCAAAAGTAGTATTATTGGTTTGTTTCTTTTTCCTCTCTTCTTTTCTTTTTTCCTCTTATCTTTATTTTTTTCTCCTACTCTTTGCAAATTTTTATTTTTCTCTCCTTTGTTTCTTCTTTCTTTTCTCTCTCCTTACTCTCTCTCTCACACTCACTCTCTTGCTGTCCCATATTGTTCATCTCCTTTTTTGTCCCTGTTCTGGCCCTCATTCAGAGTTCTTTATTTTTCTGTTATTCTCTTTTTCCTTCTTGTCTGTGTCCTCTGGCCTCACTGCTAACCTCCCCCTATCCTTCTACCTATCTGTTCCTCCCCACCAACTCCTTCTAACTCCCCATCCTGAAGGGTAAAGTTGTTATATTGAAGAGTTTACTCACTATAAACATATGTTGAGTTGGTCCTCGTCCTTGATTTAATTCACACAGTTAAAGGTGATAGATTAATAACTACCACAAAATGTCACTTTCTAAGATGTACTTGATGCAATGGTGTTGCTGATTGTATCACTTGGGCTAAGGTGTTGTTATTGATCTAGTCAGTGATCCTTCCTAGTATAATGATAATGAGATAGCCTCAGAGTCATTAGAGACTCAAAATTTAAAGACCAGCTATATCTAGAAGTCACCTCTGAGAAGTAATCAGTCCATAAGGGTTCTAATTACAAGCAACAAAGATACTTACAATAAGCAATTTCAAAGTATCAACCCAGGAGTTAAACCAAGGTCAGTACCAAAAACAAAAATGAGAAGACATTTAAGCAAGGCACAAACTCAGACTTCCACCCCACCAAGGGTAAACCCCAGGGGAAATGAGGTGGAAAAATCTGATAACTAACCATCAGGACACCCTGAACTGATAACACAGGAAGTAACAAAACAGATGAATGAGGCTCTAGAAAAATTCAAAGCAGAAATAATCTCCTAGATATGTGCAGAGATGGTGAGCAGAGTGAAGGACATGATTAGAAGCTTTAGAACAGAAACAGATAAAAAAAAAATAGATGAGCTCAGAAACATGCTGGAATCCATGAATACCCAGCATAAGAAAGAAATGGAAACCATGATTGCCAACATAAGAGAAAAATGGAATCCATGAAACAGATTCAAACAGATATTCAGGAGATTAAAAACTCCATTGAAAGTATCCACAGCAGATTAAGGGAATCTGAAGATAGAATATCAGATATAGAAGACAGGATC
>NW_004624780.1:1199762-1214030 GCF_000247695.1 Heterocephalus glaber
AGAATACAGAGGGTCATCAAGAAGATCATATACCCTGACCAAGTTGGATTTATCCCAGGGATGCAAGGATGGTTCAACATTTGTAAATCAATAAATGTAATACACTATATTAACAGAGTCAAGGACAAAAAACCATATGATCATCTCAATAGATGCAGAAAAGGAATTTGACAAAATCCAACACCCATTCATGATAAAAACCCTACAGAAATTTGGAATAGAAGGTCTTTATCTCAACCTGATTAAGGCTATTTATGAAAAACCAACATCCAACATCATACTAAATGGTCAAAACTGAAAACTTCCATGTTAAAATCAGGAACAAGACAAGGATGCCCACTATCACCACTCTTGTTCAATATAGCTCTGGAAACATTAGCTACAGCAATTAGAAAAGAGAAAGAAATAAAAGGAATAAAGATAGGAAAGGAAGAAGTCAAATTGTCATGCCTTTTCCTTCAGACGTTCTTAAAAAAAAAAAAGAGAGAGAGAGATTCGGTCAAGAAACAGGAAAGCTATGAGTACAAAGAAAATTCTAGAAGGACCATGGAAACCAGCTCTCCGGCTCCCACCCCAGCGGAGGCAAAACAGAGCCTGCCCAGTGCACTCGGAGGAGCCACACACAAGGCCACACTTCCCGGGGTCTTCCCGGCTTGGAGAGGGTGACCTGGTGCTCTTCTGCTTGGCTTGGCTGAGGCCCCAGTGACAGAGTTTCTGCTCTTCTCTACCCCTGTAGCTTGCCCAGGTGTGGAGTCTACGTACCCTCCAGAAGCGTTCCCTCCATCGGCCCTCAACCTCTGGGACGTCAGCCCAGAGACATAAAGCACAAAGCAACTCCCTCGCTCACGTGTTTCTGTCCTTCGACCCCAACTCAGGCACTGTGTGATGCCCTGGCCACCACAGGCCCAGGATAGGCCACCACTCAGCCCCGCAGGACCTAATCACGGTCTTGTCCAACACACTAGGTCCTGTCCTGTCAGAAATAAACAATGTATTGTTTTGTTCAGGAATGCAAACAAAGATGGAAACTATGGGAAAGCAAGGACATCGTTAAACAGGACAGAGGTCACCTGGAAGCTGACCAGGGGAAATGGAGAGAAATTAAATAGGAGGGGAAATGCAAAAGTTACCAGTAATGGTCTGTTTTTGGTGTGTGCATATGCATATGTGTGTGTTTATGAGTACTGCACTGAGAGGTGATATTATTTCATGACTGTATAAATTGCACATATTTTATTTATTTTACTGTATAATATATCTGCATGTTTACCATGTTTTATATCAAAAATTTTCTTTTAAAAGAGATTAAGCAAAATCACCTGCATTTTCTTTCCTTTTTTTTTTTTTTTGGTACCAGCCGGGGATCGAACTTGGGACCTTGAGCTTGCAAGGCAGGCGCCAGAACCACTGAGCTGTATCCTGGCCTGACTTGCATTTTCTTAAGAATATTTTTGGGGCTGGGGATTTAGCTCAGTGGTTTTGCCGCATGCTGCGCAAGTGCAAGGACCTGAGTTTGATCCCCAGTACCAAAAAAAAAAAAAGAATATTTTTGTTTTTTCATTAATGAGAACTGAACCCAAGGGCTTCACTTTGAGCTACATCCTCAGTCCTTTCTTTACTTTGTTTTGGGACAGGGTCTCAATAAGTGGCTAACTTGCCCAAACTGTGCTAGAATTTGTAATCCTCCTATCTCAACCTCCCAGAGTGTTGGGATTACACACATGTCTCACATGCCCTGCTAAAATTTTTCTTTAATCAAGGATTTGTAAATACTGGCAGACTAATTTAAAGCAATTTTACCCTCAAAGAATTTCAACAATCCTTCTAAAGCCCACTTTTAAACAATTCTGCCTGGTTAGAAGGGCAGGAGATAGCTCTCTAGGTGAACAATGCCAGATCATGGTACTGAAATACTCCTGCGATGATGCATAAGCTTGGATTTTTTTTTTCAGCCTTCCCACTGAGCTACATCCACAGCCCTTTTTATTTTTTATTTCAAGATAGGATCTTACTGGGTGGCTAAATTGCTCCAGATGGGCTCAGATTTGTGATCTTTTATCCTCAGCCTCCCAGAGTGTTGGGATTATACACCTGTGCCACCATGCCTGGCTCCCCAACCTGATCCACTTGTGTGGGGCAGATAGGGAAGCTCTGTGGAGCTCCAGTAATGTATAATAGGTGAGCTCACAGGAAATGCCCTAAGTTCTTTAGGCAGATGGGTATTTTTTTTAAAAAAACAGCTCTTGGCTTGGTAGAAATTGAACAATGAGCCATCAGACACTGAGACACCGTGTAACATAAGCTGCCTAAGGTGCATGGCATGTCAGCTGATCCAGTTAGCTACTACATGCTCCTGCCTACCACCCACTACATCAACAGAGCTAGCTACGCACAAGGGACCGTGCCTACACAGGTCCTGAAAGACAAGTACTTTCAAAAGCAGATGGATCATACGTTCAGTGTTTCTACACGTGGTACAGGACAGCCTCTGCTCAAATATGGATATTACTGTGTTAAGGAGAAGTCCCGAAATCTCATCAACTGAGGAAGAACTGTTCTGAGCCTGGTTTCCAGATAGTGCTTGCTGTGGTGTAGCCTCACTCAGAAGTTGTTCACTGCAGGGCAGTGAAAAGGTGGAATTCCCCCCAGCAGGTAGAACATTAAGCAGCACATCTCCTGGTCCACTATATCCAAAGAATAAATTAGCTTGAATTAAGAACCTGCATCAGTTCATGGGCAAAGGCTAGTTGCTCTCCTGGATGACCAGTGACTTGGGCTGGCTGTGATTGGGAGGCCACTGCCCAGGAACTTCAGGGAAGAGAATTGAGGTTTAAGGCAGAGGACTGAGGATAGACCTCTCAGAATGGCTGAGAGTATACAACTACCCATGCCAGGGTAAATGTTCACCAATGGTCCCGTACTGCAGAGAAAACTCATACAAATCAGGTCAACAAGGTCACTCACGTTGAAGTGACCAGTCCTTTTCCAGCCATTCAGGGCTTGCTCAGTGAATAAAGTGGTAGAGGTGGCAAGACAGAAGGTGTGCAAAATGCCACTGACAAGGTCCTCCAATCATAAAAGCCAGCCATGTGTATCCTTGGCCCAGTGCCATTGCTGTGAGCTCAACCTACCAGCAGCAACAACCAATGCTCAGGCTTCAGCATGGAGCTTGTCCTAGAGGAATCAGCTGCCTTGGGTTGTAGCTGATTACATGCCTTTGAACTTCTTTATTTTTTAAATTTTTAATTTTTTATTAGTACATGTTTGTAGTACATAGTGATGACATTCATTGTGGGGGAATTGGCACAGACATGAAACACATCTTAATTTTATTTACTTCTCCCCACTGCCCCATCTCTTAGACTGGACCTCATCTCACAGGGGGCAACAGTTCATCCTCACAAGGCGAGACACTGGCTTTGAATTTGGATGTGTTTCCTTCATCTGTTGTACTTCTAGTATTACTGTTCAAGGGCTTATGGAGCACTATATGCCAGTACTCCCACATAGTACTACTTCTAGAAAATCAGTCCACATGGGAAGAAGAAAGAAGATGGGTTTAATTTGCTCAGGAGTCACTGATATTTCTGTGTACCCAGTCATCCAGTGGCAGGTAGCTGCCTCTACAGGATGGTGGAATGGCCTAGTACTGCCAAGCGGGAACAATAATGCCATTGTCTACTGGTTCAGAGACAAAGCAGGAAGGAACTCTGCAGTCTAGATGGAACTGCGTGTGCACAAGCATGTGGATATGAAAAGCACTGCAGCCAAGGAAGGCAAGTGGCAGGGAGCCAAGGATGGTCACTATAGGACAGTGTCAGGGATCAGCCCAGATCCCAGCACAACATAAACTTTGGAGGGAAGCTTTCATATCTCCTCCCCCATACAGCCCTTGGCATCGCTTCCTTCCCCAGAGGGCAATTTCATGGGTGCCTGGTGTTTTTCACAGATGTCCACAAGTTTTTGGGTACACCTCCCTCCAGGAGGTGTGGCTTCTCTTTCCTCTTGAGTACTGGGAGGGTTTGGTGACTGGCATCTAACAAGAGTACAGAATAGAACAACTTTAGGGTGGTGAAACATCCTTAACTAAACAATCAGATCATGTGAATATGCAGTCCCTGAAATGATGCAACAGGAAAAGCATTTTATATCCCTCCGATTCTTCCCAAAAGCTGACTGAAAGATATATTAGAACAGTCTTTATTATGTTGCAACTCTCCTGTAAATCCAAAATTATTCTTTTGTTTGTTTGTTTGAGACAGAATCTCACTATACAATTCCAGCTGGCCTTGAATTCACTTTGTAGCCAGGCTGGCCTCCAACTCACAATGATCCTCCTGCCTCAGCCTCTTGAGTACTAGGATTATAGGTGTGTGCCACCATGCCTAGCCCCAAATTATTTAAAAATAAAATTTATTGATTGATTGGTTGCAGTGCTGGGGATTGAACCCAGAGCCTTGTGCATGCTAGGCAAGTGCTCTACCACTGAGATATACCTGAACACCTCTTCAAAATAAAATTTTAAAAATGATTTCAAAAGGTAAACAATTTTAAAAGATGGAAATGGGGAAGAATAATAGCTTTTCTTCTGAAAGGTTTTTCATTTCTTTTTTGCTATTCATTTATTTGCTGTACTGAGGATCAAACCTTGAGGTCCTCCACCACTAAATTACTGAGCTACATCCCCAGTGCTTCATTATTATTATTATTACTTTGAGATAGGGTCTTGCTAAATTGCCCCGGCGGGACTCCAACTAGTGATTCCCTTACTATAGTTTTCCTAAGTGCTAGGATTATAGGTGTGTGGGACTACACCTGGCAACTAAAGGGGTTTTTAAAGAATATATTTCAGACAGAGTGAAAGTGATCCTATATGAAAGAAGCAAGATCCAAGAAGGAATTATAAGGGCTGAGGCGCAGCTCATGGGAGAGAGAAGATTCACAACACTAAAAACTTTTGTCAATAATATTCCAGGAAATAAAGGTGAGAAAGAAAAAATAAGATTAAGAATGATAGTTAATACCGAATAGTTTCACTAGTGTGAGAAACTGATAGTGTAAACAAGGGTTAAAATGATTAAAATGAATAATTGATAATTTGAAATAGGAAAAAAGGTCCAAAGATGAAGGAGTGAAGGGAGGGGAAGGGGAAAGGAAAAGAGGGAAAGGAAAAGTTATGAGAAAAGAAAAAAAAATGGAAATGAAATCTATGTAAATAGGTAAGGGCAGGGGGTGAAGGGCACACAGGTAGTGGGGAAAAAAATAAGAACCAAGATATATCATGTACAAGTAAAAACACCCAATGATAAATGTAAATGAATTGTATACCTAAAACGTACCAATAAAATGTACCAATAAAATTAATTAAAAAAAAGAATGATAGTCAAAACAGTTATAGATGATGCATAAATCACATGTTAATAAAAAGATATTATAAACAAGACCCTGAAAACAAAAATAAAGTTTAAGAAAAAAATTCTCAAAACTCAGTAAAGATGTAAAACCTTAACAGTCTGAATCAGTATACAAACATTTTCCCATAAAGAAAAACATGAGGTCTAGATGGTTATATTGGTGGATTTTCCCAAATGTTTAAAACCCAGCATATAGAAAAAGAGAGAACTCTTCTTCCTTGTTCTATGAAGCCAGAATAAATTTGATACCAAAGCAACCAAGAATAGTTCCAGATAGGAAATTTGTAAGTCAGGTTTACTCATAGACACAATCACACAAATCCTAAAGGACTTATTGACAGAGATAATCCTGCTGGATTTTAATCCTACTGGGATTGTCCCAAGGACACCAGTTTGATTTAACATTAGGAAACAATCATTGCCATTCATGACCTTCGGAGATTAAGAGAGAAAACTGCTGCTCATGGCATGAGTTAAACCTTTGGTAAAATTTAATATTTGGTTATATTAAAAACTCTTAGCGATGTGGGAATAGAAGGGAAGTTCCTCAAAATACTTGTAATAAACGTCATCCTCAATTTGAAAGTCTTCCTTATGAGATTAGAAGCAAAAGAAGGGTCCATCACTTGTAAGCCTGAAGCAGGAGGATTTCAAGATCAAGACCAATCTGAGATATGCAGTACAAAGCTGGTCAGAGGCAGGCAAGATGGAACCTATCTGTAATCCCAACACTCTGGAAGGCTAAGGCAGGAGGCTGTGAGCATAGCCCAGGTAATTTAGCAATTTAATGAGATCCTGTCTCAAAATAAAGAAATAAGAAAAAATTAAAAATGGCTGAAGATATAGGGTAGAACAAGAAAAAGTGGACAATATACATATCGGGGGAAAAGGGATAACCTCACTAGTAATCAGGGAAATGCAAATTACAATAATAACTATATCATTTAGCTACACAACACAGACTGTTTCTAGTGATACTACAAGTGAATTAAAATTCTCACAGCAATCCGGTGTAATCATACCGTAGGGTTAGTGCTGTTCACTGATAGACCTTGAATGAGAAAACATAACAATGGCTGAATCAGACAGTATAAACCCTCCAGCTTTGTTTTTTTCAAAGATGTATGACAATTCTATGTCTTCTGTATTTCCATAGCAATTCTAAAATCTGCTTATCAGTTTCTACAAACTAGGGTGCTGTAGTTATGGCTGCACCTCCACTGCATCTGTCGATCAGCTGGGAAGTAACTGACATCTTAACCACACTGTTTTCCAACCCCAAAATAAGTCATTTCTTACCATTTTCTTAGGATTTCGTTAATTTCTCTTAGTCATATTTTACAGTAACCAATGAACAGATCATGCATATCTTTTGTTAGGTTTATCCCCAAATACTTCATATTTTGATGTTACTATAAATTATGGTCTTTTATGCTTTAATCTGCCAACTGTTTATTGTTATAATATAGAAATATATATGGTTTTAAAAAATTGTGGTAAATCACACATAAAATTACCATATTAATTATGTTTAAGTATACAGTTCAGTGTACACTCACCTCTTTTGTGAGTCTTTAGTTGGATTGTCATGGCTGCCTTGATGTCCTGAATTGACAAAAAGGTTTATCTTTCATGGTCATTTTGACTTTGGGGAACAGAACATCTGGTGAATAAAGTGGATGGGAACATATGGTAATGTTTTTACAAGCTGGCCTTTCCATTGGATGGCACTCAGCAGCATCTTTCACTGCATTTTTTTTTTCATACCTGGTAAGACATGAACGATGACTTCCAGAATGGCTTCAGAATGTGGAAAGAACAATGGGATAAGTGTGTTCAAAGCAATGGTGTTTGTTTGAGGGGGATTATTGGCATTGTGTCTTTTACTGTAATATTTTAAAAATTTAAACATTTGCTTGTAGGAGACCAGAGGAAAATTGAGGCCTGATTGGCCTCCTCTGGGAGAATAAAGAGGGAAGGCTGCACTCAGGAGTGATTGCATATTGCAGGTTCGAGGTGAAAGCTAAGACAGCCAAGGTTGTTTACCTGAGCATGTACTAATGTTATTGGAAAGCAGATGAATCTTGTGTTACTTTGATTGCTTGTATCCATGTTTGGGTGAATAAAGGCAAGAGGAGCCAGACAGTGGGGGCTCCTCTGCTGAGGAAGAGGCAAGAGCCCCCTGGCTGCCTGCAGATTAAGCTGACTCCATAATTCATCCTCTGGTTCAGGGAGAACAAAGTAGTGGTTCTAGGTTCTGGAACAAGGCTGGCTAAGTGGGTCGGCTACAGGTGGTGCCCCAGCATAGGGCTCAGAGCCCTGGTTCGGCTACATTCACTGTATAATGTAATCATACCTCATGTATAATGTGTACCACATTTTATTTATCCACTCATCTGTTGATGGATATTTGAGTTGCTTGCACCTCTTGGTTGCTATGAATATTTGCTACTATGAAGATGGGAATGTAAAAAGTTAAGAAGGCTTTGCCTTCTTTTGAATATATATTCACAAGTGGGATTGCTAGATGACATGGCATTTCTATTTTAAATGCTTTCAGAAATTTGCATACTATTTTCCATAGTGGCCGCACCATTTTACCTTCCTACTAAAGGTGCACAAAGGCTCCAATATCTCCATATCCTCAATAATACTTGTTATTTTGTGGTTTTTTGATAATAACCATCCTAATGAGTCTGAGGTGATATCTCATGATGATTTTTTTTTCTTTTTTATGGTATTGGGGATTGAACCCAGGGCCTTCACTTGAACTACATCCTCTGGCCTTTTTATTTTTTATTTTGAGACTGGATCTCACTAAGTCACTGAGTTGACCAGGCTGGGCTCTAACTTGCCATCCTGCCTCAGCCTCCCAGACTGCTGGGATTATAGGTGTGTGCCACCAGGCTTTTTCATGGTGACTTTTTTTTTAAAGACAGGGTCTTGCTATGTAGTTCAGGCTGGCCTTGAGCTCACTATGCAGCCCAGGCTGACCTCAAACTCACAGTGATCCTCCTACTTCAGCCTGCCAAGCACTGTGATTACAGATGTGTGCCACGGCGTCCAGCTTCTCATGGTAATTTTGACCTGCACTTCCCGAATGAGAGTGAGGCTGAGCATCTTTTCATGTGCTTATTGGCCATTTGTACATCTTGAGAAATGAATAGAGAAATGAGAAATTCTTAGCTTAGCTTTGAATTGGACTGTTTTTACCCTTGATTTTTGTATATTGATCTTATATCTTGCAACTCGGATGAATCATTCATTCTAGTAGTTGTTTATAGGATTTTCTAGACAGATAATCCTGTCATCTGTGACTAGATAATTTTATTTCTTTCTTTCCAATTAGGATGACTTTTTTTTCTTGCCTTGTTGCTCCATGTTGTAGTTCATTTTGTGTTGCTATAACAATAAAGACAAAACATTTACTTAGCTCCTAGTTCTGGAGGTTCAAGGGCATAGCATTGGCATCTGCGCTGCTCTGGGAAGGATCTCATGGTGGACTGCCTCACAGTGGTGGGAGCATGTATGAGAGGGGTGAGCAGCACATGTAGGAGGAGGATTTAGGGGAGGTGCCAGTAACACGGAACCTGACCCACTCCTCTGAGACAGCTTTGTTCCATTCCTGATGGTGGAGCCCTGAGGAGGACTTAATCAACTCCTAAAGTCCCCACCACTGATTAAAGATCCACTACCTTTTAATACTGCCACATTGAGGATCAAGCTCCCAACACAGGAACCTTTGGGGGAATAAACCATATCCAAGCCAGAGCACCCTGGCTACAGCCTATACTACAATGTTGAGTAGAAGTGATTACAATGGATATTGTTGTCATGATCACAGGATTTGTATTTCATCATTAAGTATCAGGTAAACTGTAGGTTTTGATTCCCTTTATCAATGTTGGGAACTTTGGTTCTATTCCTATCTTGCTGATTTAGAAAACCAGGTTTTGCTAAATGTTTTATATCTATATATTTAGAGGATCATATGATTTTTTAAGTCTGTGAATGTGAAGAATTGCATTGATTGGTTTGCAAAGGTGGAACTAGACTTGTTCTCCTAGGATAAAACCAGTTGGTTATGTTCACCAAAGATACCTGCTTTCTTGTAATATCTTTGGTTTTGGAATTAGAGTGTTGCTGGCCTCATAAAGTGTATGAGTATATAGTCCTTCCTTTTCAGCTCTCTGTGTAGAATTAATTTTACTTATGTATTAAATGTTTAATAGGATTTATTAGTGAAATCATTGATGCCTGAGCTTTCTTTGTGGAAAGTTTTTAACTATGTATTTTATTACTTTAATATATTATTGAAATAATCTATTTCTTCTTACATCTATTAGATTATGTCTTTCAAAGAATTTTTCCATTTAATGTTATAAAATATATTGACATAAAGTTGTTCATAATGGAATGTTTGTCTTGCATGCATGAGACCCTGGGTTCCATCCCCCATGGATAATATTTTCCATTTTATTCCTCATTTTGTTAATTTATATCATCTTCTCTCTATCTTCATGGTCAATCTTAGAATTTTAAAATGTTCCCACCAGCTTGGACTACCAGTGGAATATGCATAACTGTCTCATCCGGTGGCTCATACCACTGGTGGTACAAATGTATCTAATCACTTTTATCGATCTTTTTACTAATAAAAAGCCACTCAATGGGACAGTCATGCTTGTATCACCAATGGTTCAAGCCATCAGGCAGCGAGACATACAAATTATGGCCCCATCATGAATGTGTTAAATCAGTTTTATCAATCTTTTCCTTTTGTTGCTCAGGCTGCACTCAAACTTGCCATCCTTCTGCCTCAGCCTCTCAGAGTGCTGGGATTACAGGTACATACAATCACACCCAGATCTCCTTTCTTCTAATATAACTATTTGTTGTTCCAAATTTCCCTTTACATACTGATTTTGCTATATTCCACAAATTTAGATGTTTTTCATTTTTATCCATTCAAAATAATTTATTCTCTGACTCATGTGTTTTTGGTATGTAAATATATGTGAGTTTTTCTGGATAATTTCTGGAAATTATTACTTTTTGTAATTTATATACAATTGAATGTCAGAGGTTTGTGGGGGCACATCTGTAATCCCAGCACTTGGAAGGCTTAGGTAGGAGGATAGCCACGAGTTCAAGGCCAGCCTGAACTCAAAAAGAAAAAAAAAATCCAATTTAATTTTACTTTGGTCAGAGGTAATGATTCACATAATTTCAATTCTCTTAAATTGTATTAAAACATTCAATAACACAGAATATAGTCTATCGTGGTGAGTATTTTGTGTGCCCTGACAGAGAGCATGGATTCTTCTATGGTAGATACAATCAATTTGTCAGGTTGATTAAAAATATTGACGTATTCTATATCATTACTTATTTTCATTCTACTTTTTACCAATTATTGATACTTTTTTTTTTTTTTTTGGTCCTGGGGATCGAACTTGGGTCCTTGCGCTTGCACAGCAGGCGGTGGCACCACTGAGCTAAATCCCCAGCCCTTTACCAATTATTGGTACTTTAATGTTGAAATCTTTGTAAATTTATCTATTTCTTCTTTGAGTTCTCAGTATTTGATTCAGTATTTTGAAGATCTCTTGTTGGCTTCATAAGCATTTAGGATTGTTATAATCTACTTGATGAATTGCCTCTTTCATTATCCTGAAATACCTTTTTCATTCCTGGCACTATTCTTTGTCCTGGCATTTATCTTGTTTGACAGGAATACAGCCACACCATCATTCTTTTGATTAATGTTTGCCTGTTGCATCTTTACCCATCCTTTTACTTTTTTTTTTCTCTTGGTACCAGGGATCAAACTCAGGACCTTGTGCTTGTAAGGCAGGTGTGGTGCCACTGAGCTAAATCCCTGGCCCTATCCTTTTATTTTCAATCTCATCATCTTTTTTCCTTAAAATATGTTCCCTGAAGATAGCACATATTTGGCTCCTGCTTCTATGTCCAATCTGATACTGTATTTTCTTTCTTTTAACTGGATGTTTAGATCATTTATATTTAATACAGCTATCAATATGTTAGAGTTTAAATGTATCATCTTGCTAGTTTTCTATTTCACCTATTATTTGCTCTTTTCTATTTTTCTTTTCCTATTTACTTCTGGATTGAATGTTTTTGTGATTCCATTTTATTTCCACTACTGCCCTATTTATAGTTTTATTATGGCTTTAGTATAGCCCACACTGGCTTCTAACTCACAATGACCTTCCTGCCTCAGCCTCCTGAGTGTTGGATTACAGGTGTGTACCATTAAGTCTGATGGGGAAATTCTTACTTGATTTTCATTTATAAAAGATTTTTGCTGAGTAAAGAATTCTAGGTTGATTTAAAAAATCTTCCACTTTCAATAATCCTAAGACATTTCCTTATTTCTTCTTTGTTGCGTAGTTTCCAATGCAATTCTTATCTTTGTTCCTTTGTGTGTAATACAGTGGCACCTCAGTTCAAAAACTCAATTGTCTCCATGATTCTGGTCACAAACCAAACTGGGTAAGAATGGCATCACATTTCCCCATAAGGTCAACATTCAACCTAACCACTGAATTTGAGTCTGACTCGGTTTGCAATCAGAACCGTGGCAAGAATTGAGATCATGCACCGAGGTACCACTTATGTGTTTTTTTCACTCTGGCTAATGTTAAGATTTTTCACTATTTCAGCAATTGTAGTATAGTGTTTCTCTCATGTCATTTGCCAAATTCTGAAGATGCATGAGACAGAAGGCCAAGAAGCTTCACTTTGGTTACGTTTCTTTCAAAGTTTCACTGAACTTGAATTTGTGGGCTTGTATTTTTCATTAAATTTGGGATGATTTCATCTATTATTTCTTCAGATCTTCCCCACCCCCTATAACATATATAAGGAGAGCTCATTTTCAGTAGTACTAAGACCATTCATTCCTGAGGACTAATGCTTAAAATACTGGCTTGTGGAAACAGGCACTGTTTACAACCACTTGGGAGTTCTGGGCATTGTTGGGCCTACTGTTTTCTTTAGTGGTTCTTTTCTCTGATTAGTTTCTTCTCAAATGTACAAATCAATCCTCATCCAAAGAATCAGGAAGATTTTTGATAGACATCTAGAGTTCTATATTTGTGTGGCTTCTGCTTTTCATGATACAGGCAAAGTGGAAAAAGTACATAAGAAAATGGAGTTTCTCCAAATAGATTTTATTTTTTAAAATCCCCTTTAAAAATTCTAGAACTTAAATACAATGACCAAAATTAAGAACTCAATGAATGGGTTTAGGAGCTGATAGGTAGATCAAAAATATAGCGGACCCTTGACTTACGGACTTGAACAGTTCCTGAGGGCTGGGTTTTTTTTTTTGGTACTGGGGATCGAACTCGGGACCTTGCGCTTGCCAGGCAGGCACTGGAACCACTGAGCTAAATCCCTGGCCCCCTGAGGCTGGTTTTAACTTATTGGTTGTAAGTCACTAAAGCTGAGATCTAGATGTTTACCTGGGTACATGCTATAGATAACAAGAGGCAGATGAATCTTCCATTAACCTAATTAACCCAAGTTTTTCATTATGTCAGGCTGGTCATAACTTGAGGGTCCACTGTATATACACTAATGGACAAAGAGGGAAAAAAGAGAAAAACTTAGGAAATAGAGATGGTAGGTTTTCTTTTTTTCAGCAGTCTTGAGGATTGAAACCAGGGCCTTCACACTGAGCTACATTCACAACCCTTTTTTAATGTTTTGAGACAGGGTTTCACTAAGTCTCTCAAACTGGGCTCCAACTTTTGGTTCTCCTGCTTCAGCCTCCCTGGGGATTACAGGCATGCACTATCACACTCATTTTCTCAATATTTTCCATCCATATCTATGAGTCCATGGGTGGATGTATGAATCTATGGAAACTATGGCTATGGAGAGCTGATTGTACTATTAAAGGAGGACAACTGAACCATGGGAACCAGAAGACCATGCAAGGGCACCTTTAAAGTGCTGAGAAAATCCTTGCCAATCTAGAACATAAGAGCAAGACAAAGATCTTAGGAAAATAACCTCAGAAAAAATGCTTGCAGACCTCTAAACAGGAATTATTTCAAATGGAAGGAAAAAATTCCAGACAGAAGCATAGAAATGCATATTGGAAAAAAGAGCAACAGAAAGGGTAAATATGCTGGTAAATTAAATATGTGTTGACTGTATAGAATATAGTAATTGTAAACTCTTGTGTGGCTTAAAATATATGCACAATTAGGCAGATGTGGTGGTGCATGTATGTTATCCTGGAACTCTGTGAGGCTAAGGCAGGAAGATCCCAAGTTTTAGTCCAGCCTGGGCAATTTAGCAATTTAGTGAAATCCTGTCCCAAATAAAAGGACATTTAAAAAGGGGCTGGGATGTAGGTCAGTGTGAAAGTCCTGGGTTCAGTCATCAATACATCAGTATAAAAAATGTATATATAAACATATATATGCACAATTATAATTCATGACAACAATAAACATAAAAGGAGGAGGTGTACGTAGAAGCTGTCATGTAAAATAACAACTCTGCTTTAAAGGAAATAAGAAAATAATTTATTCTGAGCCAAATATGAGTGACCATGACTCAGGACCACAGATTCAAGTTATCCTCAAACTTCTTTTTTTTTTTTCCTTAAGTTTATTGGTACATTTTAGGTATAAAATACCATTACATTCATCATTGGGATCTTGTACTTTTAGACATGACGTATCTTGGTTCTTATTTTTTCCCCATTCCCCTGCCCTCCCTTCAGCCTCTCCACCCTTCCCTATTTACAAAGACTTTGTTTCCAAGTTTTTCCTTTTCTCATATTTTTTCTTTTCCCTTCTTTCCTTTCCCC
>NW_004624780.1:1247468-1260218 GCF_000247695.1 Heterocephalus glaber
AAAAAACAGCTTAAATTTAAAAATAGATAGAAATATGTTTTGTTTTGTTTTTTGTGTTTTGGTATCAGGAATCGAACTCGGGTCCTTCTGCTTGCAAAGGAGGTGGCGGAACCACTGAGCTAAATCCCTGGCCCCAGAAATATGTTTTTAGTACAAGATTTGTTTAAACTGTATTTGTTTAAATATAATCTAGTGTATTGCACTTAACTCTTTTCTATCTTTTAATAAATTCATGAAATAAAAGGAAGAAATTAGGACATCAGATCTCACAAATTGCTTCAGAAATAGAAATCTGCAGGACCTAGTCATCTTGGCCTGTTTTTTTTTCTTTGCCCTAATCTAAAGACTTAGGGAATATAAACAGTTGCTTATAGGAACCTATAAATAGTTAATGTCTGGTAAGGGCTAATGATGTGTTGGGTATTGTTCTAAGTGCTTAAAAATCTACTTTCTTATTAAAGGCTCAAAAGAACTCTACAAGGTTGGTCCTGAGTTCAATCCCCAGTACAAAAAAAAAAAGAACTCTACAAGGTTAAGTTTTATAGGTATATTATAATATTTATATAATAGTTCCTTAGTAGTGTTTAATGTAAGTTTTCATTATGGCATCTCATTTAAAACCAAATTAAAATTGAATATAAAATGCAAAATCCATAAAATTTTTTCTTATCCTTGCTGCCTGATTTTTATGAGTTCATCATCAGTATATTGGCCATTTTTTTTTTGTACTGGGGATCGAACTCAGGACCTTGCATTTGTGAGGCAGGTGCAGTGCCACTGTGCTATATCCCCAGTCCATGGCCAGTACTTTTTTATTTGACACTTCCCTTGAGTACTGTGAAAGCAAATACATAACAGGAACAGTTTAAGGAATCCAGGGAAATTGTCATTCAGGCCTATTGAGGTTGATCTCCTTAACAAGCATTTAGTTTTTTTCTCTTTTTATGTAATATTTTGGAGAAAATGTATTTCTACATTGACTTTGTTCTTTGCTATAGAGAAGATTGAATCTAGGTGCCAAGTTTGCTGATTAAAGTAGAATTAAAGAATTTTCTCCTACTGAACTGTAGAGTTTAAATTACAGCAATGAGTACTTTTCATATTCTTTAAAGAAACAAATGTGTGTTATGTATAGGAATTATTAAGTGTTTCATTCTGGTAAAATTGTTTACCACTTGGCTGCCCAAGTGGAGTTATTTCACAAAGGATCTGAGCAGATGAACTAGACCAGCTTTACTTTCTGCTTGGCCCAGCTGGAGCAGGATTAAGACTCATTCAGTAGCATCTGGTTCCCAAGAAAATGAAGGCTGTTCCTTTTGGTTTTTCTTTTTTGACAGGAAAGTCATAGTTCTCAACAGATGGCTTTCCTTAGCCATGTACATAAGCCTCTAAAGTCAAGGTCAAAGAATGACCTTCAGCTCCTTTAGGATATAGGTGAAGAAACTGTGTAGTATGGTACTGTTTCGTTAAGGGTTGAAAGTAAGCATAGAGTGCAGTTAATGTGGCATTTAGATGTGTAGAATGCTCTTCTGGGTCAAAATATTGTGTAACTCCGAGCAATGGGAGAAAAAAACCGCAGCTAAGATAAAGTAAATTAGGTTGTAGTGTTGATGGATGTTGATGTTTATAGTTGAATTATGTTATGCTTACAAAGTATAGATAAATTGTTAGAATTGAATCTTTTGGCTTTTGTAGAATTTTGAGTCAGTGGCAGTCTTGGATCATAGTGACTGTAATATTATTTCCACATATGAAGACTGAGCCAAAGAGATGTGTACAGTCTAATGTCACACAGCAAGTTAGTAACATTTAGGAGAATTGGTCAGGCCTTTCTTGGTACTGTGCTTTTTTCATTTTTCTATTACTGCTTTTAGTCTTTTAGAGAGCAGTGAGTATCAAGTAGTGTAGAACTCTCTCCTTCAATGGAAACGAAAGAATATAACCCTTGTCTGGAGAATTATAAACCATAATTGTGTAATCAGCTTGTTTAAGAATTTGAAAATTGCTGTGCATCTTACACATTCTTGGTAGAGAGTTGAAACAACTTTTTTTGTTGTTGTTGGTTTTTGAAGAGATTGTTTTCTTATGGTCCAAATTAGAGGATTTAGAAAGTTTTTAGCTAAATATTAGAACACTTTGAGCTACCTTAATGCTGGAAGAAAAAATGCTCCTCTAATTTTGAAAAAATGTTCACTTAGAAATAAGTGTGATTTTTCAGTAGGTCTGCAACACCTCCTAGTGATTGGATAATTGGTTAGACTTTAAAATTTTTGAGACTGAGATAGAGGTGGCAAAGTACAAGCCTTTGTATTAACTAATGAAGTATTTTTTATCAAAGGTATTAAGTTTGAGTAGACCAACAGTGTGTAGTCCAGCACTCATTGTTTATATGTAGTGTCTGCTATTAAAGTATATAGGGAAGGCAGCGGACAACAAATCATTGTCTTTATTGATTTTTTTGACTAGCAGTTCATCTTTGTATAACTTTACTTTGTCATAAAACAGCAAGTTCATTAGAATAGCGCCAAATAAAGGATAAGATTTAAGACAGTTTTATGTAAAAAAATTGGGTGTTTTTTAAGATTATTGGTACAACTTATGAAGGAAAAAATAACTGATGTAGAAAGAAAATCTGGGAGCTGAAAAAAAAATTTTTGTGAAAGATTTTAAGTCTGAGAAAGAAGACAGTTGACTTCTGTTGCCTTTTGTACAGAGAGGTGGATTCCCTGTTGGAGGGGCATTAGCAGACCTATACTGTAGGCTGCTTTTTCCTCCAGGGACTCATGGACCACACTTGACCTACAGAGCTGCTGCTAAGTGTTGGTTTTCAATTCTTCCAGCTTGTAGGTTCTTTTTTTCTTAGTCTTTGGCTACAGTGAGACATTTAACTCCAGAGTTTTCTAGAACTTGTCATAGAAAGAACTCTGGGAAACATTGTAATATGTGTTAGTGTGACGTTGTACTTAAGTGGTTTCCTAATTTTTCTACTCAGGGCATATTTAAATATCTCATGGAGTGTTTATCCTCTTTCATCATTTTCCTGCCTTAAATCTTTTTTTCTTTGCAGTTAGTTTTTCTTTAATTTTGTAACATAAATCTAAATCCCTGTTCTTTCTAAAGCAGTGGTTCTTGGCTCTAAATCCATTTTAACTGAGGTGTTTTAAAAAATAACCAAGCCAGTTAGATCAGTCTTTTTTTTTTTTTGGTACGGGTGATTGAATGGGACCTTCCGTTTTATGAGGCAGGTGGCAGAACCACTGAGCTAAATCCCCGGCCCCAGTTAGATTAGTCTTTAGCAGTGGGTTCCAGGTGTAAGGGGTGTGTGTGTGTGTGTTTTAAAGAATGTGTAACATGCGGCCAACTACTTTCCCTTCCTGCTCTTATATAGGACTGCTTTTCATTTTGGAGAAAATTGTACAACCATGTGGTAGGGTGCCACTCACAGATTCCTGACCCTCAATCTCAGCTCTACCCTCTGCATGAGGAGGTATCTCTCTATATCTCTATATCTCCCTGAATCAATGCACTATTTCCTCCAACCTGTTTATCTTTTTCACTTTCTTTCTTTCTTTTTTTTTGGTACCAGGGACTTCCACACCCTTCATAGAGTGGAATCTATCTGTCCGAGTGTATCATTCAATTTATACTCTTCTCATGCTGACCTTAGTGTATCTGTGCTTAAGTTTACCCCCTTGCTGCCTTCTCAACAGAAGGAAAGAGTAGGATCCCACACGTAAACACAGATAAGCCTTTGATATTTCCCTGCCTCAAGGACCTTGTTCCATCAGGAATGTTCATCGTCTTTCTACTCTGCCATCTTTCTCTTTCATTTCTTAGCCCTGAGCATATAGAAGTCCTTTTTATCAGAGAAAGAATCCCCCCCCCCCAAAAAAAAAATCCCTCTCTTCTGATCCTTCTTTCTAAAGCCCATCAATTTCATGTTTGAGCTTCTTGAAAAAAGGCTATATTGTATTTACTCCAGATCTGCTGCAGTCTGGCTTTTGGCCCTAGAATACAATTTGAAACTGCCCTTGTGGGCAGTTTTTCAGTCTTATTTTACCTGGCCTCTCAGCAGCATTTTGTACTTGTTGACTTTTCTCCTTTGACTTTCCTAAGAATTCTCTCCCTTCTCCTTTCATCTTTATGGTAATTCCTTTTCAGTGTGTTGGCATTTTATCTTTTGCCTGTACTTTATATGCTAAAATCTTCCTTAAGGTTCTATTCTTCACCAATTTTTTTACAGCTTTCATCTTCCTGAGTTATCTCTAGACCTCTCTTCTCTAAACTGTTAATTCTGATGTCACAATTCCAGACCTCACTGTTGAGTTCTGAACTTCTATATCCCACTGCATATGTGTAGTACCTTATTTCCATCACTTCACATTCATGATGAACTAGGTGGAATTTGACACTTCGCTGAAACTTCTTCTGCTGCTTTCTTCCTGTAGTAAGAGGCATTGCCATTGACTAATGCTTAAAAAAGAAATTGGCCTTATTTTCCACACCTTACTTGTATGTCTTTTGGATTTACTTCTGGTCTGCCCCCAATCTTCTTTCTCAACACTTTTTAAGCATCTCAGTTAATTAACCTCATTTCCATTCCAGCTACTGCTCTCTTAGAGTAGGTCCTTGGCCTTGCTCTCTTGATCTACCTTAGCAGTTTTCTCTCTTCCAGTGTCATCTCTCTCCAGTCCAGATTATTGCCAAGAATGATCATATTAGAAGTGATTAAGAACATAGGCTCAAGGATCAGACCACCTGAATTTGTATGCCATGTTTATACTGCTTGCTTTATGACTTTAGATAATTTGCTTAATCCTTCTTTGCCACATTTTCTTCTACAAAATAGGGTTGATACAGTGCTTATCTCATAACAAAGTTGTGAGGATTTGATGAGTTAATATACATCAGCACTGTCTAATACAACTTTGTGCAATGATAGAAATGCAGTGGTACCTCGGTTCAAAAACATGATTCTTTCCATGATTCTGGTCACAAACCAAGAGGGACAAGAACCGAATCAAATTCCGTGATTAGGTTCAATGTTGACCTTATGGGAAAATTTGATTTGGTTATTGTCCAGTTCAGTTTGTAACCAGAATTGTGAAGCGAATTGAGTTTGTGAACCAAAGAACCACTGTATCCTGTATCAGTGAACACCTTTATGGTAGCCATATCCAAAATGTAGCTATTGAGCTCTTGAGACGTGGTTATTTGACTGAAGAATTGCACTTTTAGTTTCAATTGTAATTCAATTGAAGTAACCACATATGGCCAGTAGGTACTATACTAGACAGTATAGATTGTATAAAATTGTATAAAATCCTTAGAATAGTGAAAAAGTTAAATAAATAATAAATATTAGATATTATTGCTGTCTTTCTAAAATTAAGCTTACTCCTCTGCTTAACATCTTTCAGTGCCAAATTCTGTGGTGTAGTATATATGATTTGTGGCCTTCTCTCTCAGTTGCTCCAGACTTATGCTACTTCTTCATGTACCATCTGTGTACTGGCAGTAGTATGCCCTGGAAACTTGCTTGAAATGCAAATTTTGTTTTTGTTTTGTTTTGATACAGTCTCCCTGTGTAGTCCAGGCTGGTCTTGAACTCACTTTGTAGCCCAAGCTGGCCTCGAGCTTGAGATCCTGCCTCAGCCTCCCCAGAGGTAGGATTACTAGTGTACCACCATGTTAGGGCTGAAACAAAAATTCTTTTTTTTTTTCCTTGAAATACAAGTTCTTCACTTGATCTTAGCCAAAAGGCCGAGAAGCAATTAAAATATAAATTCTTGAGCCAGAGTTCCAGCCTACTGATTCAGAAGCTAGGGTTGGACCCTTGCAGGCTATGTGTTAATGAGGATTCCGATACACCCTAAAGTTTGAGGACTATTTTGCTCTATATCAGACAAACTCCTTGCAGTTCTTTAGATTTATCTTTGTATTTTTCTTCTATCTGGACTGATCATCACTTCTCTCTTTTTTTATTGGCTATTTTTTTTTGTACTGGGGGTCGAACTCTGGACCTTGGCGCTTGTGAGGCAGGTGGTAGAACCACTGAGCTAAATTGCCAGCCATTTATTGGCTATTTTTGAACCTTGCAGAGTTACATTAGTCATGTCCTTGTGTTCCAGTCTCTCACTGTCATTCAACCTGCTCTGTTAGCTCTCTTCATGCCCCTGGTAGCCTGTACACACCTCCATCATGGCCCTTTTTGCATTGTTTTTAGCCTATTCCTATTAATGAATTTAGGATCTTATTTTTTATCTCTGTATCCACATCTCTAGCACAGTGTCTGGTTGCTTTGCAGATATTTATTGAACACCTCCCAGGTGCCAGAACAATAATTTTGTCCTGGGTAAAGGAGCTACAGTCTTTGTGATTAACACATGGACTGATACAGTGCTCTGATGGGCTGCAACTGTATTGTGGAAACTGGGGTGGGGAGGGTCAGAGAAGTCTTAGAGGAAATCATGTGTGAGAGGTTAGTGAAATGGGGAAGTAGATGGGTATGGTGGGAAAGAGTGGTTCCTGCAGAGGGAACAGCATGTACAAAGGCTTAGAAGCAAAACAGTGTAGGCACATAGTAAATGTATAATGGGATATAAATTTTTAAAAAATTGTACATCTAACTTGTAGATCTATTTTCACTTTCCCCATCAAACACTGCATTTAATATTCTTTGTATTTTTAAAGTAGGTTTTATACTTGACATCACACTTCCCTTGAGTTGATGGTTGAGATGTGATAGGGTAACCTTCAAGCCAGCAGGATACATTTACTTTACTTTTTAAAGCAGAAAAAAGACTAGTTTTATCTGAAAATTATTCATCAGGGCAAAGAACACATTTTCTCATTGCATAAGACTAGACCAAGATTTGAAACAAACATCTTTATACTTCAAATACTGAGAAAGGATGTCACTTAAGACTTATGGACAACCAGCGTACCAGCCACAACTGCTGTCACTCTGTAGCCCCAGTCAAGTGTTGCTGCTACTGTTTCTCTCATTAACCCTCCTGCAAGAGTAAAAAGGCATTGGTTAATGTTTAGTGCAAGTGCTAACTATTAGTTTGCTGTTAAATACCAGCTTTTGGGAGTTTGGGTCATTATATATAATGTTCAGTAAAAACTTACCTTTTACTTTCCTTGAATGCTTTATATGTGTTTTATACACTTTATCTGTGAACTTTGAAAAAAGATGATATAAATCTAGTTTTGTGCTGATGACATCAGCTAAGTAGAACAAACCTGGAGGAGAATGAAGAGGGGAAGTAAAATAATTTCCCCTAAAACTTCATGTGGGTGGTAATGTCATGTTTTTGAAGTATTTTAAATTATAAAGAATTTTTCTTTCACATGTATTTCATTTTGCTATAATAATTCTATAATAAGGTAGGTGTTATGGTTTGTATCTAGATGTGCCCCCAAAGCCTTGTGCTCTCGTAGGTGGGGCTTCTGGAAGGTGATTGGATCATGGGGGCATGATACTCAGCAGTGGATTAGTTCACTGATGAGATTATAGCTAAATGTGATCTGGGAGGTGAAGCCTGGTTGGAGGAGGTGGGTCACTGGGGGTGTGGCTGGGAAAGGGTCTGTCTCCCTCTTCCTCTGATCACTCTCTGCTTCTTGTCTGCCCTCCCATAAGCAAGCCTTCTCTGCCATGCCATCTTGTGTTGAGTTCAGCATACTATGGACTGAAACCTCTGCAAACTGTGAGCCAAAGTAAACTACTTTACTTTCGGGTATCAGGCATTGTGTCTCAGTGATGAGAAAGTAACTAAGACAGTAGATAAAACCAGATGCTGTGATGACCAAGTTTTACTTACACAAAATTAAACAGTTAAGGGAGTAAGTGGATCTAGAGCAGGTCCTTCAAATCTAATACTTCTTCAGCCATATCAAGCTGCCTCTTGAAAATGACTGTAGTTTATGAAAATGACAAGCATCTAAAAGGTCGAGTGTTTCTTTAGTGTTTGTTACATATATCTGTTAAACTATTTATCAAATCATATGTGTTATTTATGTATGCAGCTCCTGGCACTTTATCAGATGATCAGAACATGTTTTTCAAATTGAAACTGTCAGGTTTAAATTTCTAATGATAAAAATTAAATTGATTTTTAAAAAAAATATCGCTTAACTCTTAATAAATTAGAAGCTGAACAGTAAATCCCCTTAACATTTATAAGTTTCTACAGGTTAAAGGGAAAAAGGGCTTCAGATGTTTTCTAGTGATGTTTGATACCTTAGTTGAAAGTACCATTTGTTGCTTCTTCAAGGTAGTGTTTCTTGTTAAAAGTTGTTAGCTTTTAAAAGTTAAAGATATTCTTAATAGGTAATGCATTAATCAGTATATGAAATTCTAAAGAATATTCCATGAAGAATACTGGTCTAACTCCTGTCCCTAGCTGCCTGGTTTTCCTGGGAGGTAGCTAGTGAGTTTGTTTTGTACCTTTTATATAAGAATATTCCAGATTGGTACATAAAGCTTAGTGATATTGTACCGTAATTTATGTAACTAATTCCATGTTAATGAATGTTTACAAAACTTTTATGTTTACAGACAGTGCTGCAAGAAACTAAATTTGTATATCATTTCACTTATAAGTCCCCAGAAGTAGAGCTACTTAGTAAATGTCCTTGTAATTTTGATAATTCTGAGTATCCAAAGAAATTCCTCAGTAATAGGTGTGAGTACCTGTTTGCCTATATAGCCTTTGTCACACAGTGTCAACTTTTTCATCTTGGACAATTTTATCTACCCTTTTCCTTTTTTTAGTGGTAGTAGGAATTGAACCCAGGGCCTTCACACTGAGTTACATCTCTAACCCTTTTTATTTTAAGTCAGGGTCTTGCTATGTTCCTTAGGCAGGACTCCAATTTGCTATCCTCCTGCCTCAGTCTTCAGAATGCTGGGATTATAGGCATGTATTCCCATGCCCTGCTTATCATTGTGCATTTTTCATTTCATTCTTTTAGTCTTATTGGAGTTCATTCTTCTGGCCAACTGACCAGACAGCTCCTGATCTGTATTTCTACTACTAGACTTTTTTTATGATTATTTAATATGAAGTTCTTGCCATCAGAAATTTGCTGTGTGGTTTTAGCTGTTAGTCATTGTAGAAATATTTGTCTTTTTTCCAATCAGAAATTTGCTAGGTTTTTCTTCTTTAAACTGTAATGTTGCTATAGAAATACCTGAGTCATTTTTCTGGGTTCCATGTAAGCAGTGACCTATGCTGATAAGTTTTTTTTTTTTTTTTTTGGTACCGGGGATCAAACTCGGGACCTTGCACTTGCGAGGCAGGCGGCTGAAACACTGAGCTAAAACCCTGGCCCACTGATAGGTTTTTGTCTTGTAGGAGCCCTTACCCACTGGAATTAAAGTCTGGGCCTGTTGCTGTTCTACTGATGTCACGGAAATCCTGTTTAATAGATGCTTCAGTGTGACTTGTCAGTCCTTTAGAGTAGACTTTATGTAACCCTTGTATTTGAAAATCTGTATAATTTTGAACAGGTACTACACTTACTTCACAGTCACCCTTTGAAGAAGGGTGCAATAAAGGCTCATAGAGGTCAAGTGGTTTTCCCAAAGTTACTTTATAGCCTGTTAGATTGTAGAGGCTAGTGGAGTGGACAGGAGGGGAAAAAAATTGCAAATTCAGAGTTTAGATAGACTGAAATTCTATTAAATTAGTGCAGTAGTTTAAATGTGGAATAATTATAACACTAATTCTGATTAGGGTTATATACTTACTTGATTTTTTAAAAAATTATATAATTCTCCATGCGCTTTAGTTCATTTTCTGTAAAAGAGGGATAGTAATAGTACTTAAAAGTACCAAATTCATAAAGTAACTACCTTTTTAAAGATTGTTTTTAGCCTGAGCAGTTCATAGCTCTAGAGGTTTTTTTAGCCTTCACTTTCAAAAATAAATAGCAGGAAGTAGAACTCACTTTCCTTTTCTTTCTCCACTAAAACAAAACAAAAAGTCAGGTTATTGACCCACAAAATTTTGCTGTCACATTTTGAAGACTATAGTATTTGAAATTTTCATGAACAAACATAAATTTGTACAAGATAAAGAAATAAATATCCACATAGTTTAAAAAAGCATTTACATATGCCATAATTATTTAAATTGGGATGGATATTCTGTGGTCATATTCCTTTGGTAAAGGCAAACTGCTTGAACAATTCTCCTTTGCCCCCAATTTGGCCAGATTTTTTTAGTATTTGGAAGGTACATTGTCTCTCTGTCTCCCAAATAAAAACAAAAACTTCATAGACAAAAGCAAACAGAATGTTGCCTTTATTAAAGTTGTCAAAATAGGTCTCTATTTTGTTTTATAAAGCTATTTTGCTTTATAAAGTAAGGATGAAGTCATAGAACTCTTTTTCCTGGATGCAAAGTGCCCTGGCTCATATTAGGAATCAAATTAATGAATTTGATGTAATTAAACATCATGTGTAGCACTGTTGTTCAAATTGTTATTTGGGGATCTTGTTAAAATTCAATTTTAAGCCTTTGATGAGGCCTGAAGTTTTGCATTTATAACAAGCTGTTAAGTATTTCACTGTTGCAGAAAACAAATGCACGATAAATTTTTACATGTCTGAATCTCTTTTTTACACTTGAGCAATTATCTTTTTTTGGGGAAAGGTACTGGATATTGAACCCAGGGCCTTCTCACTGAGTTATATCTTTAACCCTTTAAAAATTTTTTTTTCTTTTTAGATCTTGTTTCATTAAGTCACTGACTTGACTAGGCTGCGCCTAAACTTGTGATTCTTTTGCTTCATCCTCCCAGAGTACTGGGATTACAGGCTTTTGACCAGTTATCTTAAATCCTGTGCTTATTTTCAGACATTCATACAATTAATCATATGCCTATTTTTAGATGTTTTCTCAATAGATTTCTGTTGAATGTTTGTGTCCTAAGCAAGCACCATACTAGGCAGTAGGGTTATAGCAGGGGTGCTGGGTATAGATACGTTTTTAGTTACTTGAAGACTACAGGAGAAATAACAATAAGGTATGTTTAAATGATATAGGAAAATCCAGGGAGTGCTCAGAAACGTAAGTACAAAAATTGCTTTTACAGGTTTTTGAAGATACCTAACCTATTTTGTATATTAGCATCTAGGTACAGATAAAGCTTTGACTGAATAGATCACCAGTCTAAAAACAGTTGTTAGCAAGCTTTTTTTTTAATAAATGAAGGACCAGATAGTAAATAATTTTGAGTTTTGGGGCCATATAATCTCTGACTTAACTGTGCTTCACGAAGCAGCCATAGCGAACTGTGAATGATTTAGTCTATATTCCAGTGAGATTTATAAAATGAGTGATGGCTAGATTTGGCCTACCTTCTGTTTGGCAGAATAACAGGGTTTTGTACTCAGTTGTAAGATATGTTTAATATAATTTAAAATAAAGTAAGCAGTAGTTACTTAAAAAATTAAGGTGACTACCTCTATAATAACATTACTGATTCATTTACTTTTGAATATGCTATCCTGGAAAGTGAATTGTTTATGTACTTAGGAATACTCCTGAGGATATATGCTACTGGGAAGAAAATGGTTAACATCTACTACTCTAGAATTTTAGTTAGCTCCCCTAAAAACTGTTAGAACACATATCTGTTTTCCCCTTTTATTAGATGGGAGAAAGAGGCTATGATAGAGTTAGAAAATCTCCATATGGGTATGCAATGAAACATTTCTGTAAATTGCTTTTTCTAGACAATAGTGAAAAAAATACAAACTTCCCAGCTATCCCTAGGTACTCAATCAGTTACCATTATTTGGGACTGGGAACACAATTGGGGCTGTGGATTTGTTTTCTGTTTTACTGCATAACTCATTTTGTGTGAATTTTGTTTAAGTATTTTACCTCTCTGCCCTTATTTTCTGCATAAGATAGTGATTTTCCACATAGTTTTAGGAATCCTAAGAACATTGGATACCACGCAGCATAGCAGTGGTAAATAGTAAGCCCTCCGTGGATGTTACTTTCTTCTTTTCTGACCAGCCCAGAGAGCAGTTTATTAATGTACTGAAGGAGACTGAGGAAACGACCTTTCCTAGCACATAAAATCTTAAAATTTTCCTAAAGGTATAAACAAAATAAAACAGAAACACTTTAAAAAATAATATTCAGGGCTGGGGATTTAGCTCAGTGGTGCTGCCACTTGCCTCACAAACACAAGGTCCTGAGTTGGATCCCCGGTACCAAAAAAAAATATGCAAAGAAAGGTAAAGATTATCTCAAATAGGTAAAAATTGATCAGTTATAAAACACCTAGGTCTTCTTAAAACTCAAAGGCTTAATAAAAATAATCTAAAAGATGAGAAGGTTTTTCCTCTATAAATGTTCCCTAAATGTTTACATATTGTCTTCATGTGGCTTTCAACTTCATCCCTGGCCCTTTTTAATTTTTTATTTTGAGACAGGATCTCTCTAAATTGCTGTGTTGCCCAGGTTAGGCTCAAACTTTTGATTCGCCTGCCACAGGCTCCTGGAGGTGCAGGGATTATAGGCATGTGCCACTATGCCTATCTGAAAAGGAGATTCTCTTAACTTCCATTGATTAACAAGATGTTACTGCCTTTTGATTAGGAATTTCTTTATCCTGAAGCTAAATACATCTGTTTGAGTTTAAGCACCTCATAGCTTGCTGTACATATTTTTTTAAAATTAATTTTATTGGTACATTTTAGGTATACAATATAATGACACATTC
>NW_004624780.1:1263179-1311746 GCF_000247695.1 Heterocephalus glaber
ATTGATTTCTGCTCTGATCTTTATAATTTCCTCCCTTGTATGAGCTTTGGGTTTGTTCTGGTCTTCTTTTTCTTGAAGCTTAGAGGTTCACATTAAGTTGTTTAATTGGGCTCGCTCTATTATCCTAATATGAGTATTCACTGCTATGAATTCCCCTCATAAGACTGCTTTCATTGTGTCCCATAGATACTGATATGTTGTATTGGCATTGTCATTCAATTGTAGGAACTGTGATTTCTTCTTGAATTTCCTCTGACCCATTGGTTATTCAGAAGTGTGTTGTTGAATTTCCATGTGTTTATGAGATTCTTGTGGTTTCTTTTGTTATTGATCTCCAAGTTCATTGCACTATGGTCTGATAATATACAGGGGAATAACTTCAATTCCTTGGCACTTAAACATGTTCTATGCGTGAGTATGTGGTCTATTTTGGAGAACAACCCGTTTGCAGCTTCAAAGAACGTGTATTCTGATTTGGTGGGGTGGAACACTCTTGATTTTGGTGGGGTGGAACACTCTGTAAACATCTGTTAAGTTCAGTTGTTCAAGAGTTCGATTGAGTTCTAGTATTTCGTTGTTTATTTTTTGTCTAGTTGATCTATCTATTTGTGACAGTGGGGTATTGAGGTCCCCTCCTTCTATTGTATTAATGCTTACATGATTTTTCATGTCTGTTAGTATTTGTTTTATATAGTTGAGTGCACTAGTGTTTGGTGCATATATGTTTATGATTGTCATCTCTTCCTCTTGGATTGTTCCCTTTAAAAGGATATAGTGTCCTTCTTTGTCTCTCTTAATCAGTGTTCGTTTGAAATCCACTTGGTCAGCAAAGAGGATAGCTACTCCTGTCACATGGAGTATTGTTTTCCACCCTTTAACTTTCAGTCTATTAATTTCTTTTTGAATGAAGTCTGTTTCTTGTACACAGCATACTGTTGGTTCTTGCTTCTTGACCCATTCTGCCAGTCTATTTCTTTTGATTGGTGAATTGAGACCATTAACATTGATGGTTATAACTGCAACCTATTGACTTACCATTGTCATGACTTTTTCTTTTTGTTGGATTCTCCCCCTTTGCGGTTAATTTCTTGTCATGCCTGATGGATTCATTCTGCTACAATTCCTGGGGTTGTGATTCTTGTTGTCTTTTCCTATGATATTGTCTAATACTTTTTGGAGTGCTGGTTTGGTGTTCATGAAGTTCCTAAGGTGCTCTTTGTCAGGAAAGTATCTTATTTCTCCATCAATTTTGAGATAGTTTTGCCGGGTACATCAATCTGGGTTGGAGGCTGTTGTCCTTTAGAGCTTGAAATATGTCAGTCCATGCTCTTCTTGCTTTGAAGGTTTGCATTGAGAAGTCTGCTGTTATTCTGATGGGCTTTCCTTTGTATGTGATTTGTTTCTTTTCTCTAACTGCTTATAGAACTTTGTTCTTCTGTTGAGTTTCGGGAATCTCAACAATTATAATGCATATGTGTAGATTTTTTTTGATCAAGGCTATTTGGTGTCCTATATGCCTCACTTATCTGTATGTCAAGTTCTTTTCCCTTGCTTGGGAAGTTTTCTGCCATTACTTCTGTGAAGAGTTTTTTTATGTCGTCTGCCCTCTCTCCTGTTTCTTCTTTGACTCCAGTCAGTCTTATGTTATTCTTCTTTGCATCGTCTAGCAGCTGCTGGATTGATTTCTTGTGTTCCCTTATAATTTTGACGCAATTTTTCTTTTCCTGGTCATTAATTGCAATCTTATCTTGTATATCTGAATTTTTGTCCTCACTTTGTCTCATTGTGCTGCGTAAACTTTCAGTGGAATTTTTAATCTCCTGGAAATCTGTTTGTATCTGTGTTATGGATTCTATTTGTTTCTCATGTTGGCATCATGTTCCTCAGCTCCTCTATTTTTTTATATGTGTCCTCTCTAGACTTATTAATCATGTCTTGCACTGTGGGCGCAATCTCTGCTGTTATCTGAGAAATTATTTCTGATTTCATTTTTTTCCATATCTTTTGTTTCCAGTTCAGGGAGTCCAGGTGGTTGAGTATCAGATTGTTCTATCTCATTTCCCTTTGGGGTTGCTTTAGGTGATCTGGGAGTCTGGTTTTGAGACTTATTTATGTGTCTTCTCATTTCCGTAGGGCTAGGTGGCATTGAGGGGGAATGCATGCTGCTGGTACCCGTGTGGCTCACCTCCTCTGCGCTGGGGGCAGCTCTGCTCCTAGGCCTGGTCTACATATTTTGAACACATGGTGAATGTTAAATAATTTGCTGACCTTAACAGAGATGGAAAGTATTCATGATCTTTGTAAATTAAATAATTTTGATTTCTTTAGTATTGTCATTAGGAGTAATTTTTTGTGACATTTTTTAACTCTGTAGTAAACTTAGATTTTTTTATACAGGTTAGAATTGATAATATTGCTAGTCTTATAGGGGAATGAAAACTTTCTTCTTTTGAAGGTTACATAGTTGTTATTACTGTGAATTTAATAGATTAAGTGGAGAGAAACATTTTAGGTAAGTGCATATACATGGGAGTTCCACGAAACATGAGACTTGGAGAAAGGTCACGTTGAAGAATGAGGTATAGAAATCTTGAGCTATAGAAAGGGAAAGGGCCCAGGGTTGCTTGTGATAGGTGAGGAGAGGTGATTGCAGGCAAGCCACTATGTGAGGGGAAGGGAGAAATGTGAGGTCCAGGGAGTAAATGCACAGTGAACAAAGGCTGTCCTGGTTTGGAGAGAGATGAAAGTTCTCTCAGATTATAGCAGTGACCTGAAAGCAGCCTTCTTTTTCTTAGGGATACCTTAATGTAGATTTTCTTTAGAGATGTAAATGTGTTTTGAGAAAGGATAGCTTCTCAGGACTACTTTGGTGTCTGCAGTTTCTAAAAATAATCAGCTCAAAAATATGCCAGAGAAGTCTATTTTGAAGTGGTACTTTGTGCATTCCTACAGTCACATTTTGGAGTAGTGTGTTGTGGGCCCTAGCAGGGTCTGAGCTGCATTAGTAGAAGAGAAAGGTGCCATTGAGTACCAATAGCAGTAACATGGTGTCATTTCAGTTGAACTGGTTAAGTCATGCTTCCCAAATCTATCTCCAGTTTCCTTAGTTCAGGACCATATCTTTTCCTTTTTGAGTTAGTGTAATTGTCTTTCAAGATAGCCTGCCTGACTACCTGTCTTCCTTCCCTCGTTTCCCACCTTCCCACCTTCCCACCGTTCTTCCTTCCCTCCCTTGTTTCCTTCCAAAAATATAATGATAACCCAGCATGTAGTAGGACTGTGTTAGGGATTCAGCAGTGAGTCGAGTGGATTAAGTTCTCTGCCTTCATAGAGCTTACATTATCTAGCTGACTCCAGCACTAGGCTTTTAGAGTTTATACCTTATGCCTTTGTCTGAGTGCCCTTTGTAAAATTTGTTTGTAATCCTCAAGTCCAGTGGATTTTGATTGCTGTATGCACAAAGTTCAAGCTTATTAGTCTATACGCACCTTCATCTCTTGCCATGATATTCTTCACTCTTATACTTCTAGTGCTATATAATATAGTTCCCTCTCAGCACCAATTTTTTCAGATTTTATACATATGCCTCTTTGGGATGTTATTCTTTTATTTCCTGCCAAACAAAAACAAAACCAAAAATTACTGATATATTTGGCTGTTCATATCCTCAGTTCCTGCCTCTGAAGACCTCACCAACCATAGAGTGAAATACTTAGTGTCTCTACTAAATATATACTTTTTTCTTATTATTCTGTAAACAGTACAGCAACTATTACATAGCATTTGCATTATATTTGTTATAAGCAATCTAAAGATGATTTACAATAGGAGAATGTGCAAAGTTTAAGTGAAAATATAATGCCATTTTAATACAAAACTTTTGAGCATATTTGGATTTTGGTATCTATGGGAAGTCCTAGAACCAATTCCTTATGGATTCTGTGAGAGTATTCATCTTTCAAGCCTCCTTGACTTACCCACGACCATTTTTTGCTTTGGTGAGACGACTCTCCCTTTACAAAGAAACAAACATTCTCTTTGTATATTAGACCTACCTATGCTATGACATTTTACTCCCTGTATTATGATAGTATGATAAAATAATTATTATTTTAATAAGAGACAGGGTATCCCTGTGTTGCCCATCCTGTCCTGGAATTTATGATCTTCTGCTTTAGCACCCCAACGAATTGGGCATACAGGTGTGCATTACTGCATTTGGATAGTAGTCTGTTTATCTGCCTGTCTTACTAGTATTAAAGGCAAGTGCTGCTTTCTGTGTCTTTTCTCAATGTCTGCCAAGGACCTAGCTAATAGTGAGTTGGAAATATTTGTTGAGCAAAGGAATAAATGGCCCAAACGTTCAGCATATTATTGTTGTCTGTCTGGAGAATGTTGGGGGTTCATTTTATAGACCTTTGAATTTTTGGAGTACTTATTACTATGTACCAGATGATAGACACTCGGTCCTCAGATGAGTCAACAGTAAGACTGACAAATTCTTCATTTTTGCTGTAGACTATCCGATAAAAACACACACACACCTACATATACAGGTATGTATGTATGTAAATCTCAATAGTCTTTGTCAAATATCCAAACAGTGGGCTGGAATGTAGCTCAGTGGTAGAGCACTTGTCTAGCATGTGTCAAGTACCTGGGTTCAATTCCCAGTACCTGTCATTGCTGAGACAAAATATTCAATACCTGAAATAAAAGGAGGAAAGGTTTATTGTTGCTCACAGTTTGTAGAGATTTCACTTCATAGTTGGCTAGCTCCAATGCAGGGTGGCATGGAAGTGGAGGATCACAAAGCAGGCAAGTAGCAAGCAGCAAGCAACAACAGCAGCCCTCTTTCTGTCTCATATTTTATCCGGGCTACCCTCCCTTAGGGAAGATAGCACTGACACGCAGGGAGGATCTTCCCATTATCCATTCCCAGGACTATGCCAAACTAGTCAGTGGACCAATTTAGTAATCACACACCCTTGATCCCACCATCATACACTCTTGACCCAGGAACCTCTGAAAAGCCCCACCTATGACTGCCTGAGGCTTTGGGGTGACATCTAGATACAAGTCATAACTACCAAGAAAAAAATAGTGTCCAGACAGCAGCAAGAGTACCTTTTAAATTAAAACTATGGAAGAGTATTCTAAAAAATTGGGGAAAACAGAAATATGTTCAGTGCTGATTTTTGAGTACCTCTCAAGGTTCCAAAGTCATTTGGATAGTTTAATAATGTATGAAATATATTTTGCACTTGATCTTAGCCAAAAGGCCAAGAAGCAGTAATGAAATATATTTTGAACAGCCGTTTATTCATTAAATCATTTTTGCATCTCTAAAAATGTGAAGACTGGTACAAATATTTTTCCCTGTGAAGAACAAAAATTTTGACCTTTCAATGCTACCCTGAGAAAAAAGTTTCCTACATCTCCCTCTCCCCTTTATAGCAGAACTATGTACTTAAATATCTCTGTATTTCTCAACACCCCTCTTTTTAAAAACAATAGAGTTTTTCACAGTGCAATCCTCACTGAACCCTATTTTATGGATATTACATTTTGACTTTTGTATTTATAACCATTTACCTCTTAATGTGTTGCCCCATCTCCCAAGGCTTTCCTCTGCTTGACCACTGAGAATACCTCCCAGTGCATTTGTTTATAGAGGTGTTAAAGTGCTTTGTGTATTTTATGTAGTTCATGCTGATGTTTCGGTTCAGGGATATGTACATATATGTCTGTTATTGAGAAAAAAATTGTTAGAATATATTTTGCATACTTGTTATAAGGGAAAGATGTACGCTTTGCTTAATGAAGTTTACTTTTAATTTTTATGTTGCCCATTTAAAATTCTAATTTTAAAATAATAAATAAAAGAGAATGCATTTCTCAGGTTGTTTCTTTGGCACCTAGTTTCTGAGTATGTGATCAGAGAACAATAAGCCTAGCAAACAGTGTATATTGAGTTCACCTAAATATATTAAAGGATTTGTGGATTTCCTACCTGTTTCACTCTGCTAACTGATTTGCTTAAGGGAAGACAACCTCCCTTCTCCCATCTCTTACCTCCTTTAAGACTTGTTTAGGAAGCATTGCTCTTCAGCTTTTGGCTGTGCCTAAATGTCCTTTTGGAGTTTGATCTTTTTGTGGTTTAATGGGAATTAGTCTTTGCACTTGTCTGGATTTGCAGACAATATCTGGGAAGTACTTCAAGAAGAAAAAGCCACCGTATTTCCATTGGAAAGTCCCATTTCTTAATTCCTGTGTGAACTCAGTCTTGTTGGCTGTTTTGGGTAATTAAAGTAGAATATCACAAAAGAGAGATTACTGTTGTTCAGTAACCTGAAAAAAATGTGCCTTGGAATAGATACATAGATGTTCAACTCAATTTTTTGTGGCATTGGAAGAGCAAGAAAGATGGTTAAGTCAGGAGTGGTGGCACTCACCTGTAGTCCCAGCAACATGGGAGGCTGAGGCAAGAGGATCACAGCTCAGCCTAGGCAATTTTAGCGACTTAGTGAGACTGTCTTTTAAAAAACAAAATAAGCACAGCATACAATTTATTGTGAAGGCCCTAGGTTGAATACCCATTGTTATGGTTTGTGTCTAAATGTCCCCCCAAAGTCTCACATGGTCATAGGGCTTTTTCAGAGGTGGTTGAATCTAGAATGTGTGATGCTGGGATTAGGGGTGTGTGATTACTAAATCAGTACACTGATTGATTTGGCACTGCCCTAATCCTGGTAGTCTGGATAAGACAAAAGGGGCAGAAAGAAGCTGCCAAGGTTCACTTGCTGCTTTTGCTGCCCTTTGGGAGACATAAACTGTTTCTCCTCTGTGGCGCTCCTCTGCCATGTGCCACTCTTGTGGAGCCAGCCAATTATAGACTGAAACCTCTACACACTTTGAGCTAAATAAACTCTTTCCCCTTTAACTTTGGGTGTTGGGTATTTTGTCTTAACAACAAGAGAAAAGTAACTAACACACCTGTCTTAGAGAAGAAGACGGTTAATACAAAATTATGATTGAATCAAAATGCTTCTAAAAACAACCCTTCAGATGAAGAAAAAGAACCTTGAATATACATATTTATTTTGCTTAGTCTTTTAAAAATTCCCTTGGTTCTCTGTTGGAAGATAGAATAGAACATATATCAAGAGTTGAAATATATCCCTAAGATTGTATAGAAGACTATGGTTTGCCAGTGAAAACTTTGCAGATCTACAGGTTTGTAAGCACCCGGAAAGTAAAATGTTTCATGTCTTATACATCTTTGTATCACATGGAGGCACATACTGTTTTATGAATTTTAAAAAGACTAAGAAAAGTAACCCACTTAGTTTATGTTCTGAAGTTAAGGCAAGAAAGACATCATATATTCATTTATGCAGCACCTCCTATGTGTGTGATAATCACTTGAGATCAGCTTTTGAAGCTGCCATGATGTCTGAAAAGTGGCTTGTACAGTTACTTCTGATTTGTCTGCCCTCCTGGCTAACCTAACCTAACCTAACTCGACCCAGACCAACTCATCTCTACCTAACCCTGAACCTGTCACTAAATAACTGCACGTTCCAAAGTATATTATTGAATCACACACAGTTCCAGTTTCTGCTTCAGCTCTCATCTCCCTTATATATGGCATTGCTTTTTGTAATTGAATAAAATGTCTGGATTTCTTTAAAACAAAAAAAACCCCTGCCAGTCTGCTATTCTCTCTACCCCATTTCATCCTTTTTTGTTTTCTTATATTTCTTGCTCTCTTTTTTCCCCTCAAACTTCCCATGTCATATTACTGTGATTACTTTCTAGTCCTAATTGATCATATAATAGATTGAAGGTGTATTTGTTGATTTAATTATATATACATACTTCAAAGCTGGTAGCCTGAGACATGTGTGTTTTAAAATAGAGCATAGCCTCCACTCTCAGTCCAAAAATGTGATTCGTGTCACTGGTATACTGATTCTAATTGCTCTTCCTGTGTAGCTGATCCTGGATAGCTAAGCATGGGTGTATGTGATTGTGGGTGGCCTGTAATAGCCGAGTATAGAATTGCAATGCAGGGATAGTTTTGCTTTTTATTATGTATGGGACTGTTTGGTAGGAAAATTAGTTATAGCAAAGAAACTATAACGGTATACTGACAGTTTTTCTTACTCATTTCATCTAGTATACTAGCAGATTTGGCTTTGCTAAAGAGCCTTAGACCAGGGCTTGACAAATTATGGCCCCCAAACCAAATCTTGCCCCTACCTCTTTTTTTTTTTTATAGTCCATGAACTAAGAATGTGTTTTACATTTTTAGAGATCAGAAAAATCAAAATAATAATATTTCATATACATGAAACTTACATGTAATTCACATTTCAGTGTCCATAAAAAATATTATTGGGGCATACCAGTACTTGCTTCTTTATTGTCCATGGCTTCTTTTATGCTGTATTAGTAGAGTTGATTAATTGAAACATAGATTCTGTGACCTGCAAAGTGTAAAGTGTTTACTTTCTGCCCCTTTCAGGAGTACAGTATTTTTCCAAATCATGTTCTAGTGTATACCCAGAATCTGCCCAATTCCTACTTCCTTTACTGCTGTTACCTCTTTAAATGTCTTGAGTTAAACCATTGGTATTGCCTCATAATTGATCTCCTTGCTTTTGTCCTTTCCTTAATCTACACAGGCAACAGAGTTTTTTTGTTTTTTTTTTTTTTTTAAGACAGGGTCTCACTATGTAGTTTAGTCTGGCCTTGAACTTACTGTGTAGCCCAGATTGGCCTTAAACTCACAGTGATCTTCCTGCCTCAGCCTCCCAAGTGCTGGGATTACAGTTGTGCACCACCATGTCCAGCTGGAGTTGTATTTTAAAAAGGTGAACCAGATCTTGTTGCTTCTTTACTTAAAACCATTTAATAGTTTCCTGTCTTGCTTATTTGAGTGTGAAAATCTAAAGTGTTTATAATGGCCATTGGCAGCTTTTTTCATTACATTTTTCTCTTGTAAGTACTCAACTTTGTTGTTTTAGAGTGAGAGGAGACAGTGATATGAAAACAAATGGATGCTGCTGTGTTCCAATACATTTTTCTTTATAAAAATGGGTGGCAGGCTAGAGTCATCCTGCAGATTGTAGTTTGCTAACTTATGCCCTAGAGAGTATGAAATCCTACCAGATTCCTTTCCTTCTCACATGCACATACTTTGATTTTACCCCTTATTTTCCCTTTCCTTTACTACTCCACCACCTATATTGACTTCTATGACTTTCTTAAGTACAGATACATCTCTGCCTCTGCAACTGAAATTTATTGTTCCCTGCACTAGGATCCCTTCCTCCAGGTAGTCAGTATTGCTTGAGTATCTACTATGTATTGTCGTTAGCTCTTAGAATATATCAGTGATCAAAATGGAAAATCTTGTATGATATGTAGCTCATACTCCTTTGTGTGTGTGTGTGTGTGTGTGTGTGTATAAATGAGTGTAGACAGTTTTAAAAAACAGTAATGAATAAATGATTCAGTATTGTAAAAAAAAGCAAATGGTGCCAGTACGTACAGTGGAAAAAGTAGGGCATACTAAGAGGGCCTGTGGATAAGATGATAAAGGAGAGAACTTCAGGGGTAGCCAAAGCAAATATTTACACAGCTTTTCTATCTCACCCCCTGCCCAGGCTCTACTGTATAAAATTGCAGTTCTACCACCATACCTGAAACTTCTTATTGCCATTTCCTGTCTTATTTTTGTCTAGAGCATTCCATGCCATCTAATATCCTGTATATTTTATTTTTGTCTCCTCCCACTAGAATATAACTTCAAGAGGCTTTGTTTTTTTTAAATCTCTGCTTTTTCCTCAGTATTGGGCACATAGTGAGTGTTAAGTATTTATGAAATGAGTCAGTCTAGGTGAGTTGATAATCCCCGTACTTATTCTTTATTAGTGGTATTTATATCACACATCACTGCATGTATTTGCTGCTGCTTGACAAGAAATATGTTAGATTATTAATAAAATCTGGAAGCGAAAGAAGTGCATCAGCATCACTAAATACTCTTTAAGATTATTTTGTTCTATTTAGATCAAATGGGTGCTTGTCTATAGTTAGGAAGATAGCCATGAAAAAAAGTAATATGGAAGTGATTGGATGAGAAAGACAATAGGAAAAACATAGACTACACTCAGTGAATATCCTGAATTGTCAGAGACCCAGATGTCCAGCTTCTAAATGGTAATGGCCAGAAAGAGTCTCCCAAAGGTAGCTAGCTCCCTTAGCTATCACTCTTCCCTTTCCCAAATGCAAAATAGCCTTAAAACTGATGATGAAGAGAGTGGTCAGTAAGCTAGGCCAAATCCTAAGACTTGTTTTTATAAAGCAGTTGAGCCAGTTTTATATTTTTAAAGGGTTGCAAAATATCTAACAGAAATATGCTGTAGATGATACAAATTTATGTGGTCTGCAAAATGTAAAATATTTACGGTTTTAGCCTCTACAGAAAAAAACTTTGCTAGGTAGTTTCTTGGTTGCTTCCATGGTAGAAATATACTTCCCTGTGGTGGTCTCCATAAGTAATAGAACTTTAGAATTAGAACATGTAATCCATCTCACTTGATATATTGCATTAAGACCTAAAAGATACATTAATTTATTAGAGTGGACAGCTTTTTAGGTCTGTAGCTCATTACTATTTATTTACTTTTTATTCTGTCAGTAAATGAGTGGTAGTCTCTCTTTTGTCGTGTCTTAAGTAAATTATTATTTTCTCCAAGCCTTAGTTTTTCTGGTATGTAATACTGACAGTTTTGGGAAAGCATGCATATAAACTACAAGTGTATAATTTTTACTGCATGTTGTGAAATGCTGGAAGGCATTAACTTGCTCAGAGTGTGATTTGTGCATGGGTTCCTGCTTGTATTAATATTCCCATTGCTGGGACAAAATACCACCCACAACTTGAGAGATTTATTTTGGCTTAGTTTTCAGAAGATTGAATCTGAGGTTGGCTGGCTCCAAGGCAGAAACAGCACGGTGGAAAGGCCTAGGGGAGGAAGGCTGTTCAATACACTGCTGCCAGAAAGCAGAAAGAGAGGGAGCAGCCAGTGACAAGAATACACCCTCCAGGTCATGCCTGCAGAGACCCACCCCTTCTACCTAGGCCCCACTTCTGAATATAGGAGACTTTTGATGGACAGTTTAAAACTGAACCATAACAGTGCTAGTTCAAAAATGGACCTAATCTGTGGCAAGGAGATAAGTATGTTAAGAAGTTGGGGAGGGCTTCATACTGTTCAAAAATCTCCCCTCCCACCCTCTGTTTAGATAAAAAAGGATTACCAATAGGATTATCAAGGGCAGTTTTAAATGAAAGAAAGTCGCAGAAAGACTAATAACTTTGGTGAAGATAGCAAAGAATCACATATCTGGCATTTAAATGTTTATTGAATAAGGGAGTGACTATACTTATGTGGGTGTGAACTTTTTTTTTAATTGGAAAATGGCAGCTGCCACTCCCTTATGTAACCGTTGCATATTTGTTAATAAATTTAGATACATAGTATCATAATTAGATACATAGTAACATAATTTTCTGTGCGTATTTTATGAGGCTTCACAAATGTAAAAGATTGTGTAATTACCACTACAGTCAAGATACAGCAGTTTCATGATTCACTTCCAAAACTTCCTTCTTGCCATTTTTTTGTGGTTAGGCTTTTCTTCCCACCCCAACTTGGGCAAACCACTGAGCTGTTATCCCTCTGGTATTCCATTTTCTAGACTATCATACAGATGGAATCTTCTGAGTCTAGTTTCTTTTATTTAACATAATGCATTGAAATTTATCCACATTGTATCAATAGATTGTTCGTTTTTATTGCTGAGTAGTATTTCATTATAAGGATATAACATAGTTTGTTTGTTCCCCCAATGAGGCACATTTGGTATTAGTTTTTGGTAACTACAAATAAGGTTTTTATATACAGGTACATGTGTGAACATATCTATATTAGTTTCTTGTGACATTTTTAAATCATATGGCTTTAAAATAGCAAAAATTTCTTCTTGTACTGTTCTTGAAGTCAGAAGTCTAAGATTAGTATTACAGGGCTGAAATCAAGGAGTTATTAAGGGCACATTCCTTCTGCAGGCTTTTCCAGCTTCTCATGGCTTGGGGAGCACCATTCCAGACTCTCCTTCATTGTTTACATTATATGAGGGGTGTGTGTGTTTGTGTGTTTGTGTGTAATATCCCTGTGCTTGAAGGGTACTTGTGATGGCATTTAGGACCCATGTGGATAACCCAGGATAATCTCCCAGTATCAGGATCCTAGGTTTAAACATTTCTGGGAAGGGCCTTTTCCCCAAATTTATAGGTGCCAAGAATTAGGACTCCCTATTTATAGAGGCTTTTTTTCAGCCCACTACCATAGGTTTCATTTTACTTGATTAAAAATATCTATGGAAGGGTATTGCTGAGTTTGTAAGGTTCAGGATATCTGTAACGGATCGATAGATGGATGGATGGTGGTGGTACGGTTGATTAAATGCTGCTAGGCAGGTGTTTCACCACTAAGTTGCACCGCTAGTTATTTCCACAGGAGCTGTATTGTTTCGTATTCTCATAGCAGCGTGCAAGTTTCTTTTGTGTGTACACTCAACAGCACTTAGTATAGGTTAAGCACCCTTCATCTGAAAACCCAAAGTCCGGATTGCTTTGAAATCTGAAACTTTGTATACCAGCATGAGGCCACAAGTAGAAAATTTCACATCTGATCTTGATCTTCTGTGACAGGTGGCAGTCAGAATTCAGGGACACTAAAAATATAGTATGAGATTACCTTTATCCGGTGTGTATGTGTATATGAAACTCAAATGAACTTTGTGTTTAGACTTGGATTCCATCCCCCAGATACCCCCAAATCCCCCAAAACTGAAATTTGGTTAAGGAATATTCAACCTGTATTGTCATTTTAAAAAGACATGCTGATAGGCATGACTCAGTATTTCATTGCAATTTTAGCTTGTATTTCCCTGGTGATTAGTTTTTTGGATATTTTCATAATGCCTATTTATATTTTCTTCCGTTGGGTGTCTGTTCCTATAGTTTGCCCATTTTTCAATTGGGTTACTTTCTCCTTGTTGAATGTGTTTTTCATTTTTTCTTTGACACTTCTCTCTAAAGTTAGCCCTGGGCCTAGGGGAATTAGGAAGATGTTTGTGCTTTTGAAATACTTGATATGTTTCACATTTTTGTACTGTGAATTTGTTTCCTTTTTCACTTTCTACAAGGAGGTATCTTGGACTCCATTTCTTTTCTGGCTCCTAGTAAATTTATGAAGTAAAGGAAATAAAATCTAAATTGGTAAACAGTGAGGTGTGTTTGTTCTGGAGTTGTAAATGATTGAAAGCCTTGAGTAAAAAGGTGTTTTTTTAGTGTCTGTGACCAATTTGTAAGGAATGGTAGGGATGGAATTGGCTTTAGGGACAACTGATCTGGGGATTACAGTAGTCCTCTCCTCCCTTGTTCTAAGACCCCCAGTGAATGCTCGACACCTTGGATAGTACTGAACCTTGATTTTACTGTTTTTTCTTTTTAAAAAAATTTTATTTTATTGGTACATTTTAGGTATACAATATAATGACACATTCATCATTGGAAATTTGCACCTTTATGTAATTTCTCTTGGTTCTTATTTTTCCCCCTTCCCCTGCCCTCCCTTCAACCTCTCCATCCCTCCCTATTTACAAAGACTTTGTTTCCATTTTTTCATTTTCTCATATTAATTCCATTTCCTTCTTTCCTTTCCCTTACCCCTTCCACTTCCCCTTCCCCTTTGCCCCTTTTCTTCCTATTTCACGTTATCTGTTAGACCTTTTAGTCCTTATTTACACTTTCAGTTTCTCACACTAGAGAAACTATTCAGTATTTATACATGTTTCACTGTTTTTTCTTATACATGCTTACCCATGGTAAAGCTTAGTTTATGAATTAGGCACACTAAGAGAGTAGCAGCAATAATTAATAATAAATAGAACAATTATAAAAATATAATAAAGTTATTTAAAACTTATGAGTTGTTTATTTCTGGAATTTTCCATTTAACGTTTTTGGATGCAGTTAATTGGGGTAACTGAAACCCAGGAGACAGAACCTGGGATAAGGTCTTCTACTCTGTTGCTTGGATTCTTTCATCTCATCTCTGGTCTCTCCATGAATTGGTTACTTTCTCTCCTATCTCAGGAAGGTTTTCTCCACATGATTGGGATCCTGTTTATAGGTATCTTAGGACTTCTACTTTAATGACCCCAGAGGGGAAAAAGGATCCTCTTAGCAAACTCAGCTCAGAAAACCCCTGTGGAATGACTGTTTTGGGTGTAGCCTGGAGTTGCAAGCAGATCCCTAGAGTAGTCACTCCTGACCTATTTCAACATCTTAACTCCAGAATGAATGTGAACAAAACAAACACCTTATCTCCTCTGATAATTTTCTCCCACAGTAAGTTCATCTCTTTATCAGAGCCAGAAAACAAGGAGCCCTCCTTGATTTCTCCCTGATTTCCTGTAAGAAATATTCTCTTTTTCCCCATATTTGGGCCACTAACCTTGGTCATTGTTTTGTAACACAGGCACATGCCATTTCTTTTGCATTCAGTGTTTTAACTGGTAGAGCCTTTGCAAGGCCAGCCTCTTCTCACCCATATATTAGCTGTTTGCTTGAATGTTACCTTGTTTCTCCTTCCCTAAGTGTAGCTTCTCTTCTCCCATCTTTTTCAGACATCCTCTTTATTTGCTTCACAATACTCTTTCTTAAAATTGAGTATAGTTTCATCCATATCTTTTCCTGTGTTAGTCAGCTTTTTCATCGCTCTGGCCAAATACTTGAGGTAAACAATTAGAGAAGAAAAGGTTTGTTTCGGCTCATGGTTTCAGAGGTTTCAGTCCATGTCTGCTGGCTCCAAGGCAGAAGTAAAATGGTGGAAGGTTGTAGCTCATGAAAACTGCATACTTCATGGTAGTCAGGAAGCAGAGAGGGAAAGATCCAGAGAGGAAGGGGCCAAGGACAAGGTATAATCCCCAAGGTCATGGTTCCATGACCCACTCCCTTCAACTAGGCCTTACCTCCTAAATTTCCATTGTCTCCCAGTAATGCTGTCAAATTCTGATTTGAGCCCTTATGGTAAAATCACCTTTTGAAAGCCCCACCTTTGAACAAGGACTTTGGGGAAACATGTTAGATCTAAACTAAATGCCTATATTTTGTCTTCTCCTGCTAGACAGTAAACTGTATGGATTAAGGGACATTGTCTTGTTTACTATTGTATCTCTGTGCCTCATACAACATAGCACATATGGTAAGTGAAAAATGGTTTTGAATGAATGAATCAGAACACATTTTTACTATTGGCTCAATCTGGTTTAAGTGCCCTTCTGGGTAGAGTTGGTGGATAGATAGAAGCACAGTAGCCACTGCAATAGGCTCCAAGCGAATCAATGTTAAGATGTCACATGTAATATTTTCTTAGTTTGTAAAAAATAAATAATAGTGGTTAATTCTGGTATTAATAATTATACTTAATATTATTTTTGTTTGAATAGTAATAATCTCTGAGAGGTATTCGTAGGCACAGATGTGAACTAATAATTTAAAATCTTTACTTAAAACAGTAACCAGTAGAGTCTGATTAGTGCAATTTAGATTTTTAGTGGGTTGGACTGAGCCAACCAGCTGTTTTAAAACGTTAATAATGATGTTAATTTTCACATTCCTCTATTATGTTAACCCTCAGGGATTTGTTTAGCTTCTTGTGTTGTTCCTTTCTAACACTTTCCTTTTGACCTTTCCATTTATTTGTTTCTTTCTTGACTAGTTGTGAGAAATTTGAGGCAAAAAAGGATTTGGTGGGCACATGGTAGAGCACAGTTTATAAACCTGGCTGAGAATAACTACTGTGATAGTGAAGGTTAAGGTTGTTATATCATTTTTCGTACAATCCAGGTCACTTATGAGATGAAAGGAAGTGTTGGGACCACAGTTGTGAATCTAGACTGTCTCAATGCCCTAGGGTTGGGGGAGGTGATAATCAGTTATTGCAGAATAGAGTGCTCTGAGGCTGAGGGTTTGGGATCAGAAGAGACTTGCCTAAGTGGCAGAGCTCTGGGCTTTCTTAAATCCTTTTCAGTTAAGCCAAGATTCTTCTATTTTTGCCTTAATAAGGAACTCTAATTGCTTTATGGATAAGATTGAAATTCTAGAATGTGCACCTAATTTTTAAGTTTTTTCATAGGAAACCAGTACTGTGCTTTGAATGTTCACTCAGCATATGGATCGAATGATCTGCAGGGTTAGCAGATCGTTTGTTAGTTAGATTTCTTGTTGGTTGGTTATGAGTGTTTTTTACATCAGTGTTGAAGGATTTTCCAGATAAGTTCATATGCTTTTGACAGTTTATCTATTGGATAATGCTAGTACACATTTCAGAGAAGGTTGGAAAGATAAAGTTGTAAGATTAATTGTGTAAGGCAAGCTTTAATTCTTAAATTAGGAAGAGGACAAAATTTTATAGATAGGTACATACCTTATCTTTGATTTTTAGCCTCCATTTTGGGAATTGTTAATAGGAACATAGTTGAAATTAATCACCATGACAGTATGTAGAAAAAGCTGATTCTGTAAAGATAAGCTTCTCAGTCCAGAATTCTGTTTGGTGTTTTGTTTTGTTTTTGGCTTGAGGTGTAGGCTATGTAGTTGAGGCTGGCCTTGAACTCACTATGTAGTCCAGGCTGGCCTCGAACTCATAGCCTCCTCCTGCCCCATCCTCCTGAGTGCTAAAATTACAGGTGTGCACTACCATGCCCAACTGGATTTGGTTTTTTGTTTTGTTTCGTTTTGTTTTTTGGTACTAGGGATTGAACTCGGGTCCTTGGGCCCTTGGGCTTGCAGAGCCGATGAGCTAAATACCCGGCCCTGGATTTGGTTTTTATATTAGGTAAACTGTGTACTTTTTCTGTAATGAGATACTGATTACTTGGAATTTGAATTAACCAATTGGAGTTATGAAGATAATTTAACTGCTGTGTCTTTGACAAAGGATGTTAATGTTGAATGTTTAAGAGGAAAAAAATTAAAAGTTTTATGAAGAATGTAAGAGGCACACATATTTTAGTTATCTTAGCATCACAGGTCACCTTTTCCATGAAGACACTGTTACAGTTTTCATGTAGTTGATTTTTTTTCTCCCTGATTCCCTGTCTGCACCTAGGACAGTGCTATATACGGTTATTAGTGGGAGTCTAGTTACTGTGAAGTTTCCTAAAGAAGGAGCATTAAAAATAATATTTAAAAACTTTCTTCTTTAAAGTAATAGCAGTACCTTTTTATGTTTTAACCCAAATAACTTTCTGGTTCCCATTTCATTTCATTTAAATGTCAAACAGATGTAGTTACTGTTACCTTCATTTTACACAGGGAAAAAGACCTAGTGTAATTAGCCAATTTTCTCAAGTTTTGTAGCTGCTTACATGCAATGTTCTAATTAATGTATTTTCAGTAGTTGATTAAACTAAAACTTGAGAACATTCTGTTAAAATGAAGGATGAGGACCGGGGATTTAGCTCAGTGGTTCCACTGCCTCGCAAGCTCAAGGTCCCAAGTTCGATTTCTGGTACCAAAAACAAAACAAACAAACAAACAAGGATGAAATGTAGTGTAAAGTATTTGGTTTAAAGCCATCCTTAATCCTTACATAGGGCACGTGTAACTGTAGTTTACTTTAAAAATTGATTTTCAGGGTAAAAAGTAGCTATAGATGCAGTGTGATCAAAATAATATGGTGAAGGTTAAGTTTTAAAAATTTTATTATAGCAAAAGACACATTACCATTAATCCTCCTCAGACTATCCCTCCTTTGCTTCAGACATACTTATCCCATCATTTTTGCCACTTTCTGAAGCAGTGTAGGAAGTCCTCTTTTATGTCTTTATGACATGTGGTCAAAAATATGGTGAATACTGCTGCCTAGTGCAATCCAGTGGAAAGACAAGCTCTTAAACCTTATGGTGTGTCCCCATCTACCGTATCCATCAGATCTGACATCTGCAACTTACGCCTCTTCCTCAAAGTAAAAATGACCACAAAAGATAAACATTTTGAATCAATTCAGGACATCAAGACAGCCATGACAGTACAGCTACAAAAACTCATGAAAGAGGACTTCTGGAACTGCTTCAGAAAATGACAAGAATGATAGAGTGTGTTTGCAGCAAGGAGGAATATTTTGAGGAGGATTAATTGGCAATATGTCTTTAAGTGTAATAAATTTTAAAAAATTATTTTAATATTCACTATTTTTCAATCATACTGCATAGGCATTGCTCTCTATGCTATATCTTTTATATTGCTTTATTTTTCAAGATTAAAATTATACTTTTAAGATGTCTTGTAGTTGTAGCTTCTAGACCTGTGCCAGTAAGTTGCCTTTAGCCATATGTAGCTATTTATTATTATTATTTTTTTTTGGTACCAGAGAGTGAACTCTGGTCCTTCTGCTTGCGAGGCAGGTGGCAGAACCACTGAGCTAAACCCCCAGCCCTGTATATAGCTATTTAAATAAATGGAAGTGAAGTTAATGATAGCCACTAGGCACATTTCAGGTACCCACTAACTTGCATGTGCTAGTGGTCAGTGTATTGGATGGCACACAAACAGAACACTTTCATCATTCCAGAAAGTGTACTAGACAGCACTGTCTGAAGAACAGTATTTAAGAAAATGTTATGTGAAGACAGTGGTTTTTTCTTTTCTTTTCTTTTTTTCATTTACTAAGCTTTAGGATTTTTGAAATTGAAAATTTTGGAGTATTCTAATGAGGGGGGTTTTGTGATTTACTTCTTAATGGATCAAGTCTGCATGCTCACACACTGCCTAATCTTTTCTTAGTCTCTCTGGGCTGAGAGGAATTTTGGGTTAAGTAGTACAGAATTTGAAAATGTGTATTTTATGTTGTTAAAGCCTTAATGCTTAATATCTTGTTCTTTATCAGTTAAATTAGGATAATGATATACTGCATGGAATTTGAATTAATTGATTGGGGTAATGAAGTTAACAATTCAAATCCCAATGAACCTGTTAAGTCTCAGGAGAAATTTTTGCAGTGTTTTGAAGCCATCTCAGTTTCAGCTCTCCTTTATACTTTTAAACCCTTGCTTAAGAGAGTTTAGTACCTCATAGAATTCCCGACCACATAATTGTTAAACACTCTAGACCAGTGACAGTCTATTATTATTTGCTAATTCATTAATGATTACTCCTTCTGACTACCTTTAACTAGATTATGAGCTCCTTAAAAGTAGGAAACTTTTATATTTAAAAATTTATAATTTTAGAAATAAAAAACTAAAAGATTTTAAAGATAGTCATATCAAATATTTACATTTTATGAATGAAAAACTCTGATAGGTTAAGTTATATCCCCATAGTTGGAGAAGTAGTAGTCGTTAGCCTTCTACTATCTCCTTGACTAGTCAGTAGTTAAATTAATTTGAAAGAAGTCCTAAATACTACTCTGTGATGAGTCTATTATGATACATGTTTAACACTATGACAGAGTGAAATAAAGTTATTTATAATACCTGATTTCAATATAGATATTCCCTGTTTATTGCTTAGGAATAGATTGTATGCTATTTTTGGAGTTAACGTTATTATGATCTTGAAAAAGCATTTTTGGTTTTATTTATTTGTTTACTTGTTTTCTTTTTGAGACAGGGTCTCACTCTGTAGTTTAAGCTGGCCTCGAACTCACAGTGATTCTCCTGCTTCACCCTCCTGAGTGCTAGGATTATAGGTGTGCACCACCATGCCTGGCTCAACATTTTTAGTTTTAGAATAGAATAAATTCATAGGTTTCTTGGGTTAGATAAATACTTCAGATTTGTATTTTTCATGTATTATATTTGGAAGTAATAACATATTACAGGTTAGAGTGTTCATTCGTAGAAACTAGTAAACCTTTTTTTATGAATTATTCTGATCTCTAATTTTATATTACAGTTACAGTTTTGGTTTTAGTATGACTGTTGTGTAGGCACACATAGTTACAGATACATACAAGGAGTGCTAGAACAGTAGATTTTCATAGATATAGACAGGACTACATTTCCAGGGCACCAGAACTGTTTCTCAAGATTCACTTTTGTTTCTCATAGTCATTAGCAGAGTGGTAGTGGATGTACATTAGGTATTTGTAAGGTAATTGTTACTTGATAGGATACTCTTGGTGCTCAGAAACAGTATTATTTTGTTTCTGTGGTTGCACATGATCTGGTTCATGGTTATTGTGGACCAGATCAGGTTAGGTGCTTTGTAGAAATCAAGTTATTTCCCCTAGAATTTAGAATCCTCACCCTGTCCCTTCCTCCCTTAAGAACTGAAATCATTTTCAGAGGCGTCTTTGTTTGTGAATCAAGTCTTTAATTATAGGCTTTTCTTTTTTCCAAAGGCAGGTCCCTTTTCTGTAGTTGTTCTTTGGATGGAGTGTGTGTGTGTGTGTGTGTGTGTGTGTGTGTGTACACATATATGCTTGCAGCGTTTGAATCTGTGGAGCACATTGACTTTCTAGACATCTTTGTATAGTAACAGCATATGTGGAGAAGCTGGCAGGCTACAAAACAATTTTTTCCCTCTTCTCCTTCCTTTTAACCTTACTCCCTTCCTAGATCTGGTCATATTACATAGATAAATGTTCGGCTAGGAAAACAGCCGAAAGAATTGAATGTCTGCCAAAATTTTGCAGCCTGAAACCAATCTGGCTACTTCAGCCATACTTTCTTGATCTCTTATTATGTGTGTGCAGTCTGCACTTGTTAGGCCTTTCCTTGTTCAGCATTATGTCACATGTTTTCCACTGTTACCACACTGTCTTTTTGAGAGCTACTGTCCTTGAGCTTCAAATTTGTTAACTGTTTGAGGCTTCATTTATACTGTTGAGGATAAAATAATTTAATTCTGAAAGAAACTTAATTTGATATAATATAGAAAATATGCTTGTGTGTGTCAAAAAGGTAAGGAAGGTACTGGTAACTACCTGAAATTATTAGATTACTCTTTAAAAAAATATCTGCCTATTCTTTAGGAAGAGGGATGGCATTTCACAGGTCTTTAAAGACAGCTTAGAAAAGTACAGTGGTACCTTGGTTCATGAACTTAATTATTTCCATGATTCTGGTTGCATAGTACATATATGCTTGCATTTTGGTTGCAACCAGTGCAGCCATAATTGTGGAAAGAATTAAGTTTGTGAACCAAGGAACCACTGTACTGATTTCTTAATATGAATATTTATAGCTTCATTCATAAAATCAGAATCTGGAAACAACTCAAAATGTCCCTCAACTAGGGAATGAATTATTAGACTCTGGCTTACCTATATAATGTTACTGTTCCTAGCAACAAAATGGAACAAACCCGTTTAGTCCTCAACGTGAATGAATCTCAGATATATGTACTGAGGTAAGTAAAGGAAGGTAGATTTTAGGCTGTCTACTGTATGAACCATTAATATGTAGAAGAACTGATTTTTAGCTTTGATCAGCATTGTGAATAGTCATTTCTAGAACAGTAGTAGTTTATTTACTGTCTGTTGCATTAAAGAAGATAATGTGTGATCTTGAAGTTTGGGATTCTTTTTTTTTTTGATACCGGGGATTGAACTCGGGTCCTTGCGCTTGCACAGCAGGCAGTGAAACCACTGAGCTAAATCCCCAGCCCAAGTTTGGGATTCTTATTTTCAAGACTGTTAATAAGGTAGATTACCTAGATTGCAAAATATGTCAGTGATTTCAGAGAAAAAAATGAGCTTTTGATTGTTTCTGGAGTTTAATAATACTGTGTGAATCTAAATCTGAAAAAGGTTTGTCTATTAATTAAAACTTTAAATAGTTCTTTTAAAAAATACAGTGAAGCCTAGAGTGGTGGTATGCACTTGTAATCCCTGCACATAGGAAGCTGAGACAGGAGGCTAGCCTGGGCTACATAGTGAGGTGAAGGCCAGCCTAAATTACATAGAGAGACCCTATATTAAACAACAACAACAAAAATATGATGAAATCTTGCTTTTTGGGTTTATTAGAAAATCATTATTTTTAATAGGTTCATTTGGGCTCCTGTAAGAATAGAATTTTCATTTGTTCCTCAGCATGTCTTATTTTCACAACTAGTTTGTAAGACCCAGCAGTTTGTTTCTCCAGCACCTGACTCAGTATCCTTATTCATAGTTAGCAGTATGTAGAGATAACATTAAAGATGAGACTAGTGTGGAGTGAGTTCACTAGCTTGTATTAGTCTGCTAGGGCTGTCATGACAGAATACCATGGACTCAGTGCCTCAAACAACAGAAAAAATTTTTTTTCCTCCATGGTTCTGGATGCTGGAAGTTCAAATCAAGGTGCTGGCAGGGTGGTTTTTTGGTGAGGCCTTTCCTGTCTTGCAGACACCTGCTCTCTTGCTGTGTCTTCTTATGACCTTTTTCTCAGCCTATGCGCTTCTGGTATCTCTTGCTTGATACCTGTCCTATTTGGATTAGGGCTCACCCTTCTGGCCTCATTTAACTTTAATGATTTCCTTAACAGTCCTGTCTCCAAATACAATCAAGACACCTGGTGGGTGGGTGGGGGGCTTTCATATCACCTGCCTTCTGAAGATAGATAAGGTATATCATGTTATTAAGATACTAGACATTGTACCAGTCAAGATCCCGTCAGGGAAACAGCCCACACTAGGTATTTCAATAGAGAAGAGACAGTATAGAGAGTTGATAAAGCAGAAGGTAGAGATCAGAAATACAAAATGGAAACATGGAAATATCACAGAGGTAAATAACTTCCTGAAACAGCTACTACTTCTGTGGCCCCAGGTCCAAAGAAACAAGTTTGGATTATTAAAAGGTTGGAGAGGGAGCCGCACAGAACTGTTTCAGTTTTTTGAGGAGGGCCCACCACTGCCTGGTTGCTTTCAAAGGCTTGGACGAGGAGTCCTACAGAGTAGACTCATACTTCCCAGGAGGATACATTGCCCTGCTGTTGGTATTGTTTCTGAGGGAATCTGACCTGGAGGGAGCTAGAAGCTGAGGACTGGAAATGACTGCTTCTCTTAGGGTGACACTGGTCAGAATGGGAGACAGACCAGAAGGAAAACTGTGTTCTCTTGCCCTTGTTACCGTCTATCTTCTTCTGTTATTTTTTTGCTGGTGGAGTTTAATTGAAAGCCACCTGACAGAGGAGGAATAAAAGTATACAGAGTCTGTGCCCAGCATCATAAAGCAGAATAAAGAAGGGTGAGCTTGGAATCGAGAGGCAGAGCTTAATAGCTGGCACAGATATTAGTGGTATGAATGTAGCCTCTCTAAAATTCACTTTGGCAGTAAAACATCTTAGAAATATGCACATCTCTTGGCCCAGTAATTCCAGTTCAAGAACTGTATTGTAAGGCAGTCATCCAAAAAGCGAGTAAAGATACCAGTATACATACAAGATGATTTGGTTGTAATATTACATACAATTTAAAAATCAGAAGCAATATAAATGTTCGGTATAGGATTGGTTAACACAGTGAAATATATAGCCTCTAGAAAGAAGATGCTGATTTGGATTTAATGATGATGTGTGTCTTAGTGACTTCTCACATTGCTGGACAAAATACCCAACACCTGAGGTTAAGGGGGGAAAGGTTTTCTTTGGCTTATAGTTTGTTGAAGTTTCAGTTCATAGTTGGCTGGCTCCAAGGCAGGGTGACTTGACAGAGGGGCATCATAGAGAAGAAACTGTTCAAGGTGGGCAGAAGGTAGCAAAACAGTGTGATAGGTATCCCACTACCTCAGCAGCTATTATGTATATATAGTAGCTGCCCTCTTCCTGTCGTGCCTTGCCCCCTCCCCTGTGTGACATCATGCCAAGATGGGGGCAGCTACTATAAATAATAGCTGCTGAGGTAGTGGGAGACCTATCACAGTGAAGTAGGGAAGCAGCAGTAGTAGCAGCAGCAGCAGTAGCAGGCTTCTCCCTTTTGTCCCTTCCAGGGTACCCGCCTTTAGGGTGGTGCCACCCACATTTAGGGTGGGCCTTCCCATTATCTACACCCTTAGAACTATGCCAAACCAATCAATGGACTAATTTAGTAATCACACACCCTTAATCCCAGTATCACACACGTGGATCCAGCCCCCTGTGAAAAGCCCCACCTATGACCTCAGGAGGCTTTGGAGGGGACATCTAGACACAAGCTGTAACAATGTGGAAATACAAATTTAAAAAAGCAAATTGTACATTGTATAAAAAAGCAAATTGTACATTGTATGTAGTCTGGATCTCTCTCTCTCTCTCCTCTCTCTCTCTCTCTCTCTCTCTCCTGAGAACAAGGTGCTCAAAAGAGATGGTACAGTATCAGGTTGAAGATTGCAAGTGCCAGAGCAGAAAACCTGGGTTTGTATTTAGGCTCTGCCAACTTATTATCTTTATGACCTTGAATAAACTAATCTTTTTCCTAGCTGGAAAATGGTAACAGTACATACCTCTTAGCACAATCTAGTAGTAAAGCCTAACAGTTGTAAAGCATTTACAACAGTACTTGTATCGAATGCTCAGTAAATATTAGGTATTAATGGGAAGAAGAGAATAATTAGGGGAGAATTTTACTGTCTTTTCTCCATTTCTTTATTATCTAAAAATTTTAATATTAAATTTAATATTTAAAAATTTCAATAAGTATGGTTTTATAATTAGGGTAAATGATTTAGGATTTCTATTAAAATGAAAAAAAATGGTTCAAAAATAGGTATATTAAGTACAATATTCTTCATGTACTTGTAGAAGACCTACAATGCCAAAGCACTTTTTTTGTGGATAGAAAAGTATGTCCTGCAGTCTAGATGCAGCTGACACCTGAGACGTTTCTTTTGACAAGCCCCTTATTCCTTGCTGTGGGAAATTTCCTTCTTCCTCACCATCTATTCAGATGCTTAGGAACTTTGGTGTTATTGCTTCTGGCAGCAAGGTTCCCAAGGCTTCGATATTTTGCCTTGCTTAAGTTCCTTAGGTCTTCCTCTTCGCTCTGCTCTGCTCTGCACTGCTCTGCTCTGCTGTGCTCTGCACAGAATGGAACTTAAGTATCTCCCCCCATTATTGTATTTTTTCATGTAGACTGCAATTTCAGCATTTTTATTGTAGCACAGGAAAAATGTAGAATTAAATATGATACATTTATTGGAAGTCCTTTAATCTTTATGCCTCTAGACATTTGTTACTGGCCACCTTCTTCCACATTCCAGCTCTCTTCACATTTCTTGACCCTCTCAGTATCCCCTCTGAGTCTCTTAGGCAGAATTATTTGCCTTACTCGCTTACAGAACTGCTAATGTGCTATGCAAAAATAATAGGTTTATTACCATTTTACCATCATACTTAGGAACTTGCTATTACTTCTACATTTTTGTCTTTCCCCTTTCTTAATGATTCTCTGAGAGTGTAAAGTGTGGGGCAAGATTGATTTGTTATTGCTATGAAAAATGGTATTCTTAAAGCAGGAAAACCTCTGGCCAATTTTACCTCTAAACATGGAATTTTAAATCCTGCCAAATCTTATTATTTAGTGTCACTATTTACTAGTAGTGGAATTCCAACATTTTCCACCTTCACAGTTCATTCATTCTTGCTTTCCTCTGTTATCTTGGAAAGAATTATTTTATCTGTAGGTTGTTTACCCAAGAGTGTTAATCCTGAAAAATGTATTTATGAACTTGGAGTCAGAATATCTACCTGTCTTTGGATGCCACTTTAAATGTAGTCATATCTAGCCTTTCACTGATTCCATCTTTGGTAAAAATGAGAAGTATGTAATGATTTTTGAAAATCTCTTCTGGTTCCAGACACTATGGTTCTCAATAGTACCAGAATGATGCATCCCATCAGATATGTATCAGTAATTATTCTTGTTAGATATTGGAGGAAATAATGCTGTTTGCTAGTTGTTCAACTGTTACTTATCCTTGGCCATGGTTTGACTGGAACAAATGACTATAATTACAATTTTTAAAAATGTAATGGACATTAAAGTCTTACTGATCATTTTGCTTCTTTATATATAGTATAATAAGAAGTGTTCTTTTGTAATGCTTTTGTGCTCAATTACTGTTAAATTATTTTTTAAAGCTGGGCATGGTGGCGCATGCCTGTGATCCCAGCACTCAGGAGGCTGAGGCAGGAGGATCACCTCGAGTTTGAGGCCAGCCTGGGCTACATAGTGAGTTCAGGGCCAGCCTGAACTACAAAGAGAGAGACCCTGCCTCAAAAAAAAGTATTTTTAAAAAATGGTGATATGATACATAGTGTAATAAATGTGTTTACAAAAAGCCTTTAAAAGTCTTGTGCAAAAATACTGTATAGAAATTTATTAGTCCATCTAAATTTTTGTTTTTTGGTACCGGGAATAGAACCCAGGGGTGCTCTACTACTGAGGTTTACATCCCTAACCCTTTTAAAATTTTTGTTTTTTAACTTTTGAGCCAGGATCTCGATAAATTGGCCAGGTTGGACTTGAATTTACCATCCTCCTGCCTCAACCTCCTAGAGTGCTAGAATTACAGGTGTGTGCCACTATGCCAGTGAAGTCCACAGAACATTTTAATCACCTTTCCTATTTCAGGAAGTTAAAATAGAAGCAAAATTTGCTTTGAGGTAAGAAGTGGAAATCAGTTAACAAAAATAAGCTTCAAAGGAGAGATATTACAGTTTTGTAAAAGGTAGTTGAAATCAGAATTTAGTAGGTATTTCTTATATTTGAATTTCACTCCTAGAAGACTGTATCTCATTTAATCTTCAAGATAACTTAAAAGGTAGGTACATATGTTGTTATACTTCTTTACACTAAAAAGGTTAAATAACTTTCCCAGCATGATGTTATAAAGTGGCAGAACCCAATCTCTAACGATTTGAGCTGATTCTTACAGGTAAAGGTACAAAGGACTTTGAGGGATGGAGTAAAATAACCTGGAGAAAAAGTATAAAGTGTGATCTCAGAAGACAAATGAGTAGATTGGGAGTAGAGGACAATAGAGTGAGAAAGGTAGTTTGGTGTATGGAGAACAGAATTGAATACCAGCATGTAGAAATTGATAGTTGAGATCTGTTTTATAAGTTTTGAATCAGGCTAATGACTGGATAAACCTATTTTAGGAAGATTAATCTGGTAGCAAGATTTAGGAAAAAAGTGGTAAGAAAGATACACTAGAGGGAGTCACTTCATTTGTGGGGGGGGTCATATGTGGTGTTATGACTGTTAGGTGAGAGCTACAATCATATTGAAGAAAAGTAGAAAGAAGGTGACCACAAAGAAGGAGAAAGGCAATACTAGTTGGTAATATTTAGTTCAATGAGGAAAATGGAGCTCTCAGATAAATCACTCAGCATGCGAAAGAAAGATAGCTCTATAGTTTTTAAGGGTAGAATTTAAATCAAGCAAGTATGCATATTGTTATTTGTTATGTCACCTCTGTTTAAGAAATAGAAAATTGTTGGGCCTGAGATTTAGCTCAGTGATTCTGCCACCTGACTCCCAAGCACAAGTCCCTGAGTTTGATCTCCAGTGCCCCCCGCAAAAGAGAAAATTGTTACAGTATCTTAACATGATTTTGCTTTCTCATCTAAATTTACAGTAATCTGTATACATAGTAAAAGTATAAATTGAATGATCATTACTGATCTAATTATATCATTAACTTTTTTTGCCAATAATCTTATTACTATGTCTAATTGTAGAGGTTATTGGATGAGATCATCATAATAAAAAGAATTCAATTTAGTATCTCCATTAAAGCTTTGTGATGTGTTGTACAACTTTGGAACTGATTAAAATTATACAGTTATCATCACCTATAAAAAATGGAAAATGGACTTTTTTCCAGGCCATTCACATTGTTTTATTACTGTTTATCTTCTGCAACTGTATTAAGGAGACTATATTCTTAAAAATGTTTAATTAGTAGCCAGAGTGCTTTGGGATAGTATATGGGCTGCTGAAGAATCTAGAGATTAAATTGTACCCAAGTACAGATCCTAAGAGGATGATTAAATCTAGGAGAGGCTTTAAGTAACTGATTTATTGCATTGTATTTTAATTTCAAGAAATGTTATTTAGTATATACTGTGCAAAGTACTAGGATGTTTATCTAGGGCTGTCTTTCTGGAAAAAAGATGAAGATGGAGTTCTAAACTGTCCGAAAGAATTTGGGAGGAGCTGAAGCTCATCAAAGGCCATTAGTAGTGAAGGAATAGAGAATTTGGTAAAATGAGATGGAGAACTTGCATGACTGGAAGAGAACCAAATGTTTTAGAATGCTCAACTGTCTTGACAAAGTATAAATGCTTTCCCACAGAATATGAATTTTCTAAGTGCACTCTGTGTGCCACTCTTTCCCTTATACTATTTGAAATAATAAATTGGGTGATGATTTTCTTGAAGCCTTATATACTTTTGAATATTTTGGAGTGTAGGTGGATAATGTGAATAGTACTTAGTTGGTTTCTATTTTATGTGGATTTTGTTTTGTTTTTACTGACATAAGTTCTTTGAAAATGTAATATCTTTTCTTTGATCTTCTCAAATTTTTGTTAGGTTACAATGCTCACCAAACAGTTTTTATCACAGTTCTTATACACTGAATATTTTGAAAGTCTAGGAGTACTTGTTTTCCTAGTGCTCGGTAGGTGAGTATTATTTTACTTTCATAGTACTATGCCTGAAAATAGTCCGATTTCCTCTTTTCTAAACAAAGACATTTTGTCCTGTTCCTTTCCCTCATCCTTCTCCTTCTCCTGTCTCTTCCTATTCCTTCTTTCTTTTCCTCCTTCTCTTCTTTCTTCTTTCTTCTCAGTATTGGAGATTGAATCTTGGACCTCACAAATGCTAGTCAAGCACTTCACTGTTGAGCTGTTTCTCCAGCCCCAAATTTATTCTTCATCTTTAAAGTGTTTATAATTATAATAGAGTGCTTCAGTAGTAGATATTATAAGCTATATGTAATATCTCTGCTGAAAATTATCTAGTTTTGTGTTAGGTCACGTAAATATTCATGGAAGAAAATTAATTTGTTAAATTTGCTCAGTTATAATTGTGAGAGAAGAAATAGGTAGGATAAGCAAGTACCTCTAAACTACTAGAAGATTGAAAGAAGTAATCTAGGTGGTAGCTTCGGGGTGGTAGATTCGAGAGAATTTACTGTAGTTTATATACAGAGTAATCTGGCTGGGTAAGATAAATGGTGGTCAGAGTTTTTAGTCTGAGAAGTACTTGCTTTGCTTTTAATTCTTTGACTTACAAGAAAACTGTTACAGCATAAAGATGAATTATTTTTATATAACTAGATTTAAAGATAACCAACTTACATGTAGGTGCAGTGAGACTAAAGTGGTTAACATTTAAATTCAGTAACTAAAGTTTGTCATTAATCATTGACTTATGTTTTCATTTTTGGGGGGCTACAACTGTATTTCTAAATCTAGTTAGTGTACTCAAGATTAGTTCACGAAGGGAGTTCCACAGGAACAATTACAAGTTTCAAAGGAGGACAAACACAAATATTTCTCACTTCATGAGATTTGACTTATTCCTTAAGTCATTTGACTTGTTAGAACATGGAAAAGAATACCATTTGATTTTTGTTCATTGTTTCTAATGTGGTTAAATTTACGTGAAATAAAATTTACCGTTTTAATCATTTTTAGTGTGTCGTTCAGTGATACTGAGTTCATTCACCATGCTGTGAAACTGTCAGCACTATCCATTTCCAAAACTTTTTCATCATTCCAGACTGTACCTATTAAATAATTAACTCCACCTTGATTCTCCAGAAAGCTCTATGCTACTTTCGGTTCCCATGAGTTTATCTATTTTAGGTACCTCATAGAAATGCAGTTATACAGTATGTGTCATTTTGTGGACACGTCAGTGAAAAATGAGTTGTAGTAATTACAGTTGAATGTAAATTTTGTATATGCCTTACAGATGTGCTTAAGTCTATGGAAGAATGATACACCATTATTTATTTATTGCTTAGTGCATGTTTGGGTGTTATAGAGAATCTTAAATAAATTATGTACCTTTTCTGTACTCTTTTAACATGTGTTTGTAATTTCTAGTTGCTTTAAAACTTGAAAAAAAATAGTTGAGAAATTTTGTAGCTTTTAAGAAGTCACATACAGGTTGAGTTTCCTTTATTCAAAATGCTTAGAATTAGAAGTGTTTTTTTTGGATTTCAGATTTTTGAACATTTACATATTCATATCTTGGGGATGGGACCAAGTGTAAATATTAAATTGATTTATGTTTCACATACACCGTATATACATAGCCTGAGGTAGTTTTATATTTTAGGGTGTTAACTAGAACCCATCTCCAGGTGTGTGATTTTTGACTGGTGGTATCATCTTGTCACACAAAAAGTTTTGGATTGAGCATTTTGAGTTTTTGGATTAGATATGCTCAACCTGTAGTTTATTGTCTAATAGTTTATGAAATAATGATCTCTTATTAGAGGTTTCCAAAGTCCTAAGTCCAAGTTTACAAGTACTGTGTAGTTTTTTTCCCTCGAAAATTATGATGGTGACAAATTTGAGAATTTATCATTCATTTCCATCTTGAAAGAACTAGAAATACAGATAGAGACATTCCTTATTTAATGACTAACAGTCCCGTGACTAGGTTGTTAAATGAACTGGTCACTTATTGAGGAATTATGTATGGTATATACATTACATAAAAGGAAACTCCAACTTGATGACTTTGCCTTTATTTGCATAACTTACATGCAGTACTGTAGTGTGTAACGGAACACAGAATTACAGTATTGTTCAATAAAAATATATTGAGACTCTATAAACAAGATGTGTAGAACTGTACAAAAAAAAAGATGAGTCATAAGTCAGAGCAGTAGATCCTAAGTCTGAACAGCATGCCCTGCTTGTAAGTCTGAACAGTTGTTAACCAGTTAGGTCTTTAAATGAGGAATATGTGTAATATAACATCCTTTATGTCAGTGTATAAGAACGGACAACATTGAAATGGAGTTGAGTTTATCAGGAGACATTGGAAAATGGAGACAATGACAAGGTGATAATGTCTTTTAAAAATTAAAAATCTTATGGGGAAAGAAATGAAATTAGGCTTTAAAATGAGACTATCTCAGATGATGTGGATATTTAGAAAATGTACTTAAGATATTCTAAATGTACCTATTTTTCTTTGTATTTTATGACACCAACCTCAAGTAATGGAAGTCATTGGTCGAAATTTTTACTGTTCCTGTTTTTCAAAGTTATTTCCAAAAACTCAAGTCATATTCTGTCTGCTTATCAGAGTATGTAGTGTAAGTTTGCCTCAATGCTGCCATCTGGTGATTGTTATGGAGATCTCAGCCTGGTACCTAAAATGACAGATGACATAAGGTACAACCTAGTTGCTTCTAGCTACAAGTTCCCTTCTGCTTTTGAGAAATTGAGTGGAGGTAGGTTGCTGTGGCAGAAGTATTGAGGCTGTGAAACCACTTTTTGAGATTGCTAAACAGGAGAATTCATATAATATGGTTATTTTTTGAGATGAACATAACTATCAGATTCATACCCAACTCACTGATTTTTCTATATAGGGTACTATTTTTTCTTATTATTTCTACATCTACAAGGTAATTTAATTATTCAACAGTATTTGTTGAATACCCGCCATATGCTAGGCACTGTTATCAGCACTAGTAATACAGTCCTAAACAAACAGATAAAAATTAGAACCTTCAAAAAAAAAAAGTTAGAACCTTCAGAGTTTGTGTTTAGTTGTGGACAAATAGTCAACAAGATACACATGCATAAATGTTGATAAAGGGTTAAGAAAAAAAATAAATAAAAAAAAAGAAAGGGTTAAGAGACTAAAGCAGGAAAGGGGGCTAAGAATTATTGTGGATGGGTTGCTTTGAAATGTTAGATGGAGTTTTCAGAGAAACTTACTGAGGTGACTTTCGAGTAGAGATCTGAAGGATCTAAAGAAGAACATTCTACATAGAAGGGAGGCACATGAGAAGGCATTGCATCTGGAACTCCTGATACATTGAAGAAAATAGAAGCAAGGAAGTTGGAGTAGGATGTAGAAGGATGAGAACAATAGGAGATGAGGTGAGTGTGTATGTGAAGAGGAAGCTGCAGATCACACAGGGCCATGTAGTTTATATGGCATTTAATCTAAAATGGAAGCCATTGGACTGGAGGGTTTCAGGCAGCTGAATGACATGCTTTGATTTACCCTCTGAGAGGTTCACTCTGGCTTCTGTGTTTAATGGTGTGTAAAGTCATTTGCTACAACCTTTCTTGTTTTATTAGCTGTAGGAATAGGTTTACTTTATATAGACAACAGGAACAATAAGGTATAAAGACTAAGCTTGAAAAAGGATGAGAGCAGCAATTATATGGCATATTGTCTTTTATGGATTGTTAAAAGTTGTGCTTTTATCAATTGTTCTTATTTTGTCTTTGTGACATAGGCTAATTGAAATCAGATTATAGAGTTATACTTAAAAAATGTTCCAAATATCTCTTCTGTCTGTCCTATAACACCTCATTACATCTCAGGTTCAAATCTTATAATAAAGCCTAATGTGGTTTAGCCTTGTCTTACTGTTTTCATGAGGATTAATAGTTTGGGGATTAGAATGATGTGAATGTTTAATTTTTGCGCTCTTAGTAACATGTATCTGCATATTGTAAAATCACTATGTAATGATTAGCAGTGATGGGGTTTTGCTTTTTTGTTTTTTGAGACAGAGTCCTGCTATATAGTCCAGACTGGCCTTGAACTCCTGTGTCAGCCTCCTGAGTGCTTAGATTACAGGCACGTGCTACCATACCTGGCCTGGCAGTGCAGTTTGATCAACCAGTTAAAGAACATGTAGCAGACTGTGTCTTAATCTTGATGATTACTCAAATTTTTTTTTTTTTTTTTGTGCTGGGGATCAAACTCGGGACCTTGTTCTTTGAAGGCAGGTGGCGGAACCATTGAGCTAAATCCCTGGCCCTCAAATCATTTTTTGATTGTAGCTCATCATCTAAAATAACAAACCCCTAAGATACTGTTCTTTTCTAAATTGTGCTTAAAAAAGAAAAACAAATTGAAATTGTCAGTTAAAATATCATGATCTTTATCAGTAATGGTATTTCTCTATGGTTTCAATTTTGTTTTTGCAGCTGAAAATGTGTCATTTTCATGCTTGAACCTGTGATGTCAAAGAAATTATTTCTCAGTGGGGTAGTAGGGTGGGTTAAGTAGATTATGGCTGCATTGCCATGTATTCCTAAACTTACAGAAGTTCAGTTTTCTTGGCGTAGTGCCTTTATTTGGCTTAACAAAATTCATTTTCAGTTTTATTTTTCCACTGTAACTATCAAACTATTTAAACTTAAGTTGTAATGACTGAGACTAACCACAAAACTAGTTTTGTGTTGTGGATCGGCAAGGTCTAAGACTGGTTGTCTGGCAAGTAACAGAATAATTTAGTTAAACTGACTACAGCAGCTCAAAGTAACTAGGCAACCAGTTAGTCTGAATCACTGTACTCCCACACTCTGCTTTCTGTAGATTTGAATAGCCTCAGTAAATTTAATTTGAGATAGACAAAGCCTACTGATAAGAAGTGTTGATCATATATAAAAGAAGTACTAACAACAGTAATATTACAGGGATCATGCAGGGGACATATAGGGACAGTTTTGCTAGGAGTTTCTACATGTGATTTTAAACAGTACCCTAGAAACCTTACTTCCTAGTTCTATGTGATGAAAATATTTTAAAAATTATTTTTAATTAGCGCATGGTAGTTTATAAACTTACGGGGCATAGTGTGACGTTTCGTTATATTTGTACAGTCTGTATTGATCAGATCCAGGCACCTGGCATATCTTTCACCTCAGACATCTTTGTGTTGGAAATATTCTGAACCTTCTCTATTAGCAACTTTGAAATATGCATTTAAACTGTTGCTAATCATAGAAGTTACTCTTCCTGTCTACACACACCACCCCTGAACTCATTAACCATCTTCTCTCCACATACCCCCTTTTAAGGCTATGGTAACGACTATTCTTTGCTTCTATGAGATCAGCTTTTTAGTTTCCAGATGTAAATAAGAATGTAGAGTATTTGTCTTTTGGTTCCTGACTTCACTTAATGTAAGTGTGCTCCATTTCCATCCTTGTTGCTACAACTGGCAGAATTTAATTCTTTCCTATGCTGAATAATAGGCCATTGAAGACACATGTGGAAAAGGTGGGAAGACAGATTACAATATAGTTTTAATTTTTTAAGATTACATTTCCTATGCTGAAGAACAGCAACAATCTGTTTTTCATTCTTTCTCTTCATCCTTGAATGTTTGTTCCCTTAAAGCAGTAAAATTATCTAATCTGTCTCAGAAGTGGTAGCTGATTAGTTAAGTACTTTGTTGTCCTAAATATGTTAATTATAACTTAATTGAAGTTGTGATACTGTTAACAGTCCATAGCTTCCTGTCCTTATGTAGGCATTTCCAACTCCACAATGATTGCAGTTTACATAAGGTTCTTTATGTGAGTCTAAAAATTAGACTGCTGAAGTGATATAATGAACTTTATAGTTGAACAGGTTCTCTGACCTGTCATTAGTAGGTCATTACATTAAACTGTATCCATATCCCTTTGGGGGCTGCTTTTCCTTACTCTGCTTGTTTTAAAAATAGGGTGATAGAGGAGAAAAACCCAAGAGGAAGAAATGTTGATTTTCATTTCCTCTGAGATGATTATTTTTCTCATTGAACACATTTTTCTCTGAAATAAAGCTCTTTCCATCTGCTTTTGTGTGTGTGTGTGTGTGTGTGTGTGTGTGTGTGTGTGTGTGGTGGGATTGAGGGTGGGCTGTTATTTACCAATGCTCTTTTCTCTGAAACTTTAATCTTCACAAAATTTCTGTGTCCTGTTTTGAGCACAAGCATCAGTTTTGCTAACAAACAATTTGTATGATTCATCTACAACACTTTCCCAGTCTCTTTCTGATTTCATTGTGTTTATTTTTTACTTTCTTCAGCATTCAACTAGAATATAGCTTTCTAAGAGTGTAGGACCTTCTGCCTCATTCACCACTGTACCCTCAGCATCTAGAACAGTGCTTATTAAATATTGAGGAATTTATACACATTTGCCATTTACAGTTTCCTGCAAATACTTAGGAAATCAAAAACTCTAAAGTTTCTGTCTTGCACACAGTTGTCAGTCCTTCTGCTTTTACAATTCTTTCGCCTCCTGCTTAGTTTCATCTGGATTCTTATACCTTAACTCTTTATACTGTACTTCAGTTTGTTATCCCCCTTCTGTTTATAATGCCCAATCTGAACTTTGTTATCCACCATGTTAGAAATATTTACATTTACATTCTAGTGGCCCTCACTCTGACTTATTTTGTCAACCTTCTCCTCTTTCCTTTTGTCAATTCAGTGCTTTCAGAGGCGCTAAGAAGGTTGTATATCCATTTTGGTTGGATTCACTACAAATAGATTCTTTCAGATCTTATCTTCACAGGTAAGGCTGATCTGCAGTTTTATTTTCCATTACTGATCAAGTCACTTAACACCTTCCACACACAGATTTCCAGAACTTGTCTGCTCTCTGTAAATGCCCAAGTTTCACTTAGCATATGATGTTGGCTTCTATTGTAGTGAAAAGATGGAGGGCATTTTGCAGGAGCTCCCTCAACTTTTCTCTCCTGTATTTTGAATTCTCTGTGTTAAACACATGCTTTTCTCATTTTTCTTATCAGTTATCATTTTCTCATGTTCTATCTAGCCAACTCCTGTCCTACAGGTGGTCTTATTTTTTATTTTCTAGAAATAATGGAAGCTATCAGAATTGGCACCCTCAAATTTTCTCATTTTGCTTTCCAGATATCACTGCAATTCCATACTACTAAAACCAATCACTTTACTTATGCCTTAAAACCCATTCTCTTTTCTGAACCAGGGTTATGTGATAGAGCATTTTTTGTGGAATTGTTCTGAGTTGGCTCTGTCTGGTACTCTTACCTACTAGCTAGAAGTGACAATATATCGGGCACTTGTAATGAAACTAATGGCTGGGCATGGTGGCACACCCCAGTAATTCCAGCACTTTTTAATATAGGGCATGTGATCTATGGACCTCCAAATAATATAAGGGAAATATTATAACTCCTAACCTGCTAGATATCCAACGTGCTGAGTTCGTGTTCTTTAAAATAGAAGAATGGATTCTAGGAACAACGAGGTTAAGAGTAGGAAAACTTTATTGAGAGAAAGAAAGCTTCTGTCTAAGAGAGATGGAAGGGGCACCCGAAGACCCTGCTTCTCAAGGGTATTTTATTGAGCAAAGCCATGAGGTGAGGTGGGTGTAAGGTGGGACGAAACTATAGTCAACTAATACGTTTAAAAGTATAGTCACTTAGGTAATATTGATCCCATGGGAAATCACAAGGTGGATATGAGGTGGACAAAACTATGTTCAACCAATAAGATTACAACAAGTATTGTCACCTAGGTAATATTAAATGGGGATCAAATGGGGAAGCAAGTCATGTAGCAAGTGTACATGGACAGAACAAGGATTTTCTGGGAAGGAAAGGGCTAGGGAAGTTTTGGTCCCCATCCAAGGTGATTGATATCTATTTTAGAATATGGATCACTGCTGTTCATCCTTGGGGGAAATTTGTGGGTATAGTAGTTCTTTTTCTTGAAGCCTGGCCTTCAGTGAATGTGCCTCAGGCCACAATCTTCTGCAATGACTTGATGACTTGAGGGCCTTCCCCTGCCTAACTGCCTATAATATGTCTAACTGACAGCTGTCTACAATACTTTGAAAGGTGAGGTAAGACTGATAAGATAAAGCAAAGAGTGAAGGCCACTGGAATGCAACCTGGGCAACTTAGTTAATTTAAATTTAACAACTGGTTATTGTAATGGCTACCATATTGAATACAGCAGCTACTAGACTTTACTGCATATGTTCCTACATATGTTGTTTCTTGAATTGCTTTGAGCACATTTGTCTCATCTTCCATATTTAAATAGATTTAGTTTTTCCCATCATAAGTACCCAGGATATATTAAAACCCTTTACCATTTCTTTTTAAATATGTCTTACCTGCTATCTAATTTGTTCACTACAGTTTGTTGGTTTCTGTGAGTTTAGTTCTCCTGTCACTGAAAAGGGCTATCCCTAATGGATTCTTTTTTCCCCAGTAGATTCTTTTACCTTGTTGAAATTGTCGATTGGTGTCAGATTCTCGAATTTCTTTTGTCATTACTTCTCTTGATCTCTCTTTTTTCCTCTGTGGCTCTTAAATGTTGTCATTCCTCTATCTCAGATGTTCTCTAGTTTCTCAACTCTCTGCACTCTATACTCTTTTCACCCACTCCACCTTATCACTGACTGCTGTCAGTTATCACTGGTTTGTTGATACCTTTTAACTCTTATCTCTATCCTGTTCTCTCTAAGTTCAAATACCAATGTCCAAATCACTGTTGGTATTTCTTTTGGAGTATTACTAAGGTACCATAGTCCTATACCATATTTAGTCATTAGCTTAAATTTTATTTTATGAAAAATAAAACAAATTTCATAAATAATGAGAATAAAATAGCTATTACAGTGTATATTGTTATCTTCAAAGAAGTTACTCAGAGTACAAGGCATAAACCAAAAAAATTCTTACAAAAAAAGAAACAACACAAATCTTTCAAATAAAAACAATTAACATGTATATAGAAATGTTTTTACAATGATGGAATTTGTAATTTAGGGAAATATTTGAACTTTTCCCTACTTTCTGTGTATCTCCTTTTTTTTTTTGGTACCAGAGATCAAACTTGGGTCCTTGCACTTGCGCAGCAGGCGGTGAAACCACTGAGCTAAATCCCCGGCCCTCTCTCTTCTTTTTTGTTCTTTTTTTGTATATATGTATATAAGAGAAGCCATGCAATATTTGAGCTTGTGTGGCTTATTTCACTTAAGATTATGTTCTCAAGGTGCATGTTGGGGCCAGTAAGCTGAAGGGAGGCCCAGTCAGGGTAAGTTCCCAAAGAATAGAACACACATGGAGTAGACATTGCAAAGCAGGAACCCAGCTTTTTTTCCCCCTCAACAAAGCACTTATAGTAGTTTTTATCAGCTTACTAAGACATAGTAAGACAAAACATTCTGGGTGACCTTGCAGGCTGTGTGGTGCATTCGTAGTTATCTATGCTGATTCATTATTATATAATGAAGCCCCATTGTGTGCCTGCACTAAATGATGGGATTGTGTCCTCAGACGCCCAGGCTTTGACACATCTTACAGTGCCCTCCTACATCCCACCCTTTCAAAGATTGGGGGCTGCTGCTTCTTCGGAATAGGACACAAGGCTGCCCATTGTGCCCAGAGCCCACAAAAGCAATACAAGGAACAACACATAACCATCAGCCCTATTGTTATTGCAGCACCTCTGAAAGCCACCCAGTACCAGGTAGATCCTAGGGATTCCCACCATTGGGTCAGAGTGTCTTGTTGCAAGGCCTGGATGGTGGACACCTCTGTGTCCATCTCTTGTAAGACCTCTTGTACTTGTCCCTGATGATCAGGAATAACACATAGCATAGAACATGTAGGAGAGCACAAGTGCCTCCCTGTGCTACAGTCAGCAAATCCAGAGCCATACGGTTCTATGACACTACCTTTTTCGTCTTGGACATTTCATCCACGAGCAACATCAGAGACTGGTGAGTGATATTTAGGGCCTATAAATTGAACTAGAGCTTCAACTTGGAGGGCTAGGTCTATAATCCCTGCCCCTGGCACCAGTACTGCCATAGGATAAAACCACCAGGCCACCTGTTTGGCATGGTGCCATCTGTGATATACAGTGTACAATTGTGGAGCATGTCTGTCAGAGTGGGCCTGATAGTGCCCTTAATATAGGGAAATGCTCAGTTGCAGCACACCATTCAGTGCGCGGGGAGGTACAATCAACCTGTAGTGCCACAGACCCATAAGGCATCCATCATGGGCCAATCAGTGGGCACTGTACCTGTCATCTTATGGGTATCCCACCAAGCATTTGTATCATTCACCTGCAATGTACTGTTACACAAGTATAGGGGTATGCATCCCACTGTGCAATTTCCCACTGATTCATTGACCTGTTCAATACATAGTGGGACAGTATCCAACAGTATTACTTGATTTCCCATCATCTACCCCCAACCATTATGCATCATAGGTCCCAGTCCTTGTGGGGCGGTTGTGCTCTTTCAAATCAGCGCCTCTACAGCCTGGCATCGCTGATCCCAGGCAGGTCCAGTCTGGTTCTGCTGTCACCAGTCTGTCCAATTGCACAGAGATGCTGGCACAATTCTCCATGGAAGGCCTTTAGCTGCATCTGTCAGGAATTCAGTGCACACCCAACGGTGCAGTTGCTGGTGCACACAAGCAAACGTGTGTGCCCAGGAGACGATGCTTTTGGGTTGACTCATCCTGGTCAGAAGGACAGGGAAGAAAGAGAAACCATCATAGGGAGGTCTCACCCTTTGGGGAGGATGCAAGCCACATGTTCTTCCTGCAATAGGATGGTGGCTGGGGTCATTTTACCACCTGGTTTAGAATACCAGAACTGTGTCCTTGTTGCCACCAGAGGCAAGGGGGCTGGAGCCAGGTCTATCACCCCTAGGGGGAATAGGCTAAATAGTCACAATGTCACTTTCCTTAGGATGGTGGCCCTGGCATGGGGGGCAGGGCATACTGAGGTCTTCAGGGGCCATGCTCAAATCCAGGGCTGCATCTTTTTGGCATAGCACAGGCCCCCCACCACCACCACCCTGCCAAGGGCTCTAAGAAGAACACCCAATTCCCCAGCAGGGGGTCTGGGGGCCACCCCAAGTCCATTGGTACCGAGTCCCCAGCTGCATAGGCTCTAGTGTGAGGAGGATCAAAGCCCCTTTTACCACCTTAGAACCTTCCTCTGCTGGTCAAATGCACAGATGAGGTGTCTGTGCTTTCAGAAAGTGATCCAAAGGGCTGTCACCTACACGCTGGGGCTGGTCATTAAGCAATTCAACAGCCTATGGTAAGGCCCGCATCCACTCCACAAACTTTGGAACCAAATAGGAAAGTTTTCAAGAGCCCATTATATCTCATTAATACCAGTAGCTTGTGGCCAGTGGGGCACATGAAAGTGCCAGGTAATGTCATTGTTTCTGGGCCAGTACCTGAGCCCCTTTAAAGTGGCTTCCCCAGTCAGATGCTATTTCTAGCAGCATCCCATATGCTGCAGTCAACCATTGTAATGTCTTAATGGTATGGACCTGGTCAGCAGAGGGCACAGGGTAGGCAAAGCCTATACCTGTGGCACTATCCACAGCTTAGAGCATATTTATGTCCCTGTGACAGGCAGGGGCCTGATACAGTCTACCTGCGATTGCTGTTGGGGGGTGGGGTGCCCAAGGTATTGGACCCAATCATGTGGGCACCCTCCTCCAAGAGGTTAGCTGGAGAGTGTTGAAGGCACTCCTTCACTGCTGCTGTTGCCACTGTGAGACTCATATCCAAATGCCATCATTGTGCTACAGCTTGCATGGTATGGGGCCCTACATTCCCCAGTTTCTCACAGAGCTAAGGTGCTGCTGCTGAGGGTGGGCCTCAAAGGGCTGTTACCCTTGTCAAGGAGTCTGCTAAGTCATTCCTGGCAAGTAGGGAGGCCTGTGTCCTGACACATGCTACACCACATGTGTTATAGTCTGGCCACGCTTCCCAGAGTCTTGCCATTACTCAGTGCCCCATAGGGGTCCATGTCCTATCTGCCAGTCTTGGGCCGCCCAGGTTGGTAACCATAGTGTCAGCCCTCAGAATACAGCCCAACTGCCTGTGCAAACATGCAGAGGCTTGTTCTCATGCATGAGAAGTAACCACACTGCCCACAACTCTGCCCATTGGCTTGACTTGCCTGTCCCAACCTCAAACCAGAGTGTCTCTGTACTGGGCTGGACAGTGACTGCTGTCCATTTCGGGGTTGTGGCATGACTAGAGCCATCAGTATACCAGGCCTAAGCCAGGGGTCTCTCCTTCCCTTCTACATAGGAACTACAGGTCATAACTGGTAATTCATCATCTTGTATGGTTTCTTAAGCTGTATATGTCACAGGTCCCAGCACTGCTGCCAGTTTGGCCTCTAGTGGGCTGGCTAAAAAAGAAGCTGTCTGCTGTAGATTGTTCCCCTTCAGGCCAGGGTGTGGGGTCCTGGGCCACTCCACTTCTGCAACGGGACATCCATGTGTGTACCCAGCCCTCTATTGGGTACTTGGTTTGGACTTCCACAGTCTGCTGCCCCATAATTCCTTCACAGGTGCACAGAGCAGGATGTACTACTGCCAACTGCTTCTCAGTCAGGGAATAGCTGCTTTCAGCGCCTTTCCACAATTGTGACCAAAAGCCTATAGATGCTTCCACTTCCTCTGCTTTTGCCACAAACCTCAGCCAAACCCATCCTCATCCACATTCACTGGTAGGGTGAAAGGCAGGGTAGGGTTGACAACTGAAAGGGCGTGCACTTGAGGGACTGCCCTCTTCCTGCCCTGGAATGCAACTTCCACTGTGTCAGTATAGTCATATGTTGCACCCTTTCAAGTCATCTGACATAGAGGGCAAAACAAGGTGACTAGGTACGCAGTGAACATACGCCAGAAACCTAGCATGCCCATGTACGCGTGTTAACTGGTGTGCAGTTGTCAGTCTGGGGTACACCTGGATCTTATCAGTTATTACATCGGGGATTACTTTTGTCTTACCTGACCAGATAACATCCAAGAATTTGACAGATAAGCCAAAGCCCTGAACCTTGTCTTCCTTGATGGCCCACCCTCAGGCTAGCAAAGCTTCTTTTAGACTGCGTGTGGCAGCTTCCAAATCTGTAAGGCAATCAGAGGTTAACATGACATCATCAATATAATGGAACAAAGACATAGAGTATGGCTTGGTCCATGTGGCCAGATCCTGGGCTATGCAAATACCCTTGTGGTAACACTTTAAAAGTCCATTGTCTGCCCTCCCAGGTGAAGGCAAACTGGTCCTGACTTTCAGGTGTAATAGCGATGGAGAAGAACACATTGGCCAGGTCCACTACATAGTGGTATCTACCCAACGTCAGGGTGAGCCTGTCCATCAAGTCAATAATATTGAGTATCGCTGCGTGCAGTGGAGGAGTCACTTTGTTCATTTCCGAGTAGTCCACAGTCATTCTCCAAGTCCAGGCAGGCTTCCGCATAGACCAGACAGGGGAATTGAAAGGACTTTGTGCAGGGTGTATCACCCCTACTTCTTCTATCCTCAAAACAATCTGTCCTATTTACTCATGATCCCCAGGCAGCCAGTCCTACTTCACACACACAACCTGAGTTGCCTGCAGAAGAGTCAACGGTGGCTGGTGAGGATGTCCTCAGACAATAGTTTTTATTACGGGAATCTACAAACAGAATTCTCCCTGTGTGGTGTCTTACTGGCACCAGTCAGTATGTCCATCCTCAGTATGTATTCAGGAACTGGGGAAACATAAACATCATAGGAACTTGGGGGCAAATGCCTGATGCCCAAAGTCACCTTGGCCTTGTGGACCATAATATAGTGACCTTCATACCCTCTATCTCTATGCATGCAGTGGGTCTTGTGAAACGGTCTGGGTTGCCATGGATCAGCATTGACTTGGCTCCGGTATCTACCATTGCCAGTACACACTGCACATTTTTCAAGGACCAATAAATAGTTAATTCCACATGTGGCTTCCTATCTCCCAGGGTCCCTAGCAACCCGGTACCTCAGCCTGTCTCCTAGTCTGGTTAAAAGGCTACCAGTGTTAGCTCATCCTGCTTCACAGGGGCTGCCTTTTCCTTTGGGCTCATGGGCCAGTACTGGTGGTCAGAGCATAACTGCTTCCACAAAAATAGCAACATGTCTAAGGGCTTCTCTCCATCTAAGCCAGCTGCTATCAGATCTGTCCAGATTTGGCATTGGCTTACCTTCAAGGGACCAAGTGTCTGCCTCTATGCCAAACGTGTCAGCTGGACTGCTGGCCAGGACCAGATCTTTTATTTGTGCTGTGACCAGTTCTTCATCAGGGCTACTATAGTGAATAGCAAATACCATCTGCCGCATCCCCATTTCATACAGCATACCTACCAAGTCCAGATAGGTTGTCTATTTTGTGACTTGCTCTGGCAAGTCACCTGGATTTGGCCAGAGCACGCAGGCTCCTGCCATCAGCCAGTTTATCATAGTATGATTACCTGCAGCTCCATAGCTGTGTAGGTCGTATTCGTTGTGTGGTGGGTAGATCAAGGCAAATCCCCTGGACCCCTCCTTGGGTCAGGGGCTCTTATACGTCTATCTTTTCCTGGACAGCGGCTTGTGCCTGGAACACCAGGGGGCTCTCCTGGTGTGTGGGACTTATGTTCTGAGAGGAGGTAGTACTCCCAATTTCCTTCAGCATGGCTTTTGCAGCTGCCACTCATTGCTCCAAACTCTCTTAGATTGGCTGCAATTGGTTCACCTGCTGGACAAGGTCTTCTGCCTCCTGTCTTACATAGTGGAAGAGACTAAAAGGCAACCAAGCCACCCTCCCCACTCATTCACAGTCAGGGAGAGGAATTTGTGTCTCCAGCATTTCTAAGTCCTGTAAAACATCTCCAGGTATCAGGTGTACTGCCTCCCAGTTCTTGGGAGATTTCCAAGATGCCAAGAAAGTTGCTACTGGCAGCCAGAGTGAGGCCAGGGGATGCATTGCAGTAATTCCCGGGAGTTCCTCCCTGCTTTCTGGGGCTGCTTCTGCAGATGCCATGGTGGGGACACTCACCTGACCATCCTGCTTATACTATGCCAATTGTTGGGGCTGGTGGGCTGAAAGGAGGCCCAGTCAGGGGAAGTTCCCAAAGAGAAGAACACTCGTGGGGCAGACATTACAAAATGAGAACCCAGCTTTTTTCCCGCCCCCCATCAAAGCACTTACAGTAGTTTTATCAGCTTACTAAGACAAGAGTAAGACAAAACATTCTGGGTGACTTTCAGGCTGTGTGGTGCATTCGTGGTTGTCTATGCTGATTCATTATTATATAATAAAGCCCTGTCATGCACCTGCACTAAACGACAGCATAGCTGGGTCAAATGAAATTGCTATTTTCAGGTTTTTTTGAGGAAAAAAATCCACACTGATTTTCATAGTGATTGTGCTAGTTTACATTCCCACCAACAATGTAGTAGAGTTCCTTTTCCCCCCACATTCTGCCAGCATTTGTCCTTTCAGATTTGTTTGATGATAGCCATTCTTTTTGGGGTAAGATGACATCTCAGTGTTGTTTTTGCATTTCTCTGATGGCTGGCAATGATGAGAATTTTTTTCATATATATTAGCCATTTGCACTTCTTCTGAGAAGTATCCATTTCACTTTCCTGTTTTTCTGATTTGGTCTTTTATTTTTGGGGGGTCTGATTGTTTTGAGTTCTTTGTATATTTATGTTAGTCCTGTGTCAGTGGAATATCTGGCAATAATTTTTTCATATTTTTGAGGGTCTTCTTCCACCACTCTGTTGGTGGTTTCCTTTGCTGTGCAGAAGCTTTTACATTTGATATGTTCCCATTTGTTGATTCTCCATATTATTTCTTTTGCCATTGGGGTTCTATTCAGAAAGTCCTTGCCTATGCCTAGGTCTTCAAGAGTTGTACCTATTTTATCTTTCAGTAGATTGTTTCTTTTTTAACATTTAGATATTTGGTCCATTTTGATTTTAGTTTAGTATAGGGTGAGATACATGAGTATAGACTCAATATTCTGCATGTAGTATCCAGTTTTCCCAGCACCATTTATTTAAGAGGCTATTTTTCCTTCAGTGTATATTTTTGGCTCCTTAGTCAAGATCAAATAGCTGTATATGTCTAGGGTTGTTTCTGCTTCTAACCTGTTTCATTGATCCACATGCCTGTTTTTGTCACAGTACTGTGCTGTTTTAATCACTGTAGCTTTATAATATAACTTCAAGTCTGGGCTTCTGATGCCACCTGCCTTGCTTTTGTTACCCAGGTACTTTTGCTATTTTGGTCTTTTGATTCTATATAAATTTTAGGATTATTTTCTCTAGTTTTGTGAGAAATTACATTGGTATTTTGATTGGGATTGCGTTAAACCTGTATATCACTTTTGGAAGCGTAGCCATTTTGATTATATTGGTTCTTCCTAACCAGGAACAGAGGGTATTTTTTCCATTTTCTGATGTCCTCCCTAATTTCCTTTTTCAGTCTGATGCAATTTTTTTTTTTTTTTTTGTACCAGGGATTGAACTTAGGACCTGCACTTGCAAGGCAGGCACAGTGCCACTGAGCTAAATCCCTGGCCCATTTTTTGTTTTTTGTTTTGTTTTGTTTTTCTGGTAGCAATTTTCATTGTATAGGTCTTTCATTTCCTTAGTTAGGTTAATACCTAAGTGTTAACCTAAGTATTAATTTTTTTGATGGTATTGTCAGTGGCATTTTTCTCCTAATTTTCAGTGAGTTCATTATTAATATATAGGAATGCTATTGATATTTGTTTGTTTGCATATTGTTTGATCTTTTTAATGATTTGTTGCATTCCTTTTGTCAGTATCCTGTTAAGGATTTTTGCATCTGTCTTCATTAGAGAAATTGGACTATAGTTTTCTCTTTTGGTTGGATCCTTGTCTGGTTTCGGCATCAGGATAATATTAACTTCTGAGAATAATTTTGAAAGTTTTCTCCCTCTCCATTTCATTAAAAAGTTTGAGGAGTATTGGTATTAGACCTTTTCTGAAGTTCTTATAGAATTTGGCAGTGAATCTGGACCTGTCTTAGTTGGTAGCTTTGTTGTTGTTTGTTTGTTTGAAATTACTGCTTCAATTTCATTGCCTGTTAATAGATTGTTCAAGATTTTTAAGTATTCTTGCTTCAATTTTGGCAATTCATATGTACCTAGGAATCTCTCAATTTTTTCTGGGTTCTCTAATTGTTTGGCATATATGTTTGTGAAGCAGTTGGTAATCATTTTCTGGATTTTGACAGTGTCCATTGTGACTTTACTGTTTTCTTTTCTAATTGCATTAATTGTGTCTTTTCTTTCCTTTTAGTAGGATTGGCTAAAGGTTTGTCTATTTACTCTTTCAAAGAACCAGCTTTTCAATTCGTTGATTCTTTGTATTTTTTTTTTTTTTAGTCTCCATTTCATTATCTTCTGCACTGATCTTTATAATTTCCTTCTTTGTACAAGCTCTGAGTTTGGATTGTTGTTGTTTTTCTAAGTGCTTGAGATGCATCCTTAGGTAATTTATGTCTCTGTCTTAGTTACTTTCTCATTCTGGGACAAAATGCCCAACACCTATAAATTAAAGGAGGAAAGGTTTATTTCATCTCAGTCTGTAGAGGTTTCAGTCCATAATCGACTGGCTCTAAGGCAGGGTGGCGTGGCAGAGGGGCATCATAGAGGAAAAACAGTCCATGGCAGGGTAGGCAAAAAGCAGCAGACTTCTTTTTGGTTTCCCTTTTATCCCATCCATACTACAAGACTATTGGTTGGTGCCACCCACACCCAGGGTGGGTCTTCCCGTTACTAACACCCAGAACTATGGTAAGTCATCACTGGGCTAAGTCACTTGTCACACATCCATAATCTAGTATCACATACCAGTGATCCAGCCACCTCTGAAAAGCTCCACCTATGAGCACATATGAGGCTTTGGAAGGACATCTAGATATAAGCCATAACATTCTTCCCCTGACCCCTCAAAGACTCATGCACGTCTCTTTATGCAAAAGGCATTGAGTCCATCTCTAGAGTTGCCCAAGTCCTAACAATTTCAGCATTGCTGAAAAGTCCAAGTTCAAATTCTCCTGAGATTTAAGGCAAACTCTTAGAAGCAAGCCCTTGTAAAGATGAAAAGAAAGTTAAACACTTCCAATATATAGTGGCACAAGATAAACATTCCTATCCCAAATGGTAGAAATAGAAGGATAGAAAGGAATGGGACTAAAGCAAGGCCAAAATTCAGTAAAGCAAACATTAAGTCCTGTAGTTCCATGTCCAGCATCTCAGGCAATCTATAGCAAGATATGAACACCAAAGGGCTTGGGTGGCTCCAACCCCAATGGCACTGCCAGTGGTTATACCCCTCATAATTTCTCTCTTGAGTCAGCTTTGCTCACTCTTGTGGCTTTCCTCAGAGAATCTATGCTCTTGGCTTCTCCAGTCTTTTGGGGTCTCCACCACACCTTCACTTTCACACATTACCCTCTCAAGGGCATACTGCCTGGCCTCCCAGGCATTCTGAAATCTCGATAGAAGCCTCCCTGATCCCACAACTCTTGCATTCTGTATGTACTTAAAACTAGTACCATGTAGATGACACTGAGGTCTGCCACCAGCTGAAGCAGTAGCCAGGCCTTCTGCTCTTCTGGCCATATGAGTGAAATGCCTGGACTGCTGAACACTATGAACCCAGCCTTGAGGAAAACATTCCCTAGGCCACTGCCATTCTGGAACATGGTACCCTGAGGCTCTCTTCTCAAAGCAAAATGTTTCACACTTGCAATTTTGAGGCTGCAAATGGTGGAGTCCTGCTGATTTGTGTGATACCTTCAGATCATCTTTTCTGTTGTCCTGTTCCAAAGTACTTGGCCTTATATTGCTAATCTTTTCAGCAGCCAAGTTCTCTTCCTATTAATTGGTACCACCCACCCTTAGAATGGGTCTTCCTGTTATCCACACCCAAAATTATGCTAAACCAATCAGTGTATTAATCCACTTACCACGCTCATAATCCAGTTTGACATACTTGTGATCCAGCCACCTCCCAAAAGCCTTGTCTATCCATACATGAGTCTTCAGGGGAACGTCTGGATATAAGCCCTAACAGGCATGTTCTGTTTTTCTGACATGGGCATTCATTGCAGTAAACTTTCCTTGTAGGACTCCTTTCATTGTGGCCCATAACTTCTATGTTGGACTGGCATTGTCATTTAATTGTAGAAACTATCATATTTTTCCTTAATTTCTTCTCTGACCCATTGATTTTTCAAGAGTGTGTTGTGTTTTTGTTTAGTTGGTCTGTGATAGGATGGTATTAAGATCACCCACTATCATTGTATTGATGTTTATCTAATCTTTTATGTCCATTACAGTTTGGGGTTTAATGCATATATGTTTGTAATTATTATCTCTTCCTGTTGAATAGTTAGTTCCGTTAACCAATATGTAACAACCTTGTTTGCCTCTTTTTTATTTTATTGGTACATTTTAGGTATACAATATAATGATATTCATCATTGGAAATTTGTACCTTTACATAATCTCAGTTATTTTTCCCCCATTCCCATGCCCTCCCTTCAACCCCTCCATCCCTCCTTATTTACAAAGACTTTGTTTCCATTTTTTCATTTTCTCATATTAATTCCATTCCCTTCTTTCCTT
>NW_004624780.1:1314679-1388482 GCF_000247695.1 Heterocephalus glaber
ATGAGCTTTGGGTTTGTCCTGCTCTTCTTTTTCTAGAAGCTTGAGATTCAGCATCAGGTTGTTTAATTGAGGTCGCTCTTTTTCCTCATGTGAGTATTCATTGGTATGAATTTCCCTCATAATAGTGCTTTCATCATGTCCCATAGATTCCGACATGTTGTATTGTCATTTTCATTTAGTTGTAGGAGCTGTCTGATTTCTTCTTTAATTTCCTCTGTGACCCATTGGTTATTCAGAAGTGTGTTGTTCAATTTTCATGTGTTTATGAAATTTTTGAGGTTTCTTTTGCTATTGATCTCCAAGTTCTTCGCACTATGGTCTGATAGTATACAGGGGATAACTTCCTCAGTTCTTTTGCACTTACTTAAACATGTTCTGTGAGTGAGTATGTGGTCTCTTTTGAAGAACGACTTGTGTGCAGCTGAAAAAAATTATATTCTGATTTGGTGGAGTAGAACACTAAACATCTGTTAAGTTCATTTGTTCAAGAGTTTGATTGAGTTCTATTATTTCGTTGTTTATTTTTTGTCTAGTTGCTGTATTTATTTGTGACAGTGGGGTATTGCAGTCCCCCACTACTGTGGTATTAATGCTTATTTGATTTTTCATGTCCGTTAGTATTTGTTTTATATAGTTGGCCACACTAGTTTTTGGTGCATATACGTTTGTGATTGTCATGTCTTTTTCTTGGATTGTTCCCTTTACAAGGTTGTAGTGTCCTTCTTCATCTGTCTTAATCAGTGTTGGTTTGAAATCCACGTGATCTGCAAAGAGGTTAGCTACTCCTGCTTTTTTTCAGGTTCCTTTCACATGGAGTATTGTTTTCCACCCTTTAACTTTTAGTCTATGAGTGTCTTTTTGAATGAAGTGTATTTCTTATATGCAGCATATTGTTGGATCTTGCTTCTTGACCCATTGTGCCTGTCTTTTTGTTTGATTGGTGAATTGAGACCATTAACATTGATCGTTATAACTGATACGTATTGACGTATCATTGTCATGACTTTTTCTGTTGGATTCTTCCCCTTTGTGTTTAATTTCTTGTGCCCAATGGATTCACTCTCCTGGGATTCCTGGGGTTGTGATCCTCCTTGTCTTTTCCTAGGATATTTTCTAAATATTTTTGGAATGTTGGTTTTGTGTTCTTGAAGTTCCTAAGGTGCTCTTTGTCATGAAAGCATCTTATTTCTCCATCAATTTTGAAAGATAGTTTTGCAGGGTACATCAGTCTGGGTTGGAGGCTGTTTTCCTTTAGGGCTTGGAATATGTCACTCTCCAAGCTCTTTTTGCCTTGAGGGCTTGCGTTGAGAAGTCTGCTGTGATTCTGTTGAGCTTTCCTTTGTATGTGATTTGTTTCTTTTCTCTAACTGCTTGTAGATTTTTGTTCTTCTGTTGGGTTTCTGGAATCTTAACTGTTTATATGCCTATATGTAGATTTTTTTGCTCAAGGTTAGTTGGAATCCTATATGCCTCACTTATCTGTGTGTCAAGTTCTTTTCCCCTGCTTGGGGAGTTTTCTGCCATCACTTTTGTGAACAGGTTTTTTATGTTGTCTGCACTCTCTCCTGTTTCTTCATTGACTCAGATCAGTCTTATGTTATTCTTCTTTGTATCATCTAGCAGGTGCTGATTGATTTTTTGTGGTCCTTTACTATTTTAAAGAAATTTTTCTTTTCCTGGTCACTAATTACAATCTTCTGTGTCTGAAATTCTGTTCTCACATTGGCACATTCTGCTGCATTAACTTTCAATGGCGTTTTTAATCTCCTGGAAACCTGTTTGCATATGTTTTATGGATTCCATTTGTTTCCTATGTTGGGATTCCATCTGTTTCCTATGTTGGGATTCCATCATGTTCCTCAGCTTCTCTATTTTTTTTATCTATGTCCTCTCTAGATATATTAATCATGTCTTGCACCATGGGCACAATCTCTGCTGTTATCTGAGAAATTATTTCTGTTTTCATTTTTTCAAGATCCTCTTTTGTTGCCAGTTCAGGAAGTCTAGGTGGTTAAGTGTCAAATTGTTCCATCTCATTTCCCCTTTGGGTTGCTTTAGGTGATCTGAAATTCTCATTTTGAAATTTGTTTACGTGTCTTCTCATGTCAGTGGTGTGTGTGTGTGTGTGTGTGCGCATGTGTGGATGTTTGGGTACATGTGCTGCTGGCTCCCGCACAGCTCACGTCCTCAGTGCTGTGGGGACCTCTGCTCCTCAGCTCTGGTGCAGTGGTATGATGGCCTGAAAGGCTCAGCTCCTGCGTGCTGGGTTGCTCTGCTCCTCAGCGCTCGGGGCAGTGGTATGTCTGCCCAAATGGCTCAGCTCTTTGACACTGCGGGGGCTCTGTTCTTGTTTGCCTCTCTTGATCAGCGTTGGCTTGAAATTACTTTTTCTGAAAATAGCATAGCTACTCCTGCTTGTTTTGGGGTTTCTGTTGTCTGGAATATTGTTTTATTTGATTTTTAGTTCATGAATTTCTTTTTGTGTTAAATGAGTTCTTCATTTACACAGAGTGGTGGATTTTGTTTCGTGATCCATTCTGCTGATTTGTGTGTTTTGATTAGTGAGTTGAGTCTATTTACATTGATTGTTATAATTGCGAGGTATTGATCTATTCCTGCCGTCATATTAATTTCCTATTGCTATTTTCCTTTCTTTCTCTTCTACTTAAGTACTCTTCCTACCTGATGTATTAATTTTATTGAAACTTTCAGTGTTGTTGGCTTCATTATCTCCTTCTAGGATGTCTTTGAATGTTTTGGAGTGTTGGTTTGATGGTCATGAATTTCTTTAGGTTATCTTTATTGTGGAAGTATCTTTTTTTCCTAGCAATTTGGAAAGATAATTTTTCAAGATAGAACTGGCTGGGCTGGGACTTGTTCTCTTTAATAGCTTGAAACATTTCATTCCATGCTCTTCTTGCCTTTAAGGTTTGTTTTGAGAAATCTGTTGTAATTCTGATAGGATTTAATTAATAGGTGATTTATTATATTTCTCTAGCAGCCTTTAAAGATTCTGTTATTATGTTGTATTTAATTATGTAGTGGCATTGGGTGTGTGTTTTGTTTTTTTTTTTCCTGGTCATGGATATTTGAGGTTCTATATGCTTCATTTATCTGTAGGTTAAATTCTTTTGTCCATGTCTGGAAATTGTTGTGCTATTACTTTTGTAAACAGATTTCTAATTCCCTTTGTACTGTCATCTGGTTTTTTGGTATTTCCAGTTACTCTTATATTAGACCTCTTTTAAGTCATATCAGAGCTAGCTGTTGGATCTATTTTTCCAGTTCCTTTGTCTTTAAGGTATATCTCTTTAATTGATCATTGACCACAACCCTGTCCTCTGACACTCTTGTCTTCACATTGGTTGCTTCTGCTACCCATACTTTCAGTCATATTTTGAATCTCTTAGATTTCTGTTTGGAACTTTCTTGTGGTTTCCCATTCTTTTCTGTGCTGGGGACTCGTGTTTTGCCACTCTTTCTTTAGCTCCACTGGCTGTTTACTAGACTGTTACTAGACTCCAGACTCACTGATCCTTTATTTCATTATGGTTGTTATGCATACCCTTTGAGACCTTTCTGCTGAGTTGCTTACAATTTACTCAATGCTGCCTGTACCAGTTTTGGGGGAGTTGGGAATTTTTGGCTGCATTTTGGTTCCTTTTCATGTTTCTATTTTTAGTTTGTGTTTTGTGCTGGGATTTGCAAATTCTTTAGCTCAGTATCCTGTTCTTTGGGAGTAAGTCCACAGTATTGTTTATGACTCTCCAGGCAATCCAGGATTGGCATGGAGAGAAAAATAGTTGTTGGCCATTACTATGTTACCATGTTACCATGTTAGGGTAGTAAATTCAGTAACAATGGCATCATGTGTCACCTGGATATTGACAAACTCTAGGAACCACTCATGCACAGCCCTGCACCAAAACAAAGAGGACTCTGATTTTAGTAAACACAGTTAGGCCCCCACCCCCCTTGTATTTACCTGTAGTAATTCAGGGCACTGATTTCTGCTGGATGTTGGCAGTAGTGTCAGAGCTCAAACATACCAGTAGGTTAAATGCCTTCTTCTTTAGGACTAACCCCTTCTATGATTACTCCTACCAATCCTGACTTTCCACAACAAAATACAGGCCCCACAACGTTCCTGGTCTGAGTCAAGGTATCCCAGGAGATCCCTATTTAGTTCTCACCCTCTCCACACTTATTTCCTAAGGGTGCCTCTTACTCAGTCTTTTTGAAAGGCTATCATTTCAGTCTTGAGATGAGACCCTCCTCCTGGGTATTGGTCTCTTCTTCAATCAGGTCGGTCTGTTGGTTGTCAACTCTTTTTTTCTGTGCTTTGGTGAACCCAAGGACTAGAGGCAGAGTGCTCAGTTCCTGAGTCTTCTCGCTGGCTTGGGTCTCTAGGGACCATGGCTTTGGCTGCTGGTGTGGTGGGTGTCTTCCAAGTCCTCTGGGTTCTGGTGTGGGTCTCAGGTGGTCTGTAGCTTCAAATCTGGGCAAGGCAGGCGCTTCCTGGGTCCTCAGGTTCCAGCACAGGTCCTGAATTTAACTTTTAAAATTAAAACATATAGAAAAAGTACACAGACTATTAAGTGCTACTTAATTATTACATAATCAGCATCCATTAAAACACCATCTAGGTCAGGAAGAAGCATTACCAGCACCTCAGAAATCTCTTTCCAATCCATTACCCTTTTTGACATAACAATATAGAACTATATTTGAACATTGCTTAAATAAAAGTCACATAGTATTCTTTTGTGTGTGTTCTTTTAATATAGGAAAAGTATAACTCACAGCCTATTAGGTGTCAAATGTACCAAGTTTGTTGTCTCACACCATCAAGAAATGAAGTAGTGAACCAGAGGAAGAAGCTGGGAAAGTTTTGTTGGAAATAAGAAGAAGAATAGCTCCTGGATTTCCAGGAGGAGGCCGCATGGGGTGTCCACAGAGACCCTTTGTCAGGAGTAATTAATACAGAAAGTTACAGTGCGGGTCAAACTAGAGTCAGTTGTAGGATTACGACTATAGCTGCTTAGCTAATCCTTATCCAGTAGGAAAATGAACCATGTAGCAAGGATACAAGGGAAAACAAAGGCATTTTTGGGAAGAGATGGGTCCAGATGGTCTGGTCACCCACCTGGCCATCTGATGCCTATCTGGACTCACTGGACCAGGTGTTGCTAGTTACAGTATAATCTTAAACTCGTGTTTATCCCTTTGGGAGGCATGCAAGCCTGACCATTGTGTCTCCATCTTGTACGTATTGCCACAATCTTGTTGTCTTTATTTTTTGTGCAGACTTCCTTGAGGGCCTAATTCCTTAGTGTATTGATTTCTGTCTGTTAGCTTCCTGTAATACTTTCATTCAGTGCTTTTTGTGATCATCAGTGTTGTTGATTATAATGTTTTTCATTACAGTTTAATATTCTGCTGTATAGATATAACATAGCTTATCTGTTCAACCATTGCTAATTTTTTGGATAATTTGTATCTGAGTAAAATTTATAAATAATGCTGCTCTGAACATTTTTGTGTAGTTTGATCATATATATATATATACTGCAGTTAGGTGTACAGCTAAGAGTAGAAATGCTGGATCATGTGGTATGCTTCAATTTTAGTGAATATATTAGTTTTCAAAGTGGTTTTGATAGTTAATACTTATATCACTGTCAGCAGTTTATGAGGTGTTGTTCCACTTGTTAATCCTTGATATTGCTAGTCTCCATAGTTTTAACTTTTCTCAAAGGTCTTTTTCCTTGATGTCTGAGATTGAGCATCTTTTCTTGTGTTTATTTGCCATTCATATGTTTATGTATTTTTCTGTGCAGAAGTATCTGTAGAAATCTTGTGTCCTCTGCCTTTTCCTTACTGTAATGTGAGTTCTTAATATATTTTGAGTTGGTAGGCTGTATCCACAGGTTTTGCCCCTGTGAATTCAATCAGTTACAGATCAAAAATACTTGAAAAAGAAAAATTGTATCTATACTGAACAGACATTTTTCTGTAAACAATGCAGTGTAACTATTTCTATAGAATTTACATTGTATTAGATATTTTCAGTAATCTAGAAATGATTTAAAATGTGCAGAATGATGTACATAGTTTGTATCAGTGTTTACCAGAGAAACAGATATAATACTGGATATACAAATACATAAGAATTTACAAGATTGGCTTACAGTGGCCTCCCACAGAGTATGATGTGGAAGAATGCAGAAGGTCTGCACACTGGAGACCAAAGGATTTAGTCAAAGGTCTGGAGCTTACTACAGTATCCCATGAGAGTCTGTATCAGGAGACTGATGGGTCTTATGGAAGGCCAAAGAATCTATGCCAGAAGCTGAAGGATCTACACTGGAAGCTGAAGAGTCTGCAGCTAAAGAGACTATGCTGGGGGCCAGGAGATAATATCCAAGGTGAAGGCAAAGACTGGAGCTCCTCTAAACAAACAAGCAGTTCCAACCTTCTTCATTTCCCCTTTATATCATCCAGGCGATGAGCTAAATGTTGAGCCTCTTACTCAAGTCGACACTATCCATCAGCTATCACATAGGTTATATGCAAATATACACCATTTTATATAGGGGACTTCAGATCCTGAATTTTGTTACCCTGATGGTGGGAGCCTGGCACTGGCCTAGAACCACTGCACTGGGTACTGAAGGATGACTGCATTCTGGATATGAGCCACTTGTTGGTTAAATACAGTGATACCTCGGTTTATGAACTTAATTTGTTCCATGATTGTGGAAAAGATGGTCATGTTTGTGATCATGCAGGAAACATGGCCACAGTGGTGTTTGTGTCCTGATGCAGAGTTCTCAAAACAAAAGCAAAAGTTTGCCAAATGCTTCTGTTTGCATTGTTCACAAACAATAGCATTTGTGAACCGAGGTACCACTGTAATTGTTAGTAGCTTACATTCTGTGGGCTTGCCTTTTCATTTTTTAAATGACATCTTACTCGTCATCCATCTTCTTCACTGTGCTTCAAGCCCCAAGTCAGTTAGCCATCATGTCTTGTCAATTTTTAAAAAACCTCTTGTTTGTCTTTTATTTATTCATTTGGCCAATGTCTAAATAAAGGCCCTTATTACGGCCTGAATTGTAGTTAAAAATATCCATTTTTAACTGCTTGTAGAATGACTTTTGTAAAATTCAAACTTTGATCATACCATTCCTCTGCTTAAAATCTTCTAACCCAAAGGCTAAAACATAGAGCTACTACATAAACCTCAAATCTCATGACCAAGTGTCTTCCTTCTTTCTAGACCTTCTTTATTATTTTTGTATTAGTGCATAATGATCATATTCCACATGGGGAGTTGGTACATATATATAACACATTTTAATTCTTTTTATCCACTCCCTTTATCTGTTGGCCCTCTTCCCATTTGCAGATCTTCCTATTTCCTGAAAGATAACATCTTTTATTTTGGTCTTTATTTCTATTTTGGATTTCTCATTTAAGAGAAATAGTGCAATATTTAAGCTTGTGTATCTGATTTATTTCATTTAACATTGTCTCAAGATACATACATTTTCCTGTAAGTGACTCAATTTTATCCTTCTTTATAGCAGAGTAGTACCACATTTTCTTAATCTCTTCATCTCTTGATGGACATATAGGCTGCTTCCAAGATTTAACTATTGTGAATTACACTGCTATAAACATTTGTATGCATGTAATATTATGTCTCTGTAATACTATGTTTTTAACTCCATAATATTATGGAAAGAAACTTAGAAGGGGAATAGCTGGATTGAAGAGAATTTATATATCTAGTTTTTTGAGGAATCTCTATACTGATTTCCTTAAAGGCACTAGTTTACATTTTCCCCAACAGTGTATAAGAGTTCTTTTTTCCATGCAACCTCACCAGTATGTTATTATTTGATTTTTTGATGACAGCTATTCTTTCTGGAGAAGATGGAATCGCAGTGTTTTAATTTGATTTTTATGTCCAAAGATGGTGAAGATTTTTTCATGTTTTTATTGGCCATTTGTACTTTTTCTGAAAAATATCTATTCATTTCAGTTGCCCATATTTTGATTGGGTCTTTTATTTTGGAGGTCTAATTTTTTTGAGTTCTTTATACAGTAAACACCCAACTTACAAACGAGTTTCATTCTGGAAGAATTGTTTGTAAGTCAGATTTGTTTGTAAGCTGACAAAGTGTGTCTTACACAGTAGACCTGTGAAAGTTCACAACTTGAATGTTCTTAAGTCGGGGACTTACTGTATATTCCAGAGGAATAGGTGGCAAAATTTTTTCCTCATTCTATCGGTTGTCTCTTCACTTTATTGATAATTTCCTTTCTTGTACAGAAGATTTATAATTTGAAATAATCTCATTTGTTGATTCTCGGTATTATTTCTTGTGCAGTTGGAGTTTTCCTTGGTCTCTGTTTATGCCTGTGTCTTAAAGAGTTTTACCTACTTTATCTTTCAGCAGATTGTGTTTCTGTTTTAATATTCTTTGATCCATTTTGATTTTAGTTTAGTACATGGGTCTAGATTCAGTCATCTGATAGTCAATTTTCCCAGTACCATTTGTTAAATAGACTATCTGTCCTACCTTCCAGTGTAAGTTCTTGCCCCTTTGTTAAAGATTGAGTTGCTGAATGTGCCTGGAGTTGCTTTTGCATCTTCTATTCTTTCCATTGATCCAGATCTCTGTTTTTTTTTTTTCCTTCCCCAATACCATGATGTTTTTATCACTGTAGTTTTGTAGTATAACTTTAATTCTGGGATTGTGATGTGTTTTCAAAGTAGTTGCTAATAGTCTTCTGGATTTCAGAGGTGTCCATAGTAATTTCACCTTTTTCCTTTTCTAATTGCATTGATTTGTGTCTTTTCTTTCATTTAAAAATTTTTGTTGATTTCAAATTCATTAATTTCTGTTCCAATCTTTATAATTTCCTTCCTTGTACCAGCTTTGGATTTGGATTTTTCTTGTTTTTATAGGACTTTGAGGTGTGTTGTTAGGTCATTTATTTGGACTTGCTCTGTTTTTCTGATGTGTGTATTCACAGCTACAAGCATCTGTTTTAGGACTACTTCCTTAATTTCTTCTGTGACCTATTGATTATTCAAGAGCATTGTTTAATTTCTATGTATTTGCATAATTTCTATGGCTTCTTTTGTAATTGATTTCTAGTTTCTTTGCACCATGATCTGCTAATATGCATAGGATAATTTTGATTCTTTTGCATTTACTTAAGCAGGCTTTGTGGGTTAGCATGTGGTTTATTACATAAAAAGTCTCACTGCTCCTGAGAAGAATGTGTATTCTTTTATTGGGTGGAATACTCTGTAAATATCTGTTAAGTCCATTTGTTTGAAGGTTTGGTTCAACTCTGCTATTTCTTCCTTGAATTTTTTTGTCTAGTTGATCTATTTGTGACACTGGGGTATTGAAGTCTCCCGTTATAATTGTGTTGGTGCTTATTTGACTTTTGTCCATTAGTGTTTGTTTTATGAAGTTGAGTGTGCTCACATTTGGTGCATATATGTTTATAATTGTTATCTCTTACTGTTGACTTGTTTCCTTAACCAATATGTAGTGACCTTCTTTGCTTCTGATTTGTTTTGGGTTAGAGTTCACTTTGTCAGGAATTGGGATAGCTACTCTTGCTTTTATCTGGGTTTGCATTGCATGAGATTATGTTTTCTGTCCTTTGATTTTTAATATATAAATTTCTTTTTGGAGTAAATGTGATTCTTGTATTCAGGATATCATTAGATTTTGTTTCTTGATCCATTCTGCCAGTCTGTGTTTTTTAACTGGGGAATTGAGACCTTTCACATTGAGAGTTATTACTGAAAGCTGTTGACTTATCCCTATCATTGCATTATTTCCCTATTGCTGATTCCCTTTTCCCCTCTTCTGCTTAAGTACTCTTCCCACCTGGTGCATGTAGTTTGACTTTTTGCCCTAATTGGCTTCCTGGTCTTTTTCTAGGATATCCTTGACAATTTTTTTGGTGGTCATGAATTTATTTAGATTTTTTTTGTCATGGAAATACCTTATTTTTCCATCAATTTTGAAAGATAGTTTTGCAAGATATTTAAGTCTGGTTTGGAAGTTGTTTTTGGTTAGGACTTGAAACACTTGTCTCCAAGCTCTCCTGGTCTTTAAGGTTCATGTTGAGAAGTCTGCTGTAATCTGATGGTTTACCTTTATTATAAATGACTCTTTGCTTTTCCCTAACAACTTTTAAAATTCTGTCCCTGTGTGTTGGAATTTCCTGTTTGACTATATGTTGTGGAGAGGTTCTCTTTTGATTGTGGGTATTTGGGGTGCTATATGCCTCACTTATCTGTATGTTTAAAGCTTTTCCTATGTTTGGAGAGTTTTCTGCTATGAATTCTGTAAATAGGTTTTTTTTATGCCATTTGTTCTGTGTTCTGATTTTTCACTTATTCCAGTTAACCTTAGTCTTTGCATCATGTAGCAGCTGTTGGGTCCATTTTTCTAGTTCTCTTGTTTTTAGGGTGTCTCTTAAGTACAGTAAAACCTTGGTTTGGGAGAATAATTTGTTTATAATCCAAAGCAATTATATGTCAAAACAGTGAGAGAAGAACCAGTTATGATTATGTGACATTCAGGGTGACAAACTACTCATATAGCAAGACAATGCTTGTTTATCAAGTTAAAATTTCTTAGAAATGTTTGCTTGGTTTGAGGAACATTCACAGACCAAGTTACTTGCAATCCACGGTTTGGCAGTGATTGGTTTCTGACATGGCCTTGTCTTCTGACACTGTCCTCACGTTGGTCTCTTCTGCTCCCTATACTTTCAATATAATTTTTAATCTCCTGAATTTCTTTTTGAAACCTTTTTGTGTACTCTACTTCTTACTGGTCTTTCATGCTTTATATTGTTTTGTTTAGCTCAGCTAGCTTTTTATTAGTGTCTTCTGTAAGCTCTCTGGCTGTGTTATTATATCTGTTATCTGTTTATTTCTTCTGTGAACTTGCTGAGCACCTTATCGATTTGTTTGTTAATGCCCTCTGTTATCCTTTCACATAATTTGGCTGTTGTATTTTGCTTTCCTCCTCAATGTCCGGTGGATCAGCTCTGGGAGAGTTGGGAGTTTGGGGAGACACTTTGTTGCCTTGTTGCTTCATATTTCTACCTTTTGTTTGTTTGTTGTGATTTGTTTTATTTTGTGCTGAGGTTTTCAGGCACTTATAGTAGAAAGACTGTTGCAAGTATGGCAGATCTCTTTAGTTAGTGTCTGTTTTTCGGTGATGCACTCTAGACCTATCTAACTATAGTCTTTTTTCTCTGTCCCAAGATCTGACCACCTGTGTTAATCAGGGAGGGAAGGAGGATACAGTGTACTTGGCCCAGCATAGGTTGTTCTTTGGGAATGGACCATAATATTGTTAAAGACACATACTGGCGTTCAGAGAAAACCTCTTATTAGCAACAGCTGTACAACTCTGGTAATATCAATAAATCAGCAATAATATTATCCACAACTAACCAAAGATTGACATACCATAAGAATCAATAATGTACTACCCTTAGTCATAGAACAAACACTAAAACAAACCAAATATTAACTGCAGTAAATATCTATTAAATGTGACAATAATACTTCCACTAATAACAGAAAAGAATTCAATAGTAATAACATGTAGTTAACTATCTAAAGATTAGTAAAGCTTCATAGTTATAGTAGTAAATATATAGGGGATTATGAATAGGCAATTGAAAGAAGAAAAATTGAAAAACAGTGAGAGGAGTGAAAAGTGAGACAAAGGATCTTATGAAGGAGAAGTGTATTTATAGATAATCAGAAAAAACAAGCAAGAATAAAAAGGAAAAAGAAAAATATGGAAAATAAAAAATAAAAAAGGAAGAAAGGAAGAAAGAAAAAAAGGAAAATTCCCTAAACTCTAATAAACTAGTGAACAAGAAAAGTCGGGGGAGGGGGGGACAAATGAATTCAAAAACAGAAAAAAGTATTTCTCTGTATTTTTGAATGAGTGATTTATTTCCAGGATCCATAGTTGTGGGATCCAGCAAGTCATGATTTTTCCTCTTAGCTTTTTGAGCTATGGCTTTGTGCGTTGCCTTGTCTGTTCTGTTCCAGAGGCCCACCCTGTATACACGGGGCTATCAGAGGCAAGGTGTATCCTTCATGTTGGTGGTTGGGGAAGGCAGGCAGACCTCAGATCTGCGGTGGATGTAGGCTGCAGGGAATTATTCAAGTATTTAATGCTGGAATTTTCATATAAGCTGTTTCTGCACACACCAGACCTGACCTGGCTTCTCATTACTGACAGCAGAGCCAGGGTTCTGGCCTGAGCTTGAATTTCTCAGGGGTTCTCTGTCTAGCCAGCTCCCTGCCTGTGACTGTCTCTCACGTAGTCATTGGGCAGGGCTACATAAGAACCCTGAAGTGAAACTGTGTTTTAGTAGTTCTGAGTCCCAGACTTCAAACAATTCAACCCCTCCCCAAAATGGTGCCGATTAAGCACTGTTTGGCAATATAGGTGCTGCATTAGACTCCTTTGGGTGTTGTCCACGGTGTAGAAGGGGTTACCTTGGAGCAAAACTTCGCACTTTTTTTGCAGTTCACAATAGCCATGGGCTCACTCTGGGGCCCATGCTGCTGGCCTGGTCTGCTGTTTCTCCCAGGAGCTGATGGCCCTGGGGGCTTACCTTTCATCTGTGGGAGCAGCCTCTCCTTCCTGAAGCTGGGGTGAGCTTCTAGACTGACTGCTTTGTTTTTTCCCCTCTGCATTGTAGTGTGTTTCTCTAACTTCTCTGTAGCTTCTCATTTTTCTCAGTTCTTTCTGGATTCCTGCCAATCTACATTTTTTTCTTTTCTTTTCACCAGGTTATTTTCCAGGTTTATGGATTCCAAATCTCTGAGAGGCTGAATTTTTCTGCTAATCACTCCTGCCATTTTCTCCTCACTAGACCTTCTCTTAAGGGTTTGCTTTAAATTTTCACTCCTACTTGGTCTTTCTTGCCTGCCTTCTCCAGCTCTTTTTAAAAATATTCCTTTTCAAGGAAGTCTGTACCACTGCCCTAATAATTTAGACAGCTTTATTCATCTTTTATTTAATTGCTGGCTGAGTACTGCTATTCACTTGTTTGTGTTGGACTTTTTGTTGTTGTTGTTGAACATTGATACTCCACTAACCCATTTCCTTTAAATATGGGTGTTTTGACTTTAGATGTCTTCTTTCCACCTGTTCTCCTTGGAAAAAGTTACCAACTCTGATGGCTTTCATGCCATTTTGTGTGTATATTGAAAGGGTCGCCAAAAGGAAGGGGCACGCCTATGTTCAAACAAGCTTTATTGGGCCAGCAGTCTGCAGCCTGCCGGGACTGACTCACAAAAGGGAGACCAGCAGTCACATGAGCTGAGCTGGAGGCTTATATGGGGTCTTTGCATGTGGGAGAGCACGTAGTCCTTTGATGGGGGTGGGTGATTGCAGTTAGGACATGTAGCAACAAATTCTGGTTGGGGGATGAAGAAACAGGCTCCAGGAAGTCCCTATCTCATGGGAATATCTGGTGGGATGGAGTGAAAAGCTCCAGGAAGTCCCTGTCTTGCGGGGGACATTTGGTGGGATGGACATTTGGTAGGACGGAGTGACAAGCTCCAGGAGGCCCCTATCTTAAGGGAACATTTGGTGGGGTGAAGTGACAAGCTCCAGGAGGTAGAAAGTCCCTGTTCACCAATGGGGAGGAGGACAGGGAGAGGGGGAGGGAGCTTGTTCAGTGGGGTCTTTGGAATACCTAACATACATGACTTGTAGAATTTTTGTCTTCTGGCCCAAACTTTTTTTTGGACTTCAAATTCCTGTATCATAATGCCCATAGGCATTGTTACTTGATGTTCCATAGCATTCTGAGCTCATTTAGTTCCAAATTAAGCTCATTTTGCCCTCCCAAATAGCCTTCTATAGTTTCTAATTTTTTGGAACGCCCCCACTGAGTGCCTGCCTGTCAAATACGTCTGGAAGAACTAAAGTTAATGGCATGCCTGTAAAGCTTTTTTCTGATACCCTTAACCCCTACAGTGGTGGTACCTCAGTTCACAGACTTCATTCTTTCAATGCTTGGGTGGTCACAAACTGAGTTGGATGAGAACTAAATCAAATTGAGTGTTTAGGTTCAATGTTGACTTTCTGGAGAAATTTGATTTGGTTGTCATCCTGTTCAGTTTGCAACCAGAATCATGGAGAGAATTGGGTTTGTGAAGCAAGGCATTTCCTCCTTGGTTTCCACTATTAAAGTTCTATTAAGGTGCCTAAAAGTACTTTATTATACTTAATATGCTCTCCTCAGTAGACTACAAGCATTTTAAGGGCTTTCTGTTGCCATCCTGCTTAAGGCCTAGTAAAAAATAGTTGAGGGTAGCTCAATGGTAGACTACCTACCTAGCATACATGAGGCATACCTACGTTGGTTCTGTTTCTGCTACCTGTATTGCCTTTCTGTCCATCACTTGCAGAAAGAAGCAGTGCTGTGGAGGAACATAGACACTTAGATTTAAATTTGCTTCTAACATAACTGTCCTTGAACTAGCCTTCTTCGATGCTGGCACAAAATACTGGCGCTTAATATGTGTTGCCTTCCCCTTCTCCAAACCATAATGAAAATTTTCTCTCTTGATGCTACAGAGTACTTACTGTTTATTTCTTAGAGCACGTAATGTTTTCTGCATTACCTTATGTTTATCTGTGCACATCTTACTGCTTTTCTACTAGATCGTATATGTTTCTTCAGGGCTGATACTGTGTCTTCTTGCACTTAATTCAGTTGAATCTCAGACATAGGTAAATTTGCATCGTTTAAGCAGCACTGTGTGATTTATATGACAAATATGATTGGGATATGATTTTTGGACCAGCTGTAAAGGGACCAGCCAAAGCAGGCTTTGTACAAACTTACCTACTTTGTTGAGATTTTAGGAGAGTGATACAGTTGTCCCAGAGTTAGGTTTAATTTTCACAGGAACTTAGAACTGTAATTTTAATGTTCTTATATTAATAATAAAAGGGTACTTATACTGGAATGAATTGGTTTTTTTTACAGCCGGTTGCTGAACCAATCCCCATCTGTAGTTTTTGTCTTGGTACAAAAGAACAAAACCGGGAAAAGAAGCCGGAGGAACTCATCTCTTGTGCAGACTGTGGCAATAGTGGTATGTGATTTCCCATTTACCTTCTAACATGCTTGGCAAGGCAAGAGGAAAGTGTGTAACTGGGTTGGCACCCTCTATCCTCATGAAATTAGTATTTTAATCTGATTCTGGTTTTAGGTAACTGAGATGAGTGTCTGCTCTGGAAGGATTTGAATAGCTGAAATGTTTAATTTAGTTTAAGTTTGTTCTTAGGGTTTTTAAAATAAAAACTTACTGTGAACTTTTTTTTTTTTAACTTATTTTTTCCCGTTGATCTTTCTGTTGCATTATTGAACATCTCTTTAAATCACAGCAGTCAGTGTGAAGTTACTGCTAGCTTCTTTAATAGTCACTGCTTATCTTTCTTGATTCAGTCTCAGGCTTGATGCATAAAACCAGGATAACAACAGATTTGTTTTTCTTGATGGAAACTTACTTGTGTCACATTGGGACACAGTGTTGACACTGGAGTTTAATGAACTATGTGAAATCTTGAGAAAGATTTTGCAGTCTACTAATTTGTCAGTTCTAGAGATATTCTTGCTCTGTATTTTAAGAACTCCTAAGACCTTACAGGAAGGCTTAGTAAACCATTAGTAACATTCAAGATTTGTTCCAGAAAACAAAGCCCTATCAGGTGCTTCAAGAAAAAAGGAATTTAATACTGGAATTAGGTACTTGGGAAATTGTTAGAAGGACTGAAGAGGCAAGCCCAGGCTGGGCTGTAAGGACAGAGATTACTGAGACCAGCAGAACTGACACACTAGGGGAGCTACCAAGTCAGTGGACAGCTGACCCTGGGCAGCCCCCCAGGGAAGATGTGGAAATAGGAGGCTCATGCAGAAGTGTGGAGTTCTATAGCTGGGTGCTGAGATGCTGAATCTGGCCATCATCACAACTGCCTCTTGACAGCCACAATGAAGACTGAATACTGTTGTTTTCATGACTTTGGATATTATTAGAAAACAGTACCAGAAGGAAGATGATCTTTGCTTCATTTCTGCCTTTTATATCTCCCTTGAACACATCCAGTTGGCCCAGCTCAATTATATCAAGAGCCTCTAGGAAGTATAATTTTTAGCTTTTTAGTTTTTATATATAGAACATTAGAAGAAAGCAGGAATAGATCTTAAATACTTTGTGACCATATCCATCCATAAATGTCATAACCCAGAAGGAATCTGGATTAATTTCACAGTTAAATACTGTATTAGTCAGCTGGCACTGGTATATAGTGATAAATTACATACCAGAAATGGGGAAAGATATATTTTGGCTTATAGTTTTAAAGATTTTATTTGTGCTTGTTTTTTTGGGACAAGGTCTTGGTATGTAATTCAGGCTGGGCTTGAACTCACTATATGGTCCAGGCTGGCATCAAACTTGTGGCAATCTTCCTGCCTCAACCTCCTGAGTACTGGGATTATAGACGTGTGCTACCACACCTGGATTGTTTTAGAAATTTTAGTTCATGGTCAGGTGACTACAAGGCAGAAAATCATGGCAGAGGAATACAGCTTGTCTCATAGCAACCAGGAAGCAGAGAAGGGAGGAAGAGATAGAGGAAAGGTATATCCTTCAAAGGTGTGCCCCAGTGACCTGCTTCCTCCAACTGAGCCCCTTCATTCAGCTGTGAACTCATCAGTACATTGACCCACTGATAAGTTTAGTACCTTTATAATCCAAAATTGCCTTCTGAATGTATGAGATGGCCCTCGGACCTACGGAGATCACCAGACCTGATGCACCTCCTGCTGATGAGACCCAGGAGCAAACAGGTCCCAAGGACAATCACAGCTCAACCTGATGCAGCTACTGCCATTTCCAAAAAGAGAAGGGAATTGTGGGGGACCACCCTATTGATTATGCCCAAAGCAGGCTGTGAGCAGCGCAGACTGTAAAGAGTTAATCCCACAGTTGGCTTATTTTGAGAAGAAAATCCCAAATTCCGTTCCCAGAGTTAAAAACCTTCTTTACTAAAAAGGTTAATTATTAACCACAACCTATATTTTGTCTGTTCTGTTCCTAATTCAAGAGTGCTTTGTTTCTTTCTTTACAAGCCTTGCCTGCATCAGCAAAGTATCCATAGCAACTCCACATAGTCCCTCCATGTAGCCCCTTTACCCCAATCTATGATGTCACCAATAAATATCAACAGCTGTGAGTGTTTAGGACCTTTGCTTGTTCAGCTGTGCTTGCATGAGCATTGGTCATCCTGGGTCCCTGTGTATCTGTCTCTTTAACGCTGTCTCTATCTTCTCACCTTGTGCCATAGCACTGAGCAGGAGATCAGAACCCGCTGCAGGGGTCTGTGATAGGGGACCTCTCCATAGGGCTTCCCTGGAGCAAGTATCCAGCCTAGCCTTAGAAACTGTCATTTCAGCAATATCCTATTGGTTATGCAGGTCAACTCTATTCACTATAGAAAATGATACACACAAGGATCACATTAGAGATTGGCCATCACAGTAACCAAGGAAGAAAAGGTGGACGTAGAATATATATAAAAGTTTTTTCTAAATTGAAAACTAACAAACCCAAAATAAAAAGCAGGAATAGTTTGGGGAAAATAAAGAGCCTGCTTCCAATTCTAAGCGCAAGTACAAAGAAAAGAGCCTGTGAACAGACAGTTTATGTGGAAGAAAATTAACTTGAATATATAAAGAAAATTTGCCCATGTTCTAACAAATGCATACCAAAGCAGCAGTGAAATTAAAAGATAATAGATACCTAACCTAGAGCTAATGAAATTATGGTAAAAAATTTGTACTTAGGTGGTGGCACTGAATATCATATTATAGCTTTGGGAGAATGTTTTGGCAATTCATCTCAACCTATCAAGTTATAAAATGTTTAATTCATTTCACCCACCAGTCTCACTTTTTAAGAATTTACTCTAAGAAACTAACTTAAAAGAAGGAAAGAATCTGTAAACATGAAATAATTTTAGTGTTCATTCATTAACAATTACGGATAGTGATCTACGTACCTTAATGATAGGAAAATGATCATGTGCATTATGGTGTATCAGTATAATGGAATATAATGGAGTATATCCCATATACTCCAATGGAATATAATATATATTGGAATAAGTGGAATATAATATATATTGGAATAAGTGGAATATAATAGTTAAAGGAATATAAGTGTAAAGTTTACTTGAAGAAAACCAAAACAAAAATTATATATTCTATAATTAAACCCATTCAAGGGCTTTCAGCTAATTTAAAAAGGGGAACATAAAAATGCATATTATTCTAGAACAGTGGTGGCAAGCCTGTAACATGTGTGCTGCAGGGGGCTGTTTGTATCATTGAAAGCTCTAAAAGGTCCACCATCATTGTTGTAGAATGAAGAGATTATGAATGAAGTAGTCACACTCTTCCCCCTTCCTTCTTCCTTCAGTGAGGGATGCTTTGATGAACTTACCTCCTACACTTCTTTAGAAATATGAAAGAGCGAAGAAAAGATGATTTAGCTAGTCCTTTGTCTCACCAGAGAAAAATAAATATAGCCAACTTTTAGAGAACAGGGACAGATCTTTTCAGAGTTGAAGGCTAATTGGGTACTTTGAATTTTTGAGAATCAAATCAATATTAACTCCTACAAAAGGAGTCATTTTTTTCTGTTGCTGTTAATTCTGATACCAATAAAAATAACTGCTTTTGGTTTTAATTTTAGCTTGAATGCCTTAAATCATGGGCAAACATATTACTCCAAATAAGATTTTTATCATAAATTAAAAAATAAAATGCCAGGCATGGTGGTGCACACCTGTAATCTCAGCACTCAAGAGTTTGAGGAAGGAAGATCACAGTGAGTTGAAGGCCAGCCTGGGCTACAAAGCAAGACCTTGGCTCAAAAGCACCAAAAAAAAAAAGAGGAAGAGGGAGAGGTTATTTTAAACATAAAAAGTTAAATGGAAAATCTTCCTTCGGAATGTTTATAGCTTCATTTTATAAGATGTTACAATTTTCTAAGATATTGTATTCTTCCAGAGGTGTCTTAGGCATGTATATATATTTGTGTTCATAAACATACCAGGATGTGTACAAACATAATACTTTGATATAGGCTTAGTGAAAGCTTGGAATATATCAGATTTTTAATCAAAAAGGTGTGTGTGTGTGTGTGTGTGTGTGTGTGTGTGTGTGTGTGGGTGTTCTAAATCCTGTGTAGCATTAATAAAACTAAATTGGGGTGCTAAGTCCTGGTGAGACAAATGGCAAGCTTCCAGCATCTTGCTTTGTTGAGTATATATTTTGTTTTTAAGAAATTGCCTTTTTATATATCATTTAGTACAAAGTAATTCTTGATTGCTTCATTCATGAATTTTTTGTCTTCTTAGGTCATCCATCCTGTTTAAAATTTTCCCCTGAACTAACAATTAGAGTGAAGGCCTTACGGTGGCAGTGTATTGAGTGTAAAACTTGCAGCTCCTGTCGAGATCAAGGCAAAAATGCAGTGCGTATCTTGCCTTCCTATGTGCATATTTATATAGAAATGAGTGTACTGTGGTATTTCCAAGTGTAGCTGGTTATTTTTCAGTCTGGCAGAATTTAGAGCAGTAGCCTCTTTAAATTATATTCCATTAGTTTAGAATACTTAGAATATTTCTAGATTTTTTTTTTTTTTTTTGGAGACAAGGTCTCACTATATAGTTCAGGCTGACCTTGAACTCACTAGCCCAGGCTGGCCTTGAACTTGCAGCAGTCCTCCTGCCTCAGCCTCCTGAGTTCTGGGACTACAGGCATGCACCACCACACCTGGCCTACTCTAGATAATTTATAAAGCACCAGAACTGTATATTTGCGGAGAGAGTAAATTACATAAGGAAATGTTCCCAAAATTTGTTTGAGCAATATGAAGGTATTCATTTATGAATGTTGACTTCCTAATTTCAAGTCATCCTTTTCTTTTTTATTCCAATAGACCAGGGTTAGTTTTTTTTTTTTCTCCTAGTTATTGGATATACAGGAAAGTAACAAAACCATAGCTTTTTGTCAAAGATTGGATGAAGCCAAACTCAGTTTGCTGAGACTGTCAGTTTTTGCTGACTCAGATTGTTTACCTACATAGCTAACACAAATTGAGGAAACTTAATATTATGGTAACTTGTCTCTTTTGAGATCTTAAGTTTCCTAGGTTTTATGAAGTTATGGTCCTCATGACATGTTTCTTTTTCAAAAGATTAACTAGAACTATCTATGCCTTTTTTTCTCTTAAGGATAACATGCTTTTTTGTGACTCATGTGACCGAGGTTTTCACATGGAATGTTGTGATCCGCCACTCATTCGGATGCCAAAAGGTGAGAAATGCTTTCTGAAATAAAATATGTTAGTGAAAGCACATTTTACTTGCTATTAAAATAAAAAAACAATTGATTCATTTGAGGGGTTGTATAAATAGGAAGAGGACTGTCACCTTAAAGGTAGGGTTAGTCTTTTTGTTTCGGTGTCTTAAATTTTTGTACACTAAGGATTTATTATTATTTTCTTTTATTTTCAACATATAAGCATCCAGGAAGGGTGAACTGGTTCATAGAAAAATATTTGCCAGTCACTAGCTAGAGGCTAAAATACTTACATAATATCTTTAAATATCTTTTTTTTTAAAAGGAGGAAATGAAATTGTGTAAGGTTGTTTTGATTATATTACTGCTCAGCACTTTTGAGGGGCCTTGATCTATTGAGATCTGGTTTATTTGAAATTTAATGTTAACGCTGTTCTTTTGACTCCTATTCCTTGAAAAGTATTAGGATATACATAATTACCTTCTGTTATGTTTTTCTTTAAAAGAAGAATTCACTTAGTCTTCCCTCTTTTGTCCTATCACAAATCCCATTCCAGCTCTGAATTTTGTGATTTATAAACTTCTTAAGTGAAATGCTTATAGGATATTTTATAGTGTCTGTTTGGAGAAAGTTTCCCTATTGATAGAAAAGGACTCAACCTTAAGTTACTCACTTTAAGGATCTTTTTGAATTACTCTTATGTCATTCTGTTGATTATTTTCTTAGTTAATGCAAATTAAGGAAATTTGAACAGTCTTAAATTTAAGAATAAACTCGGGGCCGGGGATTTAGCTCAGTCCCTGCCTCGCAAGCGCAAGGACCTGAGTTTGATCCCCGGTATAAAAAAAAAAAAAGAATAAATAACCCCTTTCCATTTAGTATTTGAAATCTGGACAGTCTGAAAAATCCTTCCAAGATAAAGAAGATTTCCTTGAAATTTCTTTCCTATGTATTTAACTTCTGCAGGAGAGGTTTTATAATAGGTTAACATAGGAAACATTTTATTTTGAATTTATTTCAGGTTTATAGAAAAGTGGCAAAAATAGTACAGAGAGCCCTTATATTATTTCCTAGCTTTTCCTAATGTTACAAGTATTAAAACTAAGAAATCAGTGATTCTTGCCTATACCAGTTATTACTGTGATGCCTCCATAATGGTGACTATTTATTTTCACCATTCTTTTTTTTTTTTTTCCTGGTACCAGGAATCAAACTCAGGGCATTTCGCTTGCTAGGCAGGCACTGCGCTGCTGAACTACATCCCTAGCCCCTCTTTGTATCTTTATTAATTGGAATTTTGCTGTAAAGATGAGCTGTTCTTTTCTCACATTTGTTTATTCAATTTATTTTTTAATTAATTTATATCACTGAATTGTGGTCTAGTATTCCAGTTGTCCTTTTGCTCAGTTGTCCCAGATTTGACCATTGGGAACTCTTTTGAGTTGGCTCCTGTGTCCTTTTGAAATGCCTTTATCATTTTTTGGTTTTCTGGCACTATATGATCTTCTAGGTTTTCTTGTATTTTCCCTGCCCTGAGCTGGAAACAAGTGTTAGCCTATAGAAACTTAGCTTCTTTTTATCGTAGGATGGTAACTAGACATTGCAAGCTTTAAGTGTGTGTGTGAATCTCTTCCAGTTATTTGTAGAATTCTGTATATATATTTTCATGCTTACTTTTCTGCTGGGGAGCAGGGGTTCATTAGATTTTCAAATGCTATTCCTTGACCTAAAGGAAGTTGATGTCTTAAGACTACAGTTTATTTATGTCTGTCATACGTGTGTGTGGAATTTTTTCTTTATAGGCATGTGGATATGTCAAATATGTCGACCTAGAAAAAAAGGACGAAAACTGCTACAAAAGAAGGCAGCACAGATAAAACGGCGCTATGCTAATCCAATAGGACGTCCAAAAAACAGGTTAAAGAAACAAAACACGGTGTAAGTTGTACTTGTGGCAAGGTGAGGGGAGAAAAGGATAGGGCCTTCTCTATAGTATAGGATTCACTTGTTTACTTTTTAGGAAAAAAAAGAACCTATTTTAATAACTTGTGCTTTTATAAAATAATAATGGCTAACACTTATGGAGTAGTTAATAAAGTGCCAGCCACTGTTCCACATGCCTTACATGTGCTAAATCACTTAATTCTCCAAACAACCTAATGAAGTGTTAGGTACTGTTGTTACCTGTGTTTTTCAAAGGAGGCAACTAAAGCAGAGGGAGATTAACTTGCTCAAGGTTATATAATGTTAAACTGGTATTAAAGCCCAAGTAGTCTGGCAACATCCCCTTATATTGCTTCTTATAAAAACAGCAAAAAAAAATTTTTGTTGTTATAGCATTTTGAGCGTTTCTCTCCTAATCTAGTCTCAGTTGTTTGTATCTGTTAGGTACACAATTCCTGGGTAGGTTTTTCATTTTGGGGTGATAGTTAAATCCTATTTTTGTGTTCTCCCAATAGTGTGTTTTCATCTGTTAGCAGAAATTAGAAATTGTGGACTAGGAACCTGGGCTATATCTGGAGGAGATGGGACAAGATTCAGTATCTAATTCTTTCCTAATTAAAAAAAAAAAAAATATATATATATAGTAATTCACCTTTGATGATATATCAGATATCTTCAGACCTGTAAAACCTCTTCATTCTCAAAAAGTTTACCTGCCTTTTCTACATTTAATACTGTCTAGAGGATGATGTAACCAAATAAGCATCAATAGCTTAAAATATAATGAACCAGTATTACAGAATATGTGTGTGGTGCATGTGTATGTATGTGTATATATCTGAATGTAGGGCCTCATGCATGCTAGGAAGGCACTCTACCACTGAACTACATACTTAGTCCTTTTTTAAAATTGTATTTTGAGACAGGGTTTCACTAAGTTTCCAATATTTTTCATCTTAAATCAAACTTTTAATTTTCCTGTAATGATCTTTTGATTTGCTTCCAGCGAATAACCCATCTTTGTGTTTAGAGGTAAAGGTATAACTGAGTTGGTACAAAGATCATAGCATCAAAGGATGTTGTTCTCTGGTCCACCTCTCATTTTGCAGATGCCCAGATACTAGTAGAATGTGATTTGTCTAAGATGTACAACTAGTAAGTGGCAGAATTATGACGTGAACATGTACTCTGATTTCTGACTTAGGGTTCTTTTCAATATAAATAACTGGGCTTCTTGGAAATAAATGTTTCCAATAATACTACTTCTCATTCATATGCTATTTATAGTTTATAGTATTTTCTAATATACTCCTAAAAATAAAGCTTCATGTATTTCTAAGTATATATTTTCTAAGTGACTTATTAAATAAAAAATCTTATAATGTTTTCTTTTAATAGCTTTTTTTTTTTTCCTATTTGATTCTTTAGATCAAAAAGTCCCTTCAGCAAAGTTCAAACTGGCCCTGGAAGGGGTAGGAAACGTAAAATCACTCTCTCCAGCCAATCAGCATCATCATCAGAAGAAGGATATTTAGAGCGAATAGATGGCTTGGATTTCTGCAGAGATAGTAATGTCCCCTTGAAGTTCAACAAGAAAACCAAAGGGCTCATTGATGGCCTTACCAAATTCTTCACCCCTTCCCCTGATGGGCGGAAAGCTCGAGGGGAAGTGGTAGACTACTCTGAGCAATATAGAATCAGGAAAAAGGGCAACAGAAAATCAAGCACTTCAGATTGGCCCACAGGTAAAAGTTTGAAACAAACCTAGAAACAAAAACTATTCCAAAATTGTATTATTTAGAGTAGCACTAGTCATCTAGATTATTTTTATAATTGGTTATGGAAGATAAGATCTATTGAAAATACATATGGCAGGAATTAGAGGCTAGAGAAAAGTTGGCAAAGTGGACTAGTAGGAGCTCTTAGGCAAAAAGAGAAGTTGCTTTTTTGGTAGAAGCATAAGGAACCTACCATTTGGGATATAACTTTGAATCAAGGCCAACTTTGTATTCCATAAATTACTAAATAAATCATATAATGAGCATCATGATGTTAGTTTTATTCCTGGTAAGAAATCTGAAAGAGCAGGGACATTGACTGCTATTGATCTAAGCATACACCCCCCCCAAATATATGCAAATATAATAAGGTCAATAACTTTTATACCTCTACATCTTGGTAAATATATTTATAAATTCCTGGATTAAACAGAGAGAGAACCATAGTGGCAGACTATTTGCCCAAGTATTAGGCCGAGTTCCCTATTGTTCACAGTAGACAACATCTGTGGAGAGACAGTTAACTGAAGTCAGAAGAACGTGATTAGCTGTCTGAACAACGAACACTTAAATAGCCTTATTACTAAGCCACGAGTTTAGAGGACCTAACCCTGTGAAGGAAGTAGAAAGGGCTTTTTGAGGAAAGTAGAAGAATAAAAATGAACTCTTGGATAGAAAAGACCAAAGTTACAGTGTCTCACCTACTGCAGAATTTCTTAATGTTGATTTTCTCCCCCAAGTGTCCCATTGGTAAGTGATTGTGTTCACCGCTTTTTCATTCCTGCATAGAGAATGGTTGGTTGGTCCCATGCAGAAGAGAATGTTCTCATCATTACCAGTTTCCCCTTTTCTGTTTGATTGATTTTTCACCAAAGTGAAAAATCAGCTAGCTGCCCTTTAAGCATTCAAGAGTTTTCACATCTTTTATCAGTCATGCAAACTGTGGATATGCTTTAATCTGAGCATGTTTATCTAAAAAAATAACCAATCCATTTAGATTAGTGTTATAAGGAAAGAATCCTAAAGCATTTCCTGATAAAAGACATTTTTGCTTTAACCGTTTGCTCTGGATATGGATTATTAGAAAAATTTACTAGAAAGTTTTAGAAATAGAAATTGTTAGAGGATGGATAAAACATGGACAGTTAACACTGAACTTTTCAGGCATTGGTATAGTTTGCTTTCATAGGCTCTTGTCATTTCCTTTATAAATTGTAGACTTCAAGGAACAATCGTACATCGTCTCATGGTTCCGTGGCCTGCTATACTAGATCCACGCCTGCATCCATCTGTGTCATGCACTAGGGGGCATTAAAGTTACATAGTACCTTTAGATTGTACTTTTTTTTTTTCAGTTTGGGAATATTGTCAACAATGAGTCTTTGTCCTTTTTCTTCTCCTACAACATGAATAACAAACAGCCTGTATGTACAGTTGATTTGAAAAGAACTGTCACTGATTGGTCTTTTCAGCCATACTCATACAAAGAGGAAATGAGGCCATCAGCAATGTCATCTTCAAATGCAAAGGATAATGATCTACATAATCCCCAAATACTCCCTTCACTAACTTTTTTGCCCATTTGAGGAAGAGCCATCATTTAGTGGATGATTATCATAATTTTTCATACTTACCCAGAGGATTATCAACTGTGGTCCTCAGGTTTGTGGAGTTTGTGCTTTAACAGGGCACCCAGAATGTCAGGGAAGTTAGTATTTCCTGGTATCAGTTAAGGTACCTCATACTAAAAGTATCATATTCATTCTATTTAAAAATAAATTTTTTACTCCTTAGACCCTTTGCTTGTTCTGCCTATTAAAATGTCATGTCTTTTAATGATGTTTAAATTTGGTTATGTCTTATTTTAGGAAGCTTTAAGGCAACTCAGGATTTTCACTAAAAGGCAGATAAAATATGTAAAATTCTTTATTGAGTAGTATCTTTCTAGCAGTCAGTTTAATGCTGTTCTCATATAAATAATACGAAGATCATCATATTGGAAGCCCATGTGTACTAAATTAAGGATAGTACAAATAACACAATACCCCTTTATGTGCAGACAATCAAGATGGCTGGGATGGCAAACAAGAAAGTGAGGAGCGGCTTTTTGGGAGCCAGGAAATCATGACTGAGAAAGATATGGAATTATTTCGTGATATCCAAGAACAAGCACTGCAGGTAAAGTTGAATATTCAAGTCAGACAATCAAGTAACTTGTTCATGGATGAAAAAGAATTATTTTTATTATGGGTAAAACAGTAGGAGGAACTTATCCGTTTTATTTTGAAAAGAGAGATGTTTGTGTGTGTATGTAATTCTGCTGGTTAAGGTATTCCTTCCAAACCCAAACTGCTTTGGTTTTGTGGATAAATACATTGTTTTGATTATCAGTATTAAATGTGCCTGTTTTATGTATTTTCTGTCTTATTCTATGAAGGATAATTTGGGATTTGATCAGACAAACAGAAGGCTTCTTTTACAAAATGAAGTAATATATTCATTAATTCAAGAAATACTTTTTAAATGCTCTGTCTTAATCCTTTGTGACACATGGCAAGATGTACATACATAAAACCTGCTTTGTACAAGATGCTGGAGATGCCAAAGTAAATGACAGCATTTCTTCCATCACATCTAGGAGAGACATATAAATACAAATCTCAATATGAAGAGTCCAGTTATGGAGTACATGGTGTTGTAAGGTGACTCTAGGGAAGTCAGAAAAGGATTCATTGTGGGGTCTTAAAGGACATGGAGTAGTTTTATCAGTACAATAGGGAATGGGGTCTCTATAGTCAGAAGGAATAACAGTAAAAATGAACAGACCTGAAGATAGGGGATAACATGAGTAATTGTGGAAATTAGAGTGGTTTAAGATAAAGAGCCTAAGTGTAGAGGATGGTAGAAAATGAGGTTGGGAAAGTTCAGGGAATGGATCATAAAGAGGCTTCTAGATTATGCTCATTTATCTTGTCTCTTCCTTTTTTGACACCAACCAATTTACTACGCTTTGTTTTCTAACTTGAAAGTTAAAATTCATAAGGCTGATGCTAAGGATTTCAGTTGTGTAACTAAAACTGGATTCAGAGACCCATTGGTGAATAAACAATTTATGGCCTTTTACTCTGATCATTGTGTGTATTTCCTTTAAAAAAAAAAAAAAAGGACATTCCTATACATGACCATGGTCCAGTCATCAAGTCAGTAACTTTGCATGAAGTGCCAAGACTTTATTCAAATTGTACTGTTTGAATCACTAATGTTATTTATAGCAGAAGAAAAAAGAGCTTTTCTTGGTCCATTGTCCAGTCCAGGGTCATGTGCTTCATTTTGTTGTCCTGTCTTTGTAGTCTCCTCATCTGGATCAGTTTCACAGTTTTATCTTTCATGACCTTGACAGTGTTGAAGCATTATGTATATATATTTCACGGCATGTCTATCACATGGAGCTTGTTTTATGATTTATCATGATTTTACAATGCCATAGAGGTGTTTCTCCCTGCATCCTGTCAGGAGACATGGAAAATCTCTGTCTTACTGTAGTGATGTAGACTTTATTCATGTGCTTAAGAAGGTGGTATTCTATGTGTTTTCTCTAAAACGATTATTTTCTATAATTATGGTAACATACTTTGAGACCATGAATGCATTCTGTTTTTCATCAAATTTTTTTACCCATTAGATTTAGCATCTAGTAGTTTTTGCCTGACACCTTGACTTTGCCTGAAACATGATTTTCTAATTCTACCATTTCTTTTATGTTTATTAATTGGTATTATAGAAGGAGAAGCATTTTCTCCTTCCCATTTATTCATTCCTTTTGTTTAGATTCAGATTATTCTATTTCCCGTGGTGTATAATTTGTTGCTATTAATATTTATTTTGGTGCTTAAATTGTTTAAGTTTGGATAGAGCTTTTGTCTTTCTGATCTGTCTCATTGTTTTTATTCTGGTCATAGTATGTTGTTCTTGGCCCTTTTCTAGCCTATTTTCTTTTAGTGGAGAATGGGAGTAAATGGTAATTGTGTTAGCTTTCTGTCACTGTGACAGAATGATAAAGTACCTGAGCTGATCAGTTTAAAAAGAAAGATGTATTTTTGCTCACAATTAGAGGTTTCAGTCAAGATGCCTTGGCCATGTTGATTTGTTGCCTGTGACAGGGCAGCATATCATCGCAGAGAGCATGTGGTAGAGGAGGCTGCTCACCAGATGGTGGCAAAGATACAAAGAGAGAAAAGGGCAGGGGTAGGATCCCTATATCCCCTTAAGGAGTATACCCTCAGTAACCTACCTTCTTTCCTTTAGGCTCCACCTTCTGAAGGTTCTGCAACCTTCCAATAGTTCCACAGGCTGCCAACCAAACCTTAAATATGGCCTTTGGAAGACATGGAAGATCCAAACTATAATAGTAATTTTATCTTTGTATTTGCTTAGGCCCAAAGAAGTATCATCTTTCATCTTTTGTTTCTCTTTTTTCCTGTACATTCAGTCTGTCAGCAAATCCTACTGGTAGGTCTTCAGAATCTATCCAGAAAATGATTGCTTCTTACCCCTTTGAAGCCACCATCATCTCTGGTTTGGGCTGTTAGAACAGCTCAGTCTGTTCTTTATCTAAAACCAAATTATTATTTTCAGACTTAGCTTGGATCATGTCACTTCTGTAGTCAAAAAACTTCTTTCAGTGTCTTTCAGTTTTGCTTAGAAATTTTAAAACCCAGAATCTTTACGCTTCTCTCCAAGGTCCTATATCACTGGCTCTTTCCCTTCCACTACTGTCTTTGTTTACTCTCCTCAGGTCTTAGGCCTCCTCCTCTTCTCCACACATGTGAGTGCCTGTCTGCCAAGGGGCCTTTGCACTTGCTGCTCCCTCTGTCCAGATCCCTCTTGATGTACTTTAGGTGCCTTGTTGGCTCCCACCTGCTCCCTTTGGGTCTCTGACCATGTGTCATGTTATCAGAGAGACTTCCCTGACTCCCAGACTAAGACAGCATATGTTTATCCTCATTGTGTCACTCTGTCCCCTTACCTGCTTGCTCTTCCTACATAATACAGTACTTAACCACCTCTTAAATTTAAATATTTATTTCTAGAATGTAAGTACATTGAGAATAGAAACTTTCTCTTTGGTGACTGTTGTATACTGAGTACAGTGGTACCTCAGTTCATAAACTCGATTCTTTTCATGATTCCAGTTGCAAACTGAATTGGATGAGAACCAAATCAAATTCAGTGGTTAGGCTCAATGTTGACCTTGTAGGAAAATCTGATTCAGTTCTTTACAGTTTGGTGGAGAGAATTGACTGTGTGAACCAAGGTACCACTGTAGTTGGCTTATTAAATAGATATTGGAATGAAATTTTCTGCTGGGAGAGATCGGGCAGGAGTGGAAATAATATGGAGAGAAAGACTAGGGAGAATTAAAAGGGGGCACTAAGCCTCGCTGAAGACCACAGAGACAGTGTAAATTTAAATTCATGCTTTTCATAATATGGCTAGTTGTATGTTTCTTCCAGGATTTTTATTAAGTTCCTGGTGTGACACATGTATCAAGCATCAAGGGAATAAACGGCTGAATGTTAGAAGTCTAATTCATCCTGATTTAAACTGACAGTACACTAAAATTCTGATGGTAGTGATGTTTCTCTGTTAGATTCATTTAATATTGATATTCTTGACTTGGTACTAAATCTGTAAAGGAAGACCAAAGACTGCTTCATGAAGCTCTCACTCATAAGCAACATGTACAGTAAGCAGTCATAAAAATAAAACTAATTTCTAACTGAATGCAATGAGATTATAATGGACCTTTTGATCTAGATTATTGAGGGGCTAGGTTGGAGGATGTGTGAGAAAGGAAGACTTTTGGGGGGAGTCATTACACAGAGATCTAAAAGATGAATAGAAAGTCAACAAGGCAAAGAGCTAGGGAGAAGAATGAGAGAGGGAAAGATTTTTCAAGCAGGCAGTGGGGAACCTCTCTGGCCTCAGCTACTTGGGGGGCTGGGATAGGAGGATCCCTTGAACCCAGGAGTTCAAGGCCAGTCAAGGCCATATGCATGACCTCCATTCTGAGGGGTGGGTGTTTATGGCCATTGTATGAAGAATGGATTGGAATTAAGAAGTGCAATCAGGGAAGTCATTCTGCAGAGATTGCATGAAAAAGTAGTAGCTTGGACTAGAGAGATGGTGGTAGAAATGGGAGGAAAGTAGATGGATTTAGAATATATTTTGGAGATGAAATCAGCAGGACTTGGTGATAGATTTGATGTGGGTTTGGTTTTGTTTTGTGTTGTTTTTTGGGGAAGGGAATAAGAAGTTATAATTGATGAGCCCTAGGTTCTCTGGTTTAATGTAATACTTAAAGTGGTTTGAAGTCAGATGGGAAAGTTAGTAGTGATTAGAGTATGTATTATTTTTGAGAGCAGAGATTTGAGTTAGTATAAGCTGCTTCAACCTATGCTTGCTTGTTTATTTATTTATTCATTCATTTATTCATTTATGCATGCTGGGGATCAAACCCAGGCCAAGTTCTCTACCACTGAGCAACACTCACAGTCCTTTGTTTTAAATATTTTACTTTACAAGAAGATTTTACTTTGGGGTCTGAGGCAGTGTTAAGAGCAACACCAGCAAGGAACAAATGATAAAGGATTTAATGTTGGAATCCATCCAGCCAGCCATCCATCCAACAAAACCATTATTTATTGAGTACATATCATGTTGTAGAAACTGTGTTAGGTGTAGGAGCTATAAGGAAGGTATAATTTTATTCTCATAGTTTCTAGTAGGAAACAACTCAAAAAAGCAAATTTAACATGTACTCATACTGATTATCTTAAGTAATTAAACCTTACGGAACATTGTCTGAGTAAAGAATTATTGAAATGTTTAACAAGATTTCTTTCAAAAACAGTCATCCATTTATTGACTTAAGCATTTTTTAAATGATTATAGGTCATAGGGGAAGCAGGGATGTAGTTCACTTGGTACTGTGCTCCATGATTATCTATAATGTGTACTTCCATAAAAAATAGCCTCTCTGAAAAGAAAAATGAAAGTATAAAATACTAGCAGTGTAGGTTTTTGTTCTAGAATTTTATTTCAGTTATGATCTTATGAGCTTGGAGGAAATGATTTTAAAATTTTAATATATTTTTTAATTGACACAATATACATACATGGGGTACCATGTAATACCCCAATATACATGGTGTACAGTTGACACAATATATATACTTGGGGTACAATGTAATATTTCAATACAGGATTATACAGTTTGTAATGATCAAACCAGAGTAGTTCGTATGTCCATCGCCTGAAACATCACTTTTTGTGTTGAGAGACCATTTTGAATCCTCTCTCTTTCTAGCTGTTTTGAAATATACAATAAATTGTTAACTATAATCACCCTACAGTGCTATGGAACACTAGAACTTACTTCTCCTAACTGTATTTGTGTACCTAATAACCAGCCTCTATCCTGTTCCTCATTCCCTTCCTTTGGTAGCCACTATTTTACTCTTTACTTCTATGAGATCAATTTATTTAGCTTCCATAACTGAGTAAGAAAATATGGTATTTATATTTCTGTGTTTGGCTTTCTTCACTTAATACAGTGCCCCCCAGGCTCATTCACACTGCCACAAATGACAGTTATTTTATTTTTTCTTGGCTAAGTAATATTCCATTGTGTATATGTACCACATTTTCAATATCATTCGCTGATGGATACTTGGGTTGATCTGTATCTTGGCTACTGCAGACAGTGCTGCATTAAACATGGGAGTGCACATATCTCTTTGAATACTGATTTCCTTTGGCTGTGTATGTCTGATGTGGGATTGCTGAAGCATATGGTAGTTCTGTTTTTAGAAAAGAATTTTTATACTGTTTCCTATAATGTTTGTACTAATATATATTCTACCAACATTGTATGAGAGTTCTGTATCCGTGCCAGCATTTGTTATTTTTGTCTTCGTGTGTGTGTGTATGTGTCTTTTTAGTAATAGCTATTCAGACTAGGGGAGAGATGGTATCTCATGGTTTTTATTTGCATTTCTTTGATGATCAGTGATGTTGAGCATCTTTTTATATACTTGACCATTTGTGTATCTCTTAAGGAATGTCTGTTCAGATCATTTCCCCCTTTTTTATAATTTTGGGTTTTTTGCTTTTGGGTTATTCGAGTTCCTTATATGCTTTGGATTTTATTCCCTTCTTGAATGAATAATTTACAGATATTTTGTCTCATTCTGTAGGTTATCTCTTCATTTTGTTGGTTGTTTCATGTGCAGAAGCTTTTTAGTTTAATATAATCATACTTCTCTATTTTTGCTTTTATCTCCTTTTGTTTTTAAAATTTTATCCAGAAATATTTTTGCTTATACTAATATCTTAAAGTGTTTCCTTTGTCTTCTAGCAGTTTTGGGTATTATATTTAAGTCTTAGATGTATTTTTTTGAGTTAATTTTTATATATGGTTAGAGATAAGGGTCCAGTTTCATTCTTCTGTGTATGGTGCACCAGTTTTCCCAGCACCATTTATTGAAGAATAGTATGTGAGGAACATCTTTGGCATTTTGATAAGGATTTCATTGAATTTGTAGATTGTTTTGGGCAGTACATTCAGGAAATGGTTTTTTCTTTAAAAATTTATCAGCAGAAAGAAGCATTTTTGTTTATCTCATTCCCCTGGAGCATGACAGCCTTACTGAAATATTTTTTTACATATACTATCACCAAAAAATACGTTATATTTCAATACCAATTTTAGTGTTTTCTGATATTGAAGGATTCCATTGATTTTTTTAGGTATGAAGTGGAAAAAATGTTTCCAGAAGGAAGGAAAGACCAGCTGTTCAAGCCTGTAAATAGGTTGAGTAAACAGAGGTCTCAACATTGACCATCAGATATAGCGACATACAGGTGATCTTGAGAAAGTTTCCATGAAAGGCAAGTGAAAAGTTAGTTGGGGTTAGGCTCAGGAAAGAATAGAGTAAGAGAAATTGGTTGTGACTGTAAAATACAGCTAGTCATTGGAGGTGTTTTGCAATGAAGGAGAGCAGGGAAAGAAGAGTGTACTTGTCTTTTTGAGGGTTTTTTTTGGGGGGGGCTACTGGGGATTGAACTCCGGTCCTTGCGCTTGCACAGCAGGTGGCATAACCACTGAGCTAAATCCCCAGCCCACTTGTCTTTTTAAATATGGAATGAATAACCTGTTTCTCTGCAGTGAGATGACCTAGTAGGGAAACCTAATGACACAAAAGGAAGGAGGGACTTGTTGGAGTGATGTCTTTGAGTAAGAGAGGATGCAGTCTAATGCACAAGTGGAGACATTGACCTCAGGAGCACAGACAGATTTACCTGTGGAATTAGAAAAAGGCACACGGGCATAGAGGTTTAGGCATACACATGTGGCCAAGGAAAGTTGTGAAAGCTCACTTCCAGGTTTTTAGTCCAGTAGCAAGCAAAAGCTTTGGCTGAAAGTACAGAATGTATCATGAGGAGACATGAGAAAGTATGAAATTATGTCTCAGAATAAGTAAATGTATCGGGAAAGCATTAAGGGCCTATTAGAGGTTAGTAATTATGAATTATACATTGAGACTAGTTAGCATGATTCTGTTTTTCTCCAACCATGTTGAAACTTTGAGGGTGACAACTTACATTATGTAGAGAATTGAATTTAGTAAAGATTGAATTTTGTTGTTGAATCAGAAAAGATAATAAAGGGTATATGCAAAGGTGGGACTTAAGGGAAGACCTTAGAGCTGAGTAGAGAGAAAAGATAGCATGAGAGTGAAAGGCTGATAGGATCACTGAATTATAGGTCTTACAAAGGGAAAAGATCAGTGGGCTGAGGACAGGATTCTAGGTTTTATTAGTATTTAAGGGTAAAAGAACTAACCAAGACGTTTAAATATAGAACAAAAGGCTTGGAAAGTACTGTAGTTCATAGTCTCATGAGCTTTTATGGCTTAGTTGGGTATCACTCTTTAGATAGGGCCCAATTCTTTATCTGCAACTGAAAACCAAGGAGTATTGAAAACCTAAAAAAAAAAATTACTGTGGTAAAATACATACGTCATAAAATTTACCTTTTTAACCCTTTTTAAGAGTGTAGTTCAGTAGTATTAGATATACTCACATTGTTGTACACCTATTACTACTGTCTGGGTTTTTTTGTTGTTGTTGTTGTTGTTGTTACCAGGAATCAAACTCAGGGCCTCATGCTTGCCAGGTAGGCACTGGATTGCTGAGCTACATCCCCAGCTTGCCACCATCTATTTCCAGGTCCGTTTCATCTTTATCTGGCACAGCTGATATTCTGTAGCCATCAGCAACTCCTCTATTTTCTATCTGTATTAATTTTACTACGCAAGTACCTTATATAAGTGGACAATGTTTGTCCTTTTATATCCAACTTATTTCACTTAGTATATTGCCTTCAAGATTTGTCCATATTTTGACATATATGCTAAGGCTGAGAAATATTCCATTGTATTATTATACACCACATTTTGTTTATCCGTTTATCTGTTAATGGACACTTGGGTTGTTTCCATCTTTTATTCACTATTGTGAATAGTACTACTAGGAACATTCGTGTACAAATACCTGTTTGAGCATTCTTTCTGGGGTTTTTTTGGTACTGGGGATCGAACTCGGGTCCTTGCGCTTGCGCAGCAGGCGGCAAAACCACTGAGCTAAATCCCTGGCCCTTTGAGCATTCTTTTTAATTTTTTTTTTTTTTTTTTGGTACCGGGGATCGAACTCAGGACCTTGTGCTTGAGAGGCAGGCAGCAGAACCACTGAGCTAAAACCCCGGCCCTTCTTTTTAATCTTTTGAGGAACTGCCATTCTGTTTTCCACAGCAGCTGCATCATTTTACTTGCTGTGAGACAGGGTTCTAACTTCTTCACACCCACATCCGCATTTGTTATTTTGTGATATTTCATTTTTTGAAATAATAACCATACCAATGAGTATAAGGCTGTATTATTGTGGTTTGATTTGGATTTCTCTAATGATTAATGATGTTGAGCATATTTTCATGTACTTATAATCTATCCTTATATTTTTAGAGAATGAAATGAAAATTTTACAATTCATTGTACAGTAAATCTCACTTTACCTAAACTCTGTTGTTGGCAAAACATGATCTGAACTAATGTGAGTCTGTTTATATTCTAGTTAGTATTCTAGTTAATGTGAATTTTTCATTTCCTTGGCTTACAAACGAGTTCTGTCCTGGGAGAGGACGTTCATAAGTTGAGTTTGTTCTTAAGTCTGACAAAATGAGTCTTATACACCTTTAACACAAATATACAAAGTAAAGCATTGAAAAAACCACACAAAAATACTGTAAATAAACTATTTTTACATTTACAGTTGTCTTAAAGTGGTAAGATAGACACGTGAACTACTTCTATGATTTGCTCACATCTATGAATGTTCATAAGGTGAAGTCCATTCTTATATGAAGGGTCCCAATTCAAATGTTCATAAGTTGGGACTTACTATATTTTGTTAAAGAAATATTAATTTGTCTGATTATGGTATGTTGCCCCAAATCCTAATGGGAGACTTGTCATTTAATATATCTGTATATAATGTAACACTTTTCTAAAATCATAAAAACTCAGATTTTTAGGATATCCTAAGGGTTTTTGAATAAGAGGTGGTAGACTGATAGCTGCTGCTTCTTTTTTATTTTTAACTTAAAGTTCTGATTTTGGAAAAAACATACAAAATTTTGGAATTCAAAATATTTATTAGTTGAGGCCACCTATACTTGTGTCTCACATCTACCCAGTTTTTTCTTTTTTGTATTTATGCTTCATGATAGCTGTTCCTACCTTTTAACCTCTCTGCGTCTTATTTTTTCATCTGAAAGGCAGGCATATTTTTCCTTACTTTGAGGGATGGATTGTGGGGATTAAATGAGACAACAGCGGGAAAAGGTTCAGAATCTGGCACAAATATGTTCCATGAATGCTGACTCTCTATTCCTTAAGTTCATGCTCTCCACCATTTTGGAGTCTGTGAACTGATTGTTCTACACTTCTTTCATCATGTAACTTTTAATCCTGAATGACAAGAATTACTTACTGTAGACTTTATGGGAAAAATGTTCAAATACCAAAAATCGTCTCTTTTCCCCTTATTTCCATCACATATTGATAAGGAGGAATGGAAGACAGAAAGGTCCAAGGGAAGCTGTCAAGTGACAGGAGAAGGTAGCAAGGAGGACAGGGCAGTATCTACATGAATTGTAGTTCTGTTAATTGTACCAGATCCAATGTTGAATACTATAGGAGTGGCTTCTATATATTAGAAATTGGAATTAGGGTCATTTAATGGAATTTGAGTGTTTGAAGATGAATAGTAGTATTTTTTTATAAAGTGCTAGTGATAAAGGTTTCATTTTCTAGAAATAGGCGTATTTAAATTTTCTTTTGTTATAGCCCAATTGCTACTGTATTTAATGCCTCCCATAGTTATCTTAGATTAAAATGTCAATTCTGACCTGGAATGTGTATCATCTTTTCAAGATTTTGGCATATTCAGTTGAGGAGGTCGTCATGGAATGGCAGAATCCTTTTTAAAAGTTTTTTTTTGGGGGGGTACTGGGAATTGAACCTCAGGACCTTGCACTTGTAAGTCAGGTGTGGTGCCACTGAGCTAAATCCCCAGCCCACAAAAGTTTTAAAAATATGTATTTTATATGCTTGATTACATTAGATACCTACCACTTTGCAAAGTTGCACATTTAATGGAAGAGTATTTTGGCTGAAAGTTTAAAATGACCTCACAAAGGTGTCCTCAGAGTAATTTAGATGTAACCGTTTGATGTTGGCAGGCACTTTGTTAATGGGGAGTTAGATGCAGCAGTGACTTTGGCCTTGTGAACAGGGAGTACTTGACTCTAGAGGCTTGCACCACTAGGGAGTTGGGAGTGGTAGAGGGTGCACATGAGCACATGTGCCCAAGTGTTTCACAGCGCAAAGGCCATGATAGGTGTGGGCAGAGGGGAATCAGTCACGAGTCTAGCTGTGTCCAGACTCTCCTAGTTGCAGTGATGTGCAAACAATTATACTGGAACTGGATATCCACTTTCACATCGGGCATCCGCCTGGAGGAGCGCTGGGCAGCTGATGGGAGAGCACTCGGACATCAGGCGGTGGTGTCACGGCAGGTGCATATTTTCAGCTTCCTTGTCTCTGATGTGATATGATCTGTGGCTCAGGAAGTTAGGTTTGGTTTCTGGTGTTTTCCTGTGCTGCTGCTATTATTGTGAGCCATGAAGATAGATGAAATAATCTTACTTGATTCTGGAATATCGTTTAAAAACCAGACTTTTAAAAACCTTTTTATGATACTCAGTTTGGTTTTTGAGAAATGAAAGAAATTTTATTTTAACTTCATTTTGTGTACTACTATATTATTTTTATCTTTGGAGGAGTCCCACTCCTTGCTGGTGTTTACAGTGCAGTTTATCCAACTAAAAGAAGATGGTTGTCTTTTGTTTTGAGGTATCTGAGGAAGAGCTCAAGGTTTCACTTGGCTATCTTCCAGCATGAAACCTGAAATTAATCCCTTGGCCTTTTATAGAAGGGAATGGTTAGAGAGACCAGGGAGCGTTCTCAAATGAGTTGTGGTGACAAAAGGCTTCTTTCTTATAAGTGAATTTATGTCAAACCAATGAATAAGGATTTTTTTCAGTTTTGTTATATGTATGTGTGTCTGTGTACTCCAAGAAACACATCATAATCTCAGTGATCTTTAAAGCATAATGCTGAAGGATAATTTTGATTGTTCTATTGATGAAGAGATATTAATACTTGTACTACTTGATAGGCTAAATTCTAGCTTTCCCTTTTTCTTAAGTAAATACAAAGTATCTGTGGTAAACACATACATGATGAATCTGTTAGTTTAGGTGCGGAGCAAATCAAATTGCTCTTGAATTTAAGGTTTTAAAACCTGAACTTTGTTATCTTTAGCAATAGCCTATATTTAAATTACTAGTAGAAGTCAAGTCATAAAGTCTTTAAAGGTCATTTGCGTTATTGTTCAGATAATTGCAGGAATGAGGGAGGCATATACTCTTTTCATTGTAAACAGAAAGTAAAGAAAAGGAATGGCCTGTACACTATAAATTTCCTCTCTTTTGACATTAGCTGCATTTGGTTCTAAGACAGACAGAAAGACACAGATGACTTTGTAATGTACAGGCTATTCCTTTCTTTTGTCAGATCTTTACAGAGTTACTAATAAAGGGAATTTTAGTACAGCGTGAACTAGAGACTCTGTTGATACTTGGTTATATTGTTTTTTTGTATTCTTACATACTTACTGGCCCTAATCAAAAAATCATTCTTTTTTATATGTGCTTACCAATTGAGTAAGGTGTTTCCATTGTTATAAGCGGAGGCAAATAAGTGACAGCCTCCCTTCTTTATCTCATATCCTTAATGCCAGCAGTTTCTTTTTAATAAGTCATTAAGGGAAGAAGTTTAGTTAAGGAAAGCATTCACAGTTTTGTTAAACATAAAAAATGCAATGATACCAACTGCGTTGGGTTCTAAGAGATATTTTGGCATTTTTATTCTTTATTTGGATGCTCTATTTAAAGAATAATGCAGCTTATTTGAAAACTTTTTATCTTTTTCCTCACCCCTTTCTGCCCATGGAATCCTGAGAAGACATTTATTTAGATTCCTCTCTTTCCTCTCTTTTCTTGTTGTTATGTGAGTGTATCTAACTTAGCTAACTTTTGTAATGTATTTCTTGACTGCACAGAAAGTTGGAGTGACTGGTCCCCCTGATCCACAAGTTCGTTGTCCTTCTATCATTGAGTTTGGAAAGTATGAAATTCACACCTGGTACTCCTCTCCATATCCTCAAGAATATTCAAGGTATGGTTTGTTTTTATGTTGGTTTTTTGTTTTTGTTTTTTTTTTGGTACCGAGGATCAAACTCAGGACCTTGCACGTGCGAGCCAGGTGGCAGAACCACTGAGCTAAATCCCTGGCCCCTCAAGGTAATGTTTTGCAGATCCTTTACTTTGTTTTTAGTTTTATAGGGCTCTAGAACCAGGAGGGGTCTGAAGATGTTTTAATCCAGTTCGTCTTTTTACATTTGAGGAAACCAGGCTCAGGCTCTTTTAAATATCCACAGTAGCATGCTGTGGCAGCCAGTTAGTCCAAGCAGGCTTTATGTTTTTTTTCTGTGAACCTGTCTAAAAGTCTTTTATCCAAGTTTTTTTTTTTTCAGTACCGGGGATCAAACTCAGGATCTTGTGCTTGCAAGGCAGGTGGCAGAACCACTGAGCTAAATTCCCAGCCCTAAAATTATTTTAAAATTAGAAACCAAAAACCTTACACATGGTCAGGGCAAAAGAGGAATGTGTTCTCTTTAAGAGAAATTTGCTTTTACTCTTTACACTAAAGATTTTTTAAGGCTCATAAATAGCTACAATAAATACAAAGTTTCACCTCCATAGCCTTTGATCTAAATTTAACAAATTTAGTGGACAGTGTATATAGGAATTATTGGACAAATAGGATACTATAGTTTTATATATAAATAGCTTGGGTTTCCAGCTATAAAAACTGATCATGTTTCATCCAACTTTTTGTGATGAGGCTGCTTGTATAGTGGAGCCAAACTGGTTTTGTGACTTGGCTCTGACGTTTATAAGCAGTGTAACCTTCAAAGCTACTCTGCTACTCTGTACCTCCATTTCCTCATCTGTAAAGTGGGGATACTAATAGTACTTGCCTCATAGGGCTATTATGAGCATTAAATGAGTTAAAACATGTAAATCAGAAAATGGTAAGTGCTCAATAATATTAGTTGTATTTCTTTTAGTGTTGAAATTAAAAGAGATCATGTAAGATAATAAACAAGTTAAACACTAGTTTATCATTTGAATAGCAGTCATATTAATGCTTTCTAATCTGTGAGCTACTTATGCCCATTTCCTATTTTAGCAAGTGTTGTAAGGAATAATAAAGTATGATTCTCTGTGCATTAAATGTGTGTTCAAAATATTTGCATAACTTTTTACCTGTCTAATAATATTGCCTGTCTGAAATATTAGTAAAATTAATTGTTACATTTATTTAGTTATTTCCAAGAAGCTGAGAATATGCCAGTGTAGTTTTGTTTTGTAGGTTTTTGTTTTGTTTTGTGTGTGTGTGAGAGAGGATTCTCTGTGTAGTTCAGTCTGGCCTTGAACTCACTGTGCAGTCCAGGCTGGCCTCAGACTGATGGCAATCTTCCTGACTTAGACTACCAAGTGCTCAGATTACAGACATGCACAACCATGCCCAGTGCCAGTGTAGTTTTTAAAAGGACCTTCTACTGGAAGTCAGCATCTTGGCCTGGGGATTTAGCTCAGTGGAACCGCGCTTGCCTTGCAAGTGGAGGGTCCTGAGTTCGATCTGCAGTACCCAAAAAACAACAACAAAAAAAGTCAGCATCTTTTCTTTCCCTATAATGTAATAACTTTCAGATATACTTTCCAAGTATGTAGCAGAAGTAAAAAAGTAGGAGCAAGAATGCTATTATAGACCCTGACCTCAGTGAAGACATCACAACTACCAAAAGAAGAGGCAAAAACAAAGCTCCAGAAAACTGACACACAGGCTCACAAAACAATTTTGAGAACATTTACAGTTGGTCAGTTAGTCCTAAACTAAGCGATAAATGTGGTGTCACCTTTAAGGCAGTACTCTATATCACAGAATAACAACAATTAATCTGAGTTTGTTAAGAAGGATGGATGGGTAAAATAAGTCAAGAAATCCTTCAACTACCTGCAGAACTCTGACATTCAAGGTAACTCATTCCTCTGGAGTTGAGATAACCTCTTAGGATCAGGAAGAAATACACTGAAGAATTCATTCAACAGGTTTAAGTGAGCTTTATTTATTTATTTATTTTGGTACCAGGGATCGAACTCGGGTCCTTGCGCTTGCGCAGCAGGCGGCAAAACCACTGAGCTAAATCCCCGGCCCTTTTGTTCTCTTCTTGACTTGATCTGTTTTGTAGCTTATGATGTTGTTACTAGAATCAGGTTTGACATCCCAATTACTGAAGAAGAAACAAAATAGAATCCCTAATGGCTTTTGGCTACTAGATAATGAACTAAAATAGACAAAAGGAGAATTTTTAAAAATCATAAATAATAGCAGCTATAATTATCACTCACTGAACTTGGTACTTGGCTCCAAGCATCTTAGAAATAATTTTGTGAGGTAGATATATCTATCTTTATTTTACAGACCCGAGCCAGCAAATGTGTGTTCAAGACACAATAGTTTGTGAATGGCAGAACTAAGATTTACGCCCACTTCCCCAGAACACACAGCCATAGCATTTAACCACTGTGCTTGTGCTGTTCCTTACAGCATGTGGTTCTAGATTGAGCTGACTTGGTCTGTGCCTTGGTCTTTAAGTAATATTTGATGGAATTTTTATATCAAATTTACTACAATTTGACCCATTGTAACGGCCACACAAATTGCTACTATCTTGGGTCATGTTTAAAAGTCAGAGGTATGGTAGGAACTCTTAGGGAAAATATTTGCGTCATTCTAGAAGTAAGGAAATTACACATAGCTGTACTCTATGCCTGATTTCACAAACTGGAATGTCAGCATATTGGCAGACTTGAGAACAAACTTCAAGTATGGAGGCTGTACCCCATGATGCAGCTAATGAAGTGAACTCAAGACCTAGATGCATCAGGAAGATCACAAAAGCAGCCCCAAGGAGAATCCTTTAGGGCTGGGAGTTTAATCTCCATAACTACATTTCCCTTCATGTAATGTTCTTTCTATATTTTTTTTCAGTGAGAGAACTGCAGCTATTTTTACTTTACTAAAAGAAACATTTTTCCAGGTTATTTTTTTTGGAGTAACAGTGTCATCCTAGTGGGCTTGGTTCTAATAAAGTCAGTGAATTTTAAAATGTTTACAGCAAGAAATAGATTGGGATAAAGTTGATCATAATGCTTATTTTTACTTTTTTATTTTTCATACAATAAGGTTGGTTCACTAAAGATTTTTTTATTGTTAGTAAAATGTTCTAAGACAATGGCATAGACTCATAATTTACTAGATACGACTTGGCAGTAAGTTTCTCAGAGATTTCACTTGTAATATTTTCTTGAGCAACTTAGTTATTGCTAGAACTTTAAAAAAATTTTGGCCTTTTCTCACAGACCATACACAATAAATTATTGTGCTTTCTTTTTTAAAAAAATGTTTCTAAACAGAAGTGTTTATTGAATATTTATTATTTTAATTGACAAAATTATATTTATCATTAACAACATGAAAAGTTAGCCTTTATTTTTAACTTGGAAAGCTTAAGTGATCTGTCAGTAGTTTTACCTGTTATTTTTCCTTCTGAATAGCTTAAAAAGCACAGGATTATGTTTAGGTTTCTCAGACTCACATTTTAGGAAATTTATGCTTTTTTTTTTTGTCCTGGGGATCAAACTCAGGACTTCACACTTGCCAGCCAGGCACTTGTGCCTCTGAGCTATATCCCTGTCCCGGAAATTTATAGTTATAGCATTTAGCCCTCAAAGTGAATCTTTGCTCAAGTAGTGCTACTCATGTGTCTTCATATTGTGACAGTTTAAAATTGCTTATTGAGAACTTAGCACAAGTAAATAAAAGTAAGTGGTAGAAAGTTAAGTAGGAGGATGCCATTCTTTTACTTTCCTTTTAAGAAGAAATTACTCAAATTCCATTTATTCAGGAAGACAGGTGGCAGTTATAAGGCACTTTAAGACTTAATACAATTAATTCCCACATTAGATGACAGAATGTATAATTTTAGGATTGTAAAATGGAAATTTTAGGATTTATAGGCTTGGTGTTAAAGAAGGAAAAAGCTATTTATCTTACTGTCATTCCTCCTCTCAATGGTGGGGTTTGAGGCAGTATACAAAGGATATAAGTAAAATTGTCTAGGATACATTTCTTTTCCATGCTCTTGGCTCCTGCTTCTTGTTTTTATGTCAGTCACTTGTTTCACTCAATACTTTATTTTGGAATGGTTTTTGTAGTAATGATATGCTCTTAGGTTATTCTGGTATAGCTAATACTAGAGATTTTGGAAAACTAGACGTAACAGGACTGATGTTCCATAAATACCTTGGGAAAGGCTTTAGTAGAATGTTAGGTGTTTGCAGATAAATTGAAATAGTGCTTCAAAAGCTGTCTTCAGAATGGGAACTTGAAAATGTAGTTGTGTTCACACTTTAATAAATTAAATATTTTTGTGTATATTAATTTATTTAGCAAGTATTTTTAATTCTAGGGTAATTTTTTAATTATTACTGTCTAGGAGGATCACAGCGAGTTCAAAGCAAGCCTGGGCTACATAGTGAGTTCAAGGCCAGTGTTAAGTACATAGTGAGACCTGTCTAAAAAAAAAAAGATTATCACTGTCTAAACTGATAGCAACTAAATTAATAAAGTTTCTGAAATTTTCTTCCATCTCAGTACTTATATGAGACAAGACACAGTACTTTGTTTGAATTACATATGTCATTTTACCATCCAGTAAACATATAGTTTGAATGATGGTATCAGATCTCAGATTATCAAGACAGTACCAGTTCTGGATACAAGTCAAGATACAGAAAAGCTGGCTTTCTTATAACAGAAGAGCCTTGCTGTATTAAGAATTCAGACTAAGGGCCGGGGATTTAGCTCAGTGGCGCTGCACCTGCCTTGCAAGCACGAGGTCCTAAGTTCGATCCATGGTACCAAAAAAAATAAAATAAAATAAAAAAGAATTCAGACTAAAATATATGTGAAAGCCACTAATTTTTAATTTAGGTTATGTTCCTTCCATTATCTTATGAACTGATCTAATCACTTAATTTTATTGCCAAGCTCCTCATAAAAGGGATATTACTGTATAAAGATGAAGTTCTGTTAAACTATTACTGAAACAGACAATTGAATAAATATACATTAACAATGAGAACATCTGAAAGAATAATTTGAGCCTATATTTCACTTGTTGAATAATAGACTGTTTACTCAATAGTAGTCTGTTTTGAAAATATACAGTACATGTCCATTTTTCTGAGCACTGTATATACACCTGATACACCTAGTGAGGGGTCTGACATATGTTAAGTATTCAAGAGATATTTATTTCTCCAAATTAATGGATGAATGATGAAATAAACAAGAAAGAATCTATAGCTCAGCAAAATCATCAACTTATTTGTGTTAGGAAGGTAAACTTGATTCTGCCTTTTACAGATTATCAAGGGGGTAAGAATGTGAGATTTTCATATCTGTCAATCAAGTAATTTCAATTTAAAATTAGCCTAACAGAAAGTAAACTGAACTGGTTGTCTTGATTTCTCTCATCCTTTCCCCCTATTGTTGATTAATTGGTGACTGCTAAGTTAATTTTTTTTTCTTTCATTCATTGATTAATGGACACACTAATATAGTCCCTACCTTTATAACTTGGGTAATGAAAGACAGACGGAAAAGAAAGAATTGTAAACATTTGAAGATCTATAAAATATAAAGCCCTTTTTAAAAATTATTATTTACAGGCTGCCTAAATTGTATCTTTGTGAGTTTTGTCTAAAATATATGAAAAGTAGAACTATTCTACAGCAACACATGAAGAAATGTGGTTGGTTCCATCCTCCTGCCAATGAGATTTACCGAAAGAATAATATTTCTGTCTTTGAGGTAAGGTGAATGTTTAGTATGTGTCTTCCTATTCATTTCAACAACAGTACCAACTGTGCTGTGTGTAGCTGTGCAACATAATTTTTTGGGAAATGTTTTACTTTTAGTTACATAAGACGCTGATTCAGGCCAGCCCAAATGGTACCCAGTTCACCAGCTTGGCTTTAGAATAGATTACTCTGCATTTAATTGAATCTAAGACATAAATTATTATATATCTTACTATTTTTTATGTACCACCAAAGGGGAAAAATACTGCTAATTATAATATCTAAGACTTCATTTGATAAAATGCTAACCAATTTTACATATGTTAAAAGTGTGTCTTTTAGACTCTTTGAAGTATGGCATTTAAATGAAAGGATTTCTGTGACTTACTTAAAAGGAATAGAGATGTATTCCATAATATTAGTAAACCTTAGTATCATGTTGATATGACTTATGTCTGTGGTTCTGTATTGCTATTAATAGTAATGTCTGATTTTTTGATCTTCAGTTCTGAAGTTTCCATGCCAAATATTGAGTATTTCCTATATGCTCAGTCTTGTTAATTAATACGGTGATACAGTTTCAGATTGTCTGGATCTGCTCAATCTCTCTTTCTTGCTTGACTAAGACTTTATTTTAGGTGATCAGTAGAGGAGCTCTTCACCTTGAGAGTAGGGAGATTTCAGGTGTGGTATACAGTACTGTTTCAGAGCATTTAAAAGCAAGTTGCTTCTTGATCATACATTTGTTTGTATTTTAAAAGAAGTTTTATGAAGTATTGTACATTTAGATTGTTGAGTTCAGTTAGCCTGTCTTGAGAACTAATGTGGGTATCCAGCATTTTATAAAAGAGTGAACTCTAGCAACTCAAGAACACAGGAATGTCAAGATCAGCAGTACGTTTGCCAGATTCATAAGAACCTGTGTGGTGTCTCTGAAAGGCAATAGTTAGTACTCCCTTGTATAGGCTTATTTGGAGTATACCTGATTGTGGTAGTCAGACCGTGTTGCTTCAAGCTGCTGCTAGAGATAAGACATCACTTATGTTTTACCTAATGAATGTATTTTAGTAAAGGTTATATTTTTTAAATCTTTTATTGAAAATTAAGTACTTTTGAAAATGAAGCTTGCTTTCAGAAGTATTCCTACAATCTTTTTTATAAAAGCAAAATACAGTTTTAAAATTAGATCACCTTCTCCTTATTTAGCTATTCTTGCTTTGTTGATGTATAGTATCTTATATATTTGATTATCTTAAAATAGCAGGTTCCATGATAGCTGTCATTTTAAAGCAGAGCTTCCAGGTTCTAGTGTGTTCTGATCACTGACATCGTCTCTTGGGCTAGGCTGCAGATACCTAGAGTTGCTTGTAACTGATGGGTATTGTTCTAGAACTAAGGAATATTTTACTGACCACTTCTTCCTGTTTTTTTGTACCCCCTTTAGGTTGATGGGAACGTGAGTACCATTTATTGTCAAAACCTGTGTCTCTTGGCAAAGTTGTTTCTTGACCACAAAACACTCTATTATGACGTGGAACCATTTCTTTTTTATGTACTAACACAGAATGATGTCAAGGGCTGCCACCTTGTTGGCTACTTTTCTAAAGTAAGTATGTCAGCTTAAAATGTTTGAATTCACCTGGAAGTCTGGAGTGGTTTTTGCTGTTTCTCAGTAGGAGGTAGTACAAGTGTCATTTAGCTTTTTAGAAAAGGAAATGGAAAGAACATTCAGAAACTTACCAGCTGTTTAGAAGATGCCTAGTAACGTTTAACAACCTATATTCTCTCAGGAACATGAACTGCTGGGAATACTCAAGAGGGGAAGTTTTAAAAGGACTTCTGGTCCCATGGTGATAATAGATAGATGTGAAATAAACAAAGTCATTACTTCTTAGTTCTTTTCAGTTTAAATCTCTTCCTAATTTGAATTTTTAGGCCTAGAATAAGAGGCCATTTTTATCAAATAATATTTTCTTCTTCCTTCATCTTCCATTCCCTTAGGGGAAAAAAGTTTCTACTCAAACAACATAAAGATACACTTTTATTTTAAGCAAGCCTATAGTAAAACCTTAATTTTTACATAACAGTTCAGTAGCAAGTGCTAGCTTTGTAAGAGTTAAGGACTACTTCACTAGCCAAATAGGATTTAGAATGTTTTGACTAACCTATAAAAAGGTATTTGTTTCTCACATTCAGAACCATTTTGTGTAAAGTTAAGTGTAACAAGTAGGGAGTGAGGTTGCCATATGTAGCAACAAAGCAGGAAATAAACTTTGAAGTAGTTGATGAATTTTCTCCCTCCTAGAGTGCTGCATTGATTCATCATTTTTAGCATGCAGATTATTTGGGTCTCAGATTCTTCTGCTGATCTGAGGTATTGACATACTGATTTTGAGTTGCAGGTGGTGTTGGATGGTGTCATTTTATCTTAAATTTTTACTCCCCCAGGATGGTTGCTTTGTGGATAATGGCAGTGGCTTAACATTGTCTTGTCTTCTCCCACTGGTGTGATTTTTTTTCTTGATTTTTTTTTTCTATTCCCAGGGGCCTCAGGCTGTGGTTTTAGCTGTTAGTCTTTGTTTCTTAATAATTAGCTTTGCTATCCAGTTTTGCCAGCTTGTTATTTTAAAATTTGCCTTCTGTTTTCTCCACCAGGAAAAGCACTGCCAGCAGAAATACAACGTTTCCTGTATAATGATTCTTCCCCAGTACCAGCGCAAGGGCTATGGCAGGTTCCTCATTGATTTCAGTAAGGGTTATATTAATATATCTTCTCATTATCTCTTCTTGGGAACCTTCTGGATATGTGTATTAAAAAATTTATAGATGGTGTATTGGTTCATAGTATCTCCTGTCATGATTGGACAGGTCCTTAAAACTTAAAACCACAAGTATTTTTCCTTTGGTTGGACATAGTTCTAAATAGCTAATACTGAATACAACTTTGTGTGATCTGCGGCAAATTAATTTGAAGCTGTTTGTTTATAATGGAAATAGATTTTATGCATTTGTACTAACATTGCATAACTACTCAAATAGGTGTTAGAAAAAAAAAGTACAGCACTCGTCCTATTTTTATTAACCCATTAGCTGAGAATATGTGTGCACTTCTCAGTTAACAGTCTCTCCCTAGTGGTTAAAAATGTGCAATACAACTTTTAAAATCCTAAAAAGTGAATGATACAGGAAATAATTTAATCTGAGTTAGAAAGTAAAAGCTACCACTTATAAAGAGGTCATTGTAGAACTTGCATTCTGTTCTACTTACAGGTAAACTTGCTAAAAAGTTAAGTGTATGTGGTAAATTTGATGGTCATGAAACAGTGATTTGAGGGAATATTTTCCCTGTTTTTGCTTTAAAATATTTTAAAGGAATATATACAGAGATATAAACAGAAAGAGTCCACTCTTGAGAAGTTAATTCTCACCTACACAGTTAAACTTGTTTTACTTTGCTTTCAACTACCATATTTTATTGGAAATAGGTGCTACTGGTTATTTTGTACATTTTCTGGGCATTTTTGGATTAGTGATAGGGGATGGAACTCAGACTATTTCCTCTAATATTAATATATTGCTTTGAAATAAGACTCAGGATTGGTGTGTTATAGCACTAAATAGCTCCATTAGGAAAAATATTTTATTTATGGTGATTAGTGATATTTCATTTTATTTATGGTGACTTTGAGGTAGTTATCTGTATGATTACAGTGTTTCATACACCATACATACAGTGTATGTATATACAGTGTTTACTTTTCTTGGTGTAGAATATTTTTCCAGATTACCGTTCTTAGACTGCTTTTAAAATTCCTTGAATGACAAAAGCAACTGTTATTTCTTCTGCCATCTCCATTTTCAATGCTTTTCTCTTGGAACTTCTATGCCCTTTCTTTACCTGTTCTTGAGAGTCATGCACTACAACAGAGTTCAGAATAATACACCATATGCTTACAGTAAAACACTCATCCTGACAGTCTCATTTTCTAAGAATAGAGTGATAAGTAATTGTAAGGAGGCTTTGTTGGTTGAAGTGAGAAATTTTCCCCATTTTGCTCACAGAAGAACTGCAATCTTTCTTTTTTTTTTTTTGGTACCAGGGATCGAACTCAGGTCCTTGTGTTTGTGCAGCAGGCATCGAAACCACTGAGCTAAATCCCCGGCCCTAAGAGCTGCAATCTTAGAATTAGGCAGAAACTGAGGCATTCTTTGTACTGTATATTTCTTAGTTAGGTATAGCAGATGCCATCATATGGTCCAAATAAAACTTGCAAATGTTTTTTTTTCCCTTGAAATTAAAAATATTGTTGCCTTAATCTCATTATTAATGCAGCTTGTTAATGGGAGTCTTAATTTTTTAACAGCTTGATATTTAAACAAAGTGATTTATATTGATTGTAGACAAAATTCAATCTACTGTTCAATATATAAAAATTGTTATCTTCCTCTAAATTTGTTTTAGTTTTGCAGTTTTGTTCCCCATTTTTGAAGGAATTTACCTTTGATATTATTATTGCCTATAATACTTGGATTAGGTGTGGGAAGGGGCATTATTATTTTGGTGAATCAAATTGTTTTAGGGTCCCTGACATTTTTTGATCTGGGGTTTCTTTAGGTTATTTGTTATCAAAGCGTGAAGGCCAGGCAGGGTCTCCAGAGAAACCATTATCAGATCTTGGACGTCTTTCCTATATGGCTTATTGGAAAAGTGTAATATTGGAGTGCCTTTATCACCAAAATGACAAACAACTCAGCATCAAGAAGTTAAGTAAGTTGACTGGAATCTGCCCTCAAGACATCACTTCCACACTGCACCACCTACGAATGCTGGACTTCCGTAGTGACCAGTGAGTATCAGATCCCTCTGTACACTTTTAGAAGGTAACTAGAGGGAAGCTTTTGGGTGAGGTAGCCAGATTACTGGGAAAAGGGTGGTAACTAATATAAGTGGTATACTTGGTGGTATTGAGAAATTATTTTTATTTCTATGGTATTTTATTCTAACGACTATATTTTTAAGTTGTTTTTCTAGTCTTCTTTCTAACTTTTGGACCTAAGCCACTGAATCTCATCTTGTGGAATTGAGAGCTCATTTTATAAGAATTAACAACATAGAAACCATGTCATTAAATAAAATATGTCCTTGATTAATTTCTGTATAAATGGTACAAAGTGAAATGAATATTGAGGACAGACAGTCCATCCTTGCCCAAAGTAGTCAGGAAAAGTCACAGAGGCAGACATTTGAGCTAAATAGAGAATAGGAAAGAAAGATCAGAAGAACAGGAGAAATGGCAAATGTGGGAAGTATGATTCAATAAATGGTCAAATAATATACTCCACTGCTATAGTGGCATATAATGTTTTTGTCCAACTTCATAGTTATTAGCTATCACATTGGTAGCATATTATCCTATTCCATCTTCCCAAGCAGGCTATTTGTAAAGCATTCATCATTATCGTTTCCAGGGTTAGGTTATATCTGTATATTAATTTTTTTGTGCATCTTGTACATTGTTGATTGCTATAAACTTTTCTCTGGTTTTAGATTTGTGATTATCCGCCGGGAAAAACTTATCCAGGATCATATGGCAAAGCTTCAGTTGAATCTGAGACCAGTGGATGTAGATCCAGAATGTTTACGCTGGACTCCTGTCATAGTCTCCAACTCTGTTGTCTCAGAGGACGAAGAAGAGGAAGCTGATGAAGAAGAAAACGAAGAGCCGCAGTGCCAGGAAAGAGATTTAGAGACCAATGTAAGGGCATGAGTGTTGTGTTTTTTATGACAGATGATGTTGTTTTGGTTTTCATTAGTATTTGTGGTATGTATTATGATATTTTACCAACAAAGTAAATTCATCCTAGAATTTTAGAGTTTTATTTCAGTGGTAGAAATTTCAGGAAGACTGGCTCTTATTTGTGTAGTTTGTAAGCCCATCAGGTTTCTTAAACTGTGTTAATTATGACTAAAAATTATGACTAAAAATTCATCTCTAGGCAGTTGGATTTTAAGCTGTATAGTAATTGAGTCTGCATTAATCTATGACAGTTGTTAAAATGAAATGAAAATACATGTTCTTTAAAATAGAATGTTAGGGAAATGTTTTCAGCAGAGCACTGAAAAGTTCAGTGGATATACAGACATCTTTAACAATTGAAAGGTTGATAGTTATCTATACTACATTGTACAGTTTTCAACATTTTTCTTTATGTGATATATACCTTTTTTTTCCCCTTTCATCCTTACGTCCTCCTTTGATAAATATAAAACTTTTGACATTTTTAGTGTAATTTAATTTTCAAAGTGGAATTAAATATTAGAATGAAAATAATTTCAGAATTTTTTTCATATTTTTCAATTGTCTTTTTCCTCTTGCCCATGCTCTGAGAGCCTATTCTACCCTGTTGATAAATTTTTATTTTAGAAAAACTTTATATATAATCTCACCATTTATAAGAGCCACTCACTTTGTGTATCAGGATGAAACACAAACTGCAGTCAGACTGCTTAGATTTGTGTTCCAGCTTCTTAATTTACTAGTGTATGACATAGGTAGTAGTAGGGGGTTTTTTGTGCCTCTGTACCTCATTTGTAAGATGGAGATAAGACAATACTTCACACAGTTGTTGTGAAGATTAAATGAATAATGCATAAGTAGTAAATAGTACATTTAAAACATTGCCTACATAGGAAATGTTCATGTTAATTATTAAGTAATTAGTCATTTTCCTTTTAAAGCTCTGATTTCTTATCTCAGTATGTATTTAAAAGAGCAGAATAGGTGGATATAATCAAACAGGACTGAAAAATTAAGCAGCATTGTTTTATTTTCTAAAATCAGGTGGGAAAGTCAGTATCTCGGGAAAACAAAGATCAAGATTCTTATTCTTCAGTAGAAAGTGAAAAGAAACCGGAAGTTACAGCTCCCGCTGTCTCTACACGTTTGAGCAAACAGGTCCTTCCCCGAAACAGTCTTCCTGCAAACAGCCAGCCCTCTCGGCGGGGCCGCTGCGGGAGGAAGAACAGAAAGACCCAGGAACGGTTTGGTGATAAAGAGTCTAAACTGCTCTTGGAAGAGACTTCATCAGCTCCTCAGGAACAATATGGAGAATGTGAGGAAAAGTCAGAAACCTCCCAAGAACAATATGCCGAGAGTGAGGAGCAATTGACAGCCTCTCAGGAGCAGCCAAGGCAGGAAGGGAAGCCAGACATTCCCAAAAGAAGATTAAGTGAGGGGATTGAGCTGTGGCGGGGACAGTTAAAGAAAAGCCCCGAGGACCTGAAGTGCAGATTACCAGAAGGAAATGATAGACTGCAGCGCTGCTACAGTGATGGTGACAGGGCTGTCCTTAGAGGCTTTAGTGAGAGTAGTGAGGAGGAAGAGGAGGAGGAGGAGGAGGAGGAGGAGGAGGAGGAGGAACCAGAAAGTTCTCGGTCAAACTCACCACCAATTCTTACAAAACCCACTTTAAAGAGAAAGGTAATATATTTTGTACATGTCTTTTCTTCCTCTAGTTGCAGTTTATTGTACACCTGTTTTTCTGTCTTACAGTTCTGAAAGAATAAAACTAGAAGTTCCTAGTGTTGTTTTTAAACTTTTAAACCTCAATATATTATAGCGCATGATCTTCCCAGGACATACTTGAAATGTGTGACGTTTGGTTCTTGGGAATTATTTATCACTCATAAGTTTATTTAAGGGCAAACTGTTTTAGCTTGCTGGTTTTGTGTTCAAATCAGGCACAGTGAGAGATTAACAATAATAAACAACAGTAAAATGGAACAATTATAACAGTATAATAAAAGTTAGGTACTGAGAAGAAGTTTGTGGCATCTTTTTGGCTTATCTGAACTGCCAGCATCACTGCTTTTGCACTTGGGGTCTTTATTAAGTAAAAGAAGGGTGATCTGAATGAACACAAGCACTGGGATACCAAGACAGTCTATCAGAAATCAAAGGTGGCCACTAAGCGCCTCACGGGTGGCTATTGTACGAAGCATGGATATACCAGACAAAGGGATCCTTTACATCCAGGGCAGGAAGGAAGAAGCAGGATGGCACGAGACTTCATCACACTATTCAGAACAGCATGCAATTTTAAAATTATGAATTATTTCTGGAATTTTCCATTTAATATTTTTGGAGTGCAGTTGAACATGAGAGTAAGTAAAATTATGGAAAGTGCAACTAGTGTTAAGAGGGGACTACTGTATACCGGAAGTATCCCAGGGTATGGAGTGAACTTTCAACACTGCCTAAGCCAGCCAGATTCAGGCACGTTAGTGCCCTGCAGAGCCCCACTCTGTAGAGATGGGTGACAGCTTTCTCCCAGGGCAGTGAAATCATTCCTTTCCTTACCAAGACCTTTTTAAAAAAAATCTTTAAAGAACATTTTCATCACTGCAAAGAAAAGACAGCAAGCTCCCATATGCCCCATACCCAGTTTGCCCTCCTATGTTGGTAGGGTATTTATTATCACAATTCATGATTCATTGTAGATCCATTAGTGACTAGAGTCCATACTTGATTCCAGTTTTCAGTTTTCCCTAATGTCGTTTTCTTGTTCAAGGGTCCTATCCAGCATACCACGCTACAGTGGGTGGTCATGTATCGTTAGGCTCTTCTTAGTTGTGACAGTTTCTCAGTCTTTCTTTGTTTTCGACAGCCTTGACAGTTGTGAAGATTACTGGTCAGTTACTTTGTGGAATATAACATCCCTTGTGAAATTAGAAAGGGGCAGTGTGGTTTTTGAGAGGAAAACCATAGAAGTAAAGTGCCCCTTTCACCACGTTAGAAAGAGGTTATCTGTCAGTATGGATCTCTGTGTCAAGGGCATGTACGATCTCAGTACACCTTCTTGTTAACTCAGGTGGTGCTTGGCAGGTTACTCCCTCCTTCCCTTTATCTTTACTCTGCTGGGGTAAAGTCACACTGTGCAGCCCACACTTAAGATGTAGGTAGTTTTCCTGAAAGCAGAATCTGCGTGAATTATTTGCTTGGGAGATTTGTCATTTCTCCCCATTTGTTGATTTATTCTGGTGTCCATTCCTGTAGTATGGTCTCATAGATATTTACCTGACATTTCAATTTATCATCCAGTGCTATTTTTTTTTTTAATTTGTTGCTCAAATTGTTCAACCTTGGCCATTAGCTCATTCCGTCGATGCCTTGATCACTGTGTGGTTTTTGTTTTGATCACTTTCTTACTTTCTGGTTCTATGAGATCCTCCAACTTTATCTTCTCTTTTTCCTGCTCCAGGCCTAGAATAAGCCATTTCTCAAAGGAGCAGAGTCATTTTTTAAAAATTCTTTTATTGGTACATTTTAGGTATACAATACGTTTACATTTATCATTGGGTGCTTGTACTTGTACATGATATATCTTGGTTCTTATTTTTCCCCCATTACCTGTGTGTCCTTCACCCCCTCCACCCTTCCCTATTTACATAGACATCATTTCCATTTTTTTTTTCTCAATTTTTCCTTTCTCTTCTTTCCTTTCCCGTTCCCCTTCCACCACCCCTACCCTTTTGGACCTTTTCCTATTTCAAATTATCAATTATTCATTTTAATCATTTTAATCCTTATTTACACTTTCAGTTTCTCACACTAGAGAAACTATTCTGTATTTACACATGTGTGTCCTATTTATTTCACTTAAGAGTATGGCCTCAATATGCATCCATTTAGCTATAAATGTCTCTAGTTTCTCGTTCTTTATGGCTGAGTAGTACTCCATTTTATAAAAAAACCCACATCTTCTTTATCCAGTTTGCAGTTGATGGGCACTTGGGCTGTTTCCAAGCTTTAGCTATTACAAACTGTGCCGCTGTGAACATGGGTGCACATATATCACTGTGGTATGATTCTTTTAATTCTTTGGGGAAGATCCCCCCAGCAGGAATAGCTGGGTCAAATGGGTCTTCTAGTCCTAGTTCTTTGAGGTATCTCCATACTGATTTCCACGGTGGTTGCACCAGTCTACATCCCCACCAACAATGGAGAAGGGTTCCTTTCTTTCCACAACCCCGCCAGCATTTGTTACTGGTTGATTTCTTGACAGCAGGCATTCTTTGTGGGGTGAGGTGGAATCTTAGTGTTGTTTTCATCTGCGTCTCTCGAATGACCAGTGATATTGAACATTTTTTCATATATTTATTTGCAAGCAGAGCCATTTTTAAATCTAATTTTAAAATTATATTCTCAGTTAGAACTCATAGATTTGAAGTAGAGAAAAACAGGACTTTGATTCATTTTACTATTCATTGTGCAAAGAATATCTTTGCCATCCCAGGGGCTTATATTGCCTGTTTATAAACTCAAATATTTTGTTTTCTTGTATTAAAAAAATATTGTGGTAACCAGTGAGATCATATGCAAAGTACTTTTGACATTCTTGAAGAAGTTCACTTGACTGGTAATCAAGGCATTGTGGACTGTATTTACAGCAGTTTCTACACTAGATGTGTGATCTTGGGCAAGTTGTATGACCTTTCTAGCCTCTATAAAATGAGGGATTGTGGAGGGATCATCTCTATTACTTTGTATACTTAAAATATTAGGTCAGCAAGTGCAAAGGTGCGCCTAATATGCCAAATTTCAATGCCAGATTCATTTCACTTTTGAAAAGTATCACTAATACCAAGTAAATACATTTCAGCTACATATTTCTACACTTCACTGGAACTTTTTATGGATGGTCCATGAAAATGATGTATAGCTTTATTGATCTGCTAACCATCAGGGTAGTATATGAGACTGTTTTTATTCCTGTTTTGCTCTGGAAGAAAAGAGAAGTTAAAGAACTAGTCTCTGGGTTGTTTCACTATTGAAATAGATGCCTCCCTGTGGTGTTAACTTCACTGAACTACTAATAAGTTAATTATAATGTCTGCTCTGTGGACATCCCTGCTTTTTCTTTCACAGTTTTATGCAACTATGCAACATCTTTATGTATAGTAGCTTGCTTTAGTATTTTGAAATATTTAGACTGGTTTTTTGGCAAACAATATTCTCATTTTATATGTGCTAATTCTATTAGATTTTTGTTGTTGTTGTTGTTGCTGATTTTTTTTTGTTTTGTTTTCTTTTTTGGTTTTTAAGACCAGGGTCTCGCTATGCAGTTCAGGCTGGCCTTGAACTCACTATGTAGCCGAGGCTGGCCTCCAACTTGGAATGATCCTCCTGCCTCAGCCTCCCAAGTGCTGAGACTGTGGGCATGTTCCACCATGCCTAGCTCTACTAGGTTTAAAACAACTTTCTTGCTATTCATAGAAAAGGTGGTATTCATTATTATTAAAATACTTGATTTTTCTACTAAATAGAAACCAGTTCTTCACCGAAGAAGGAGAGTCCGAAAACGGAAACACCATAATAGCAGTGTAGTCACAGAAACTATTTCTGAGACCACAGAGGTGTTAGATGAACCTTTTGAAGATTCTGATTCTGAGAGACCAATGCCGCGATTAGAACCCACATTTGAGATTGAGGAAGAGGAGGAGGAGGAGGAGGAGGAGGAGGAGGAAGAGGAGGAGGAGAATGAGCTCTTCCACAGAGGATACTTCCACCGCCTGTCCTCACAAAGTGTTCTCAGGTGCCGATCTGCTTCAAAGAGGAAGTCAAAAGAGGAAGAGGAAGATGAAGAATCAGATGATCCTGATGGTAAGTATGCTGATAAGTAACCACTGTTACTTATTATAGTTTTCCTTAAATACATAGCAGTAATTTAACAAAAGGCTGCAGATCCTTCAACAAAAGGTTGAAAAGTGAACAAGCCCACTAAGCAAGAAAAGGAGTGCTTGCCTGTCTCTCAGAAGTACCAGGTATATCTGTGCTGATTTTTGTACTTAGTTTCTCCTTTAACTAAGAAACTATTTTTGTCTCTGCAGAAAATATCTTAGTGTTAGGACTGTGTTCTTTTTTGCCTAATCTTTTCTCAGCCTTCATCTGAATCTTAACGGATAATGGATGAGTTGGACTTAGCACTGGGAAGATGGAATAACCATTTACTAGAATGTATACTTTCTGAATTTCATTGTATGCTGAGTGCTTGAGATAGGTATTCGATAAATATTGTGAATAAAGAAGACAGTTCTTCAGGTAGAGTAGGTTTTTGTATACTTTGGACCTTGTATCACATCTATTCAGGAATCATTCCCGAAGTGTATCTCTAAGGTGTTCCACCAAATAGTACTGTAGTACGTTTCTAATAAATGGCAACAGTAATTCAAAATAAATTCATTTTATAATACAGGTAAAAATCCAATTATTTACTTTTAAAATAGTGTTGTTTTCATTTCCTTCCTAGACACACAGAACTGGGACTTACACTAGGAACTAGATCAGAAACTAGATTTTTTGCATCCTACAGTTTTGCCAGTGTATCATGCTGCTGGTTTCTGCAGTGTGTTTGCCTTACAATGGGTTCACACAGACCTTTTTCACTTTGCTGGATGAATGTGAAGAAATCTCATTATCTATTCTTGGTACCTAAGCTTTTTATGCCATACCTAATTGAGCTTTTCATGCTACTTTTTAGTATCTTGATTTCAAATCTAGTAGATATAATGTGCATTTTCCTCATTCTGGTGTTTTTAGATAACAAGCACTTTTAATACATTGATAAGACAATTGAACTCTCCTTTACTGTGAATGATTCTTCAGTTGTACAAATATTTTGAGATACAAAATTAAGCAGCTAAAAACTTATTTTATAAATTTGGCACTTTACATTCTATCTTGAACTATTGGATAATATAGTAATATCCCATTTAAGTTCCTGTCAACTAGAATACTTTTCTCAGTTGCTTCCTGTTTTTACTTTGAAGGTACTATCATGAATTGTGCCTTTTTACCCCTCCTTCTCAAATCCTGTTGCCTTGATGTCCTTACTCTGTAAAAAATTAATGGGAATTGTGAATGCGCGTCATTCACAACTGTACACTATAAAATGATTAAAATAAATTTTATGTTAGGTATATTTTACTACCATTTAGAAAATGCTAATATCAAATTTATTTCTACTAAATACTGTTTGTGCTTTAACTTTTTCTTACTTGTCTTAGGACTAAATGCAGGTGTTTGCTTTGGACTAAAAGCCTTGAACTATTCCCAAATGAATACAGTATTGAACAATTGTTCACATGGAATGGCTCAGCCTTAGTCCTTGGCTCATGATACTTCCTGAAGTAATGACTTTGTGGAAACTGAGAACACCAGAGAGATAACATAAATTGCAAGCAGGAAAAGGAAGAATAAAGCTGATTTGTAGCTTTTCACAGTAAAGACTTCAGTGAGCTTATTACTATATTAAAAGTAATTGTTTGATAAGAACACAAGAATGAGGAAAATGCAAGTTATCTACTAGATTTGAAATCAGCTATAGACTTGCTAGAAGTACTACTTATTATTTATAAGTTTATAAGGCTTACTCCCATTTTAGAGATGATGCAACTGAAACTTAAGAGTAACTTCCTAAAGCCATACAGCTAATGATGCTAAATTTGAACTGGTTTTAATTAGTAGACGATAACATAATATTGACTAGGATCCTTCATTGTTCTGCAAGTTTACTGTATGACTTTAGAAGATGTCATTAATTAGCTTTATCCTTTAGATTCTTAATGTTTAAATGAATCAAATCACTTAGAAGCAATGACTTAATAAAATCATTTCTGTTGTACATGCTGAATGCAGAAAAAGATGCTAGACATGTAAGGTCTTGCAACTTATCTTTATTTTTTATCCCTCCTGTACAGACACTCCTATCCTAAAGCCAGTATCTCTCTTACGAAAATGTGATGTGCACAATTCTTCCCTTGAGCCAGATACATCGACACCTATGAAAAAGAAAAAGGGATGGCCCAAAGGCAAGAGCCGTAAACCAATCCACTGGAAGAAAAGACCTGGTCGAAAACCGGGACTTAAGTTGAATCGGGAAATCATGGCCATTTCTACTCAAGAATGCATCATTGAGCCGATTGTCCCCATTCCTAAACCTGGACGTAAAACCAAAACTCAAGAGAATGAAAAAACTGTGGAGCTAAAAGAAGACATCCCCTTATTGGAAGAAAGAAAGGAAGAGGAGATGCAAGTAGAAGCAGAAGAGGTTGAAGAAGGAGAGGAAGAGGACACAACCATCAGTGAAGTTAGACCTGCTTCTCCAGTGGACAGCAGCGACAGTCCTGAGACAGAAGCAAAAGTACCTGAGGTGGAGGAGGAAGAAGAGAAACCTCATATGTTAGAAGAGCAAAGGCAGTCAGAGGAGGAGCCACAAGAACTAGAAGAACAAGAGCCAGAGGAAGAAGATGAAGTGACTATAGAGGCAAACCGGAATGAAGACCATGATGCAGATGATGAGGATGATGGTCATCTGGAATCTTCAAAGAAAAAGGAGTCAGAGGAGCAGCTGGTTAGAGGGGATCTCAAGGAAGAACCTGGCAGTCAGGAATCTTTTTTAGATACTAACATGCAGAATAATAGGGAGAATATAAAGGATAAAGATGAAACAGAACCAGATTCTGAAGAGGAACAGCCTTCTCATGAGGCATCTGTGGTATCAGAGCATATGCCAGGGTCTGAGGATGACCATGAAGAAGATTCAAATACTAAGGAAGAATTAATTGAGTTGAAAGAGGAAGAAGAGATATCTCATAGTGAATTGGACCTTGAAACTGTACAAGCAGTACAGTCTTTGACTCAAGAAGAAAGCAATGAACATGAGGGAGCCTACCAGGACTGTGAAGAAACTCTTGCAGCTTGTCAGACCCTGCAGAGTTACACCCAGGCCGATGAAGACCCTCAGATGTCAATGGTTGACGACTGCCATGCTTCCGAACATAATAGCCCAATATCCTCAGTTCAGTCTCATCCCAGCCAGTCTGTCCGTTCGGTCAGCAGCCCCAATGTGCCTGCCTTGGAGAGTGGTTACACGCAGATCAGCCCAGAACAGGGCTCCCTGTCCGCACCCTCTATGCAGAACATGGAGACCAGCCCCATGATGGATGTGCCTTCTGTATCAGACCACTCTCAGCAGGTGGTAGACAGTGGCTTCAGTGATCTAGGCAGTATTGAGAGTACCACAGAGAACTATGAGAATCCTAGCAGCTATGATTCTACAATGGGAGGCAGCATTTGTGGGAATAACTCCTCTCAAAGCAGCTGCTCCTATGGTGGGTTGTCATCCTCCAGCAGCCTCACCCAGAACAGCTGTGTTGTCACTCAGCAAATGGCAAATATGGGCAGCAGCTGCAGTATGATGCAGCAGAACACTGTCCAGCCTGCTACCAACTGCAATATCAAGTCACCTCAAAGTTGTGTGGTGGAAAGGCCTCCTAGTAACCAGCAGCCACCACCACCGCCACCACCACAGCAGCAACAGCAGCAGCAGCAACAACAGCAGCAGCAGCAGCAACCAGCACCACAGCCTCCACCACCCCAGCCACAACCACAACCACAACCACAGCCACAACAGCAGCCGCAGCAGCAACCTCAGCCCCAGCAGCCCCAGCAACCTCAGCCCCCACCCCCTCCCCAGCAGCAGCCCCCACTGTCACAGTGTAGTATGAATAACAGTTTCACTCCAGCTCCTATGATCATGGAGATACCAGAATCTGGAAGCACTGGAAACATCAGTATCTATGAAAGAATTCCAGGAGATTTTGGTGCCAGCAGCTACTCTCAACCATCAGCCACCTTCAGTTTAGCCAAGTTGCAGCAGCTGACTAACACCATTATGGACCCCCATGCCATGCCTTATAGCCATTCTTCTGCTGTAACTTCCTATGCAACCAGTGTTTCTTTGTCCAATACAGGACTGGCTCAGCTAGCTCCGTCTCATCCATTAGCTGGGACCCCTCAAGCACAAGCCACCATGACACCACCTCCCAACTTGGCATCCACAACCATGAACCTCACATCACCTCTACTCCAGTGCAACATGTCTGCCACCAACATTGGCATTCCTCACACTCAGAGGTTGCAAGGGCAAATGCCAGTCAAGGGGCACATTTCCATCCGCTCTAAATCTGCACCACTGCCCTCAGCAGCAGCTCACCAGCAGCAGCTGTATGGCCGCAGCCCACCCACAGTTGCCATGCAGGCTGGCCCTCGTGCACTGGCTGTTCAGCGTGGCATGAACATGGGGGTTAATTTAATGCCAACTCCTGCCTATAATGTCAACTCCATGAATATGAACACCTTGAATGCCATGAACAGCTATCGAATGACACAGCCCATGATGAACAGCAGTTACCATAGTAACTCTCCCTACATGAACCAGACAGCACAGTATCCTATGCAGATGCAGATGGGGATGATGGGGAGCCAGGCCTATACCCAGCAGCCTATGCAGCCAAACCCTCATGGAAACATGATGTACACTGGCCCCTCCCATCACAGCTACATGAATGCTGCTGGTGTGCCCAAGCAGTCACTCAATGGACCTTACATGAGAAGATGAGCAAGAAAAACTTAGAGTTAAAAACTTAAATATATATAAACAAAGGAACCTTTTATACTGACAAACCAGAGAAAAATGGACCTTTTTCCAGTTAAAATATTGCTGTAGACTTAGAGGAATTTTTCTTTGGTTTATTTTATTTTTTAGAAAACCTGATCTTCTCTTTTTTGGGGTTCATTTTGTTCCGGGTTTTGGTTTTCTTCACAGTCTTGAACATTTTACAGTAGAACTCATCAACAATGTATTTGGGGACGGGGAAACATGCACAAAATCTTTTCATAATTAAAAAGAGCCTTACTTTCTTTACATACCACATGGACAGAATTTGTGTAAAAGTGGATTATCTTTATTTTATTTTAAAAATGTATGTTTCCCCTCAGTCTTTGCAGCTCCCAATGTTGTCATTTTTAAGTGTTATATGCATCTCCAGGGTTAACCATACCCTTTTCTCCAAACCCCACTTTTCATTTCCTACTTCATTCCAGCAGGAGGCACTTATGGGAGACTCAGATGGGGGTGTGGAGAACAACCCAAGCTCCTTAAACTTATTGTTAATATTATTGTTGTTTTTATTATTATTATTATTAATAAAGTGAGGCAGGAAAATGCTTCCTCTCTTGGAAATCCCCTCCACTCCTTATACATGTACACACCTCTTGAAACCTTTCCCCAAGAATGTTTCTTTTATATAAATGGACTTCACTGAAATGTTTTTCTTGAATCAAGTGTAATATAATTTTTTCCTTCTTTTGTAATATTCCCACTCAGCACTCAGAGACACAAAATACTGTAAGTCTCACTTAACAGCAGAATCTCAGAGGAAAGCTGACTGCAATCCTAATCCAACCTTTGGAAGGATAGAGATGGTTAATTAACAGTCAAAAAGAGGAGATAAACCTCTTGTTTTTTACCACCTGGTGAATCAGCCATAACATATCTATACCCCACCCAGCCTCTTGATTTTAGTATGTACTTTGAAATGTTAATTAAGGGTCTTGATTCTTGAGCCTTCGAAGAACAGTCCCCAGCGATTTGCCTCTTACATTCTTTCATTCAGTGTTGGTGGATGACTGGATGTCGCAGTGATTTGAAAAATACCTGACAAACCTTTGACACTTGATTTTATGTTGGAGAAATAGCGCAGAATGTGTGTCCAAAGGGACATTATTTGTAGCTACTTAAGTGATACATACCTCTAGTTTGCATTTGTCTTTTGAGATCCTGAGTTCATCCCCTGTGAATCAGAGTGCAGCAGCCCCTCTCCTGTGAGCGGCTGACAAGAAGAGGGGCAGACCCACCACCAGCATCGTAGGGCACACCTGGGCAGCAGGACTTCAGCAGGTTCACATGTTGTTCCAGTCCATTCTCTTTTCTCTTGTGCAACCAGTTTACCCATTCTCTTCCTATTACTTGCTCCAGGGATAGGTAAAAAAAAAAAACTATATATATATATATATATTCCATCGTTAGAAGATGGAAACTATTATACCACTTGGTATGTGCAGTCAAATATCCAAAGGGAGAAGTACTGCTTAAAGAAATACCTGTAAGCATAATTCTCTCCTTTATTTGTACATTTTATATAGATAAATTTTTAAAGTACTAATTAGGCATTAAATTTTTTTCAGATGCACAAGTTTGTTGCTTTTTTTAATAAACTAATTGACTTTCTCAATTAAGTGTGTTAGAAAAAGGCAGAATTCCACACCTTACTGCTATCAACTCAGCATGTGCAAGGCTGTGTAGGACCCAGTTTCTCTGTATATACTATTCCAGTTCCCAGTCATCTATGTAGAAAGTGCACTGTGCTGCCCTCTCCCTACATCTTCAGCTATATCATTGCTTCCTGGATGGGATAGGGTGGGGATGGGGGGACGGGAGGGAAGTATATTGGGAGGAGGGTGGGTCAAGGCAGAAGGAGAAGCTGTTGAAATGAGGGCCATGAAATCAGTTTCTGTTGGTTTGCGGTTGTGTTTGATTTTGTTTCCTTAAAAAAAAAAAATCAATTGGGCAGCTCCCTTTTCCACAAGCCTCTTTGTGACTGTAGAACTATTGTAGAAAAAAAAATGTTCTTTTCTATATTATAAAAGAAATTATCCAACACAGTAATATTGGTACCTGTCATTTTTTCACTTCAGTTTTAAAAAAAAAATGTATTTTTAGCAAGATAACTTGGGTAATCTTCTAAAAAAGAAATTTAAAAACTCACTGTTAGTGACTTTGATGCCTTTTAAAATAAGAGCTTTTTCATTTCATTCCATCTTTAAAATTTTTTATCTTTGTTGTAGAATATTAAAAACTATTTTAAGAAAGATAAAAATTCTCTTTAAAGAGATCTCTAGAGTGTGTGAATAGAGCTCCAGATGCCTCTAAAAGCCGCATGTACAAATGAAGCTAAGTCTATTCCTGTCTGTTTATATTTGCTTTTCCTGTTTTGTAACCTTTGTACTTTGTTCATGGTGACCTGTAAGCTTGGGGAAGGGTGCCGAGATGCCTTTGGACTTCTCCATGTCATGCGCTCCCGGGCCAGTTGGCCCCCTTCCTCTCCTTGTATGTAATATCTTTTTTTCCCCTTTCTAGCAAGTACTTTCAAAAGAACTCTGTACATTTTAACATAAAAAATAAATTATGTTGAGCCATTTTGGATGTCTGTCTTGCATGTGAAATTTTTCTCCCAAATATTTCAGGCTCTCCAGTTCTTTTTCCACACACACACAGACACAGACCTGTAGATGTTAGTCTTTTTCATATTCCTCTATTATTTCAAGTAAAAGTTTGCTTTGAAATTCCAATTTTCAATCATGTAGATTTTTAAATGCCTATCATTTCCTTTTCCAAAGAAAATACTTAAGATTTTTCAGGGAAATCCATTTGAAAACCTTCCAAAGGGATAATTTACTCACCTAAAGAAAAGAAACACAATTCCAATAACAAATAGCTCTTAGAATTTGAATAATTAGAGGAGTAATTTTTATTATTATTTTAAAATGAGACATTTTTAAAGGAAAGTTTTTTTTTTTTCTCAGTTTACCTGATTATAATCTAGGAAAATTTGTCCTCATTTTGCCAAGGGATCTTGTACAAGGTTCTAAACATGAGACTTTTTGGTGTCTGAGCTGTTGAGCTTTCCTCTCATCATTGAGAATCTTGGCTATAAGGCAGGTTGCAGAAGCTTTGTGAACTCAGCCTTAGGCTCTTGTGGTGGAGCCATGAGGCAGTGCAAGTCTTAGTAGCCACTGCACTGTCATCAACAGGAATTTAGGAAGTGCACATGACAGCTATGGCCAACATTTGTTCTAAAACACCACTAAAGTTTAGATGGTACAGACACTTCGTCTTCAGGAAAGAAACAATTTGTGTCTCTTGTTTTCTTCAATAACAAATGATTTGGTCACAGGCTTTATCGCTGCACTATGCAGTTATTTGTGGGTTTTTGAAAAAACATACATCTAGCCTTTGCAGCTACAAAGCGCCTGCCTTAAATGAAACATAAGCATTCTGATATTTCTAAAAGGAGACAGTGTGACAAAAGAGTGCATTGTAGGCACTTATTTTTACCACCCCCTCACTATGTTAATACTGTAATATGAATTATATAATCCCACTTAACAGCCAACTCATGAATGATCTCTGAGTAGAGAAGGTGCTCCCATTTCTTTATTGTCTGCATTCTGGTCTTTTACCATTCCAAATATAGATATGGGAGGAATTTGATAGTATGCATCATTAATGTGACTAGGAGTCATAATCCTTCAAAGTCTCTGGGCATCTCAGGTGGTACCTGCTCCGTGGTGACAACTGTATTCACTGAACACCAGAGTCTTGTCTCACTAACAGTTCTAGCTTCTTACTTCAGATTCTCCAAATTACAGTTTGGGCATTGCCTAGTGATCTTTGTCATATTCCTCCCCCTGGTCTTTTCACAGATTGCAAGATAAGGGTCAGTGATGATGTTAAGTGAAAGGGATAATTAAAAGAGAAAATTACTGCACTTGGCAGAACAGTTTGCAGGACTATTAGGTGGATGGATTCCTTATGTACGTTGGTGTATAATTACATAATGCAGCACAGTCCACCCCACCCCCAGGTACAAATTGGGCTTAATGTAAATGCCTTACCATCTTAATGAGCCCCAATACTGGCATACCAGTTATATAAAGCCTCAAAAAAAGTGACAACTTTAACTTTAGCTGAAATAGGGAATGCCCAGGGGTATGATGGGGCTTTTGTTTTTGAGATTTTTAAAATAACTAAACAGAGGTAGTCACGGTGAGTTGTTTTCCTGTGGCTAATAAAAATAAACCTGGTATGAAACATACATCCAAGTTATTTCAGTGAGAAAATGCTTTTCTAAAGTTTAATCCTTTGCTAGATAGACGTTTCTGGAAGCCATATTTGTGCCATGTTCAGAAAGGCTATGTTAAATGTTCTCTGAGATGCTATTTAACATTCACGCAGCCATCTTTCGTTCTTACACACATGACTGAGCAAGCAAAAACAGATGAACTGAGAATCATCTATGCTTGATCATCTTTGCTGGCAGTTAGCTACAGTGCTGGTATATTTAACTGGGATTTGAAAAATTGATCATCTGCTTAGTGTTGGAAGACACGGCCCATTCAGATCACCTCTCACATTATTTAAATTTAACTTAAAGAGCTTTTTGAGCCCCAGAATCTTGTATTTCTGAAAATTTCCTACAAACCCTTTAAGTTGGTGTCTTCAGTTTAGTCTACTGTGAATAAAGAAAAACATTCATACATTAAACTTTGCTTGTTCTGCACGCAAATCAATTGATTTATTACATTTGATAAAAGTGACATTCTTTTTGTTTTGTGTTTTTGAGACAGGGTCTTGCTATATAGTTCAGACTGGCTTTGAACTCACTATATAACTCAGGCTGGCCTTGAACTTGTGGTGATCCTCCTGCCTCAGCCTCCCAAGTGCTGGGATTACAGGTGTCCAGCACCATTCCTGGTTTTCTTTAGTAAAAGATGAATAATAAAGCAGTTGTAGTCAGTGATGTAAAAAAATTGAATCTGAATATAGTTTTCCAAAGAAAATGAAAACCTATAATGACAGACAGTGGTAAAGGCTTTTCTATAGGCAAGGGCTTCTGGCAAAGTAGGGTAATTAATTTCAAAGAAGTTTGGTTTGGCTCCTTGTTTAGGGAAAATAACTAGAATTGGCAAGAACTCCTAACTACATCCTCAACATGTTCTTGGTTGGAAAGTAAACCTGAAAGTTGCATAATGTGGACTATTTCAAGGATCAAGGAAGTAATTTCACTAAAAGTACAAAGGAAAACATAGCAAAACAGGTAGAAACCAGCCCCTGCTTACTGCCTTTGTTAGGTGTCCGTGTAAGGAGCTCAGGCTGCAGTACATCTTGTCACCTTCCACCTCCTGTGCTGTGCGAACTTGGTCTTCAGATGCTTCCTGTGTAGTTTCAGCTGTCACACGAAGACAGGGGAATGCCCGGAATTGTCCCCTTACATCTTTCTTAAGTCCTTTTTTATTGTGAAAATAAAGCATAAATAGTCTAAAAGAAAAGAAAGTATAGCCAAATGATTTTGTATATAATGAATGCTTCTGTAAAAGCAAATCGAGTTCAAAAACCAAAACAGCAAGCCAGCCTGACTAGGAGGGCACCTTTTTAATCACATTCTTCCACCCAAAGATAATCACCACCTAGACCTATAAGGTAAATACTTTCTTAAAATTTCCTTGTACTTTACTGCCTAGGTCTGCAGTCTTAAACGCCATTCTTTCATTTCATTTTGCCTCATTTTGTACTTTGAAGAAATGGAATCATACAGTTTCTATCTGGCATCCCTCAACATGTTCGTGAGGTTTGTTTATGCCTTTGGACATAACTGTAGTTCATTTATTTTCACTATCATATAATGTTATATGACTGGACAAAACTATACTTACACATTCTGAAGTAGACAAATATTTAAGTTCTTCCCATTTGGGTTATTACAAATTCATTGGTCTCCTGGTGCACATTTGTAGACGTTTCTCTCAGGTATATTCCTAAAAGATAGCATAAGTGTAACTTTAACTGTATGGTAATGCCAAAGATTTCAAAAGTAGCCATATATTTTTTTCTCCACAGTCTCTTCAATGTTTGATATTTTCAACTGTTTTAATTTTTACCAGTCTGGTGCAGGTATAGTGGAAACTCTGGTTTTCTTTCACATTTCCCTGATTACTAATAAGGTTGAATACATTTTCATATTTGTATTGGCTATTTGAAATTCCACTTTTGTGATGTGTTTGTTCAAGTCTTTTTAACTATTAAAGTTGCATTTTTCTTCTTGTAAGAGTACTTTATATACTTTGAGTAACAGTCTTTTGTCAGTTACGTATGTTACACATATCTTCTCCCACTCTGTGACCTGCTCTTTCACTCTAATGGTGCCTTTTGATGAAGTTCCTAATGTGTTCCTGTTGAATAAATACTTCCTTTATGGGTAGTGCTTTTTCTACCCAGATTGAGAAATATTTTCCTACCCTGAGATTATGATGTTATTCTCTGTAATTTCTAACAGTTTCATTGTTTTGCTCAGATAGTCAAATCTTTAAATATCTGAAATTGATTTTTTTGTTTATGTTATGAGGTAGGGGATGAGTTTTTTTCATATGTTTACATAGTTCTCACACTATTTATACTTTCACCACTGCTTGACATGGTGTCCATATATACATAGGTCTATTTCTGAACTATGTATTCTATTTCACTGCTCTATATGTGTTATCCTGTTTTAATTACTGTAGCTTTAAAATAAATCTTCATATTAAATAAAACAAATCCTCCTAAGTTTTCTTCTTCAAAAGTGATTGATTCTTCTATGCTTTTGCATGTCTATGTATTTTTAGAATTAGCTTATCAGAACTTTAAAAAAAATCCTACTGACATTTATTGGAGTTGCATTTATAGTAAAAATCAGTTTTGTGAAAGTTAACATCTTAATCATTGATTCATTCATTGAACATGGTATAGCTCTGTATTTAAGATTTCTTTAACTTATCAATATTTTAAAATTGATTTCTGTATGAGATTTCTGCATTTTATTTCCTTTATGAGTAGTTAATATTTTTGAAACCATAAAAATATGAACATAATTAATTTTGGCAATCAGAAATGTGTGATTTTTGTATTTAAACTTTGTATCCAGTAATCCTGTTAAATTCAATAATTCTAAAAATTTACCTCGAGAAACTTCTGGATTTTTACCTATATAGTTATATCATCTCTAAAGATGAATTTTACTTCTTTTCCACTTTTTATCTTTTGTTTGTTTGTTTTTGCTTTTTCTGGCCTCACAGAATAGGGTTTGGCTTTGGTACAATGTTGAAAAGAAGTGATGAGAACAGCCATGCCCTTAATCAGATAAAGGAAGACCCACTCATTTCCTAATTTCTTAAGAGTCTGTATCATGAAGTAATGTTGAGTTTCATCAAATGCTTTTTCTGATTTTTTTTTCCTAGAATTTGTTGATATGGCCAAAATGTTGTTTGCTTTCCTAATGTTTATCCAATATATGGGAAGATATGTAGGTAAATCTAAATGATTATACACACATACATATAATTAAGGTGATAATTTCATGTTAGTAGAGGATAAATGGAGTTGAAGTATGTCAGTATACTTGCATTAACTATTTAATATTAGCTATTGATAAAGATGCATATTTTAATTTACCAGGATAACCACTAAAAGAATGAATAGAAACAGAGTGTCCAACTTAACATATGATAATATATATTATATATAGTGACTTTTGCCAGCTATTCTTCTGACAGGATTAATAACTATATAAAGAACTCAAAAAAATTAATACCAAAATCAAATAGCTCAATCAATAACTGAGCAAATGAACAGGCATTCTAAAAAAAAATAAAAATAAAAAATGGTCAATAAGTATACTAGAAAATGTTCAATATCTTTAACCATTAGGGAAATGCAAATCAAAGCTACATTGAGATCTTGTCTCACTCCAGTCAGAATGGGTATCAAGAATATAAAAAATAGTAAATACTGGTGAAAATGCAGGAAAAAGCAACTTTTATACACAGCTGATATAATGTAAATTAGTACAGCTACATGGAAATCAGTATGAGGTTTCCTCAAAAACTAGAAATATGACTACTCTATGACCTGGCTATACCACTTTTTGGTATATCTCCAGATGAACTAAAGTCAGCCTACTATAAGAAAACCTCTATACCCACACTTATTGTGGCATAGTTCACAATAGCAAAGCTTGAAGCCAGCTAGGTGCCTATCAACAGATGAATGGATAAAGGAGATGTGATATATTTACAGTGGAGTATTATTTAGCCATAAAAATAAAAATCATGTCATTTGAAGAAAACTGAATAGGACTGGAGATCATCTGGTCAAATGAAATAAGCCAGACTCAGAAAGACAAGTATCACATTTCCCCAAATAAGTGAGGGGAGGGGAAGGCATGAATTAGAAGGGAGAGGGTTAGACAAGAGGAAGAAAGTTATGTGTACTGACATAAAGATTGGAATAAGGGGAGGGAAGGGAGATAGAATGATGGGATGGATATAATCAAAATATCAGCATGTATGAAAAATCACTTTGAAAATATTTTGTAAAAGTAATTAACAAATATATTTTTTAAAGGAATAAAGAAAAATCACAAAAATATGCATAGTTATACTAAATACAAAAAAGGGAACAAATATAGAGAAAACAAAGACAAATTTCTATTAAGTAGAAAATCCATGAGACTTGAAGGCAAATATACAAATAAATTATTTGTAAATAGGCCAAAGGAACATAGATTGTCAGGGGAAAACCTCCTAAAAACTCTACTAGACTCTGTGTCCAAGAGAAACATCAAAAGCTTAGCAAAAAATGTTAAAATTCTAAAAAGTGGGATAATGTCAGAAATTTATCAAAGAGCTTCTATATCTATATTAACATGAGACAAAATAGAATTTCAGCCAAAAAAGATGACTAACATGATAAAAGTTTTAATTCATCACTAAGGTATAAAAAGTTTAAATCCACATTCTGTTAACACAACTCCAAACAATATATGTAAGACACAAGTGTGCAGAACTATGTGAAAATCCACCATCATAGTGTGAGTTATTTTTTAATTAAACTTCAGTGTAGTTTTAAATTCACAGCAAAACTGAGCAGAAAGTAGAAAATTGCTTTGTCCTCACACATGTACAACCTCCCTCTACTCATATCCCCCACCACAGTGGTACATTCATTATAATTGATGAATCTACATGACCCTTCACTATCACTCAGAATTCGTAGTTCACATTAGAGTTTCCTCTTGGTGTTATACGTTCTATGGGTTTCCACAAATATCTAATGGTACTAACATACAGAATGCTGTCGCTGCCCGAAAAATTCTCTGCTGTATCTATTCATCCCTCACTCTCCCTCAACCCCTGGCAACCACTGATCATTTTTCTTTCTCCATAGTTTTTTCCAGAATGCCATATATTTTGAATAATATGTGGCTATTTTTATTTCTTTCTGTTTATAACATGCTTTTAACTTTCCTCCATGCCTTTTCATAGCTTAAAAGCTCATGTCTTTTTAGTACAAATAATATTTCATTGTCTGGATATATCACAGTCTATCCATTCACCTACTCTAGGACATCTTTGTTTCTTCCAGTGCTGGTAATTCTAGGTTTGTTTTGTGTTGTTTTGTTTTCTCAGTACCAGGAATCAAACTCAGGACCTTGCGCTTGCCAGGCAGGCTCGGTGCCACTGAGCTACATCCCTGGCCCAGTGCTGATAATTGTGAATAGAGTTGGTATAAACATCCACTTGTAAGTTTTTGCCTATTTAGTTTTCACTTCATTTGGTAAATACTAAGGAGCACAATAAATGGATTATATGATAGGAGGATGTTTGGTTTTACAAGAAACTGTCAAACCACCTTCTAAAGTGCTGTCTCACTTTGCACTCCCCCCAGCAGTGAAAGAAAGTTCTTGTTGCTCCACATCCTCACCAGAACTTGATGGTTTCATTGTTTCCAGTTTGGGCCACTCTAATAGGTGTGTAGTAGTAGCACATTGCTGCTTTAATTTGCATTTCCCTCATGACCTATGATGTGGGACATTATTCGTATGAGGTAGTGTCTGATGAAATGTCTGTTCAGACCTTTAGCTCATTTTTAAATTAGGTTGTTCATTTTCTTACCAAGTTTTGATAGTTCTTTACCAGATATTCTGATAACATTGTCTTTGGCAAAGCAGAAGTTTTTAACTTTAATGATGTTCATCTTTTTTTTTTTTTTTTTGGTACCAGGGATTGAACTCAGGACCTTGCAGTTGCAAGGCAGGCAGCGGAACCACTGAGCTAAATCCCCCGGCCCAATGAAGTTCATCCTATAATAGCACACCTGAGATGATCTAAAGAAGGAAAGGTTCATTTGACCTCATGCTTTCAGAGGTTTCAGTCCATGGTCACTTGGCTTCTTTGCATTTGGACCTGGGGCAAGGCAGTACGTCATGATGTGGAGTGTATGGGTGAACAAACCCATTTAATGGTGGCCAAAAGGTAAAGAGTGAAAGGACTGGGACCTCATTATCCCCTTCAAGGGCATGCCCCCTCCCAGTGACCTTCCTTCTATTAGGCTTCACCTCACAGCAGCACCACAGACTGGTGACTAAGCCTCTAATGCATGGGCCTTTGGAGACACACAGATTATACCACACAGAGTGTGCCTTTGACATTGTGTCTAAGGAGTCATTGCCATACCCAAGGTCATATAAGTTTTCCCTTGTTATCTTCTAGGAGTATTCTGCTTTTCCATTTTCCATTTAGGTCTGTGTTCCATTTTGAATAAGTATTTGTGAGTGGTATAAGGTAAAATCTGTATCTAAACCAATATTTCTTTCTTTTCTTTGTTTTTCATGCAGATGTCCAATTTTTCTAGCTCCATTTGTTGAAATGACTATCTTTGCTCCATTGTATTGTTTGCTTTTTTGCCAGATATAAATGAACTGTATGTATGTACATCTATTTCTGAGATCTCTATTGTGTTCCACTGGTCTGTAGTCTATACTTTTACCAGTTCCACAGTGTCTGTATAGTAAGTATCAAAGTCAAGTAGTGTTAGTCATCTAGCTTAGTTCTTCTTCAATATTGAGTTGGTAATTCTGGATCTTTTGCTTATAATCTTTCCAGTTGTTGACAAAAATCCCACAAAATATCTTGAGGGATTTTGATTAAGATTGCTTTAAATTTATACATCAATGTGGAAAGAACTGGCACTGTGACAGTATTGAGTCTACCCATGAAATGGAATATCTCTCCATGTTTAATTCCTTTACTTCATTAGAGTTTTGTAATCTTCTTTATACACATATTGTGTGTGTGTATATATATATTTAGATTTATTAACTATTTCACTTTGGGGTGCTAATGTAAATAGCAATGTTTTAAATTTCAGATTCTACTTATTCATTGCTATTACATAGGAAAGTGTATAGTTACAAATTGGAAAAGTCTTTTCTAGGTATGTCTTAGTTTTCTTGTTGCTAAGACAAAATACCCGAAACCCAAAGTTAAAGGAGGAAAGGTTTATTTTGGCTCGCAGTTTGTAGAGGTTTTAGTTCATAATCAGCTGACTCCAAGGCAGAATGGCATGCCAGAGGGCATTACAGAGAAGAAACAGTCCATAGCAGGCAAAAGTCAGCAAGGCAGCAAGCTACAAGCAACTCCAACAGTAGCCCTCTCTGTCCCTTATATTCTTATCCAGGCTACCCACCCTTGGTACAGGTAGCACTCACACCCTTAATCCTAGCATCCCACCATGAATCAATCCCAGCATCTCTCACTTAATTCCAATATCACACACTAGATCCAGCCACCACCAAAAAGCTCCACCTATGACTACATGAGGCTTGGAAGAGGGGCGTTTAGATACAAGCCATAACAAGGTAAATGATAAACTATCAGGGAGAAATCAGCCATGATATAAGAATTGAACATGATTAACAAAATTGTGGGCCCATGTAAAGCACAGCATGCAACCATAGCAGAATCTGCAATGGCCTTAAAAATTGGCCATACATTAAGTGTTAAAGCATGTTTCAATGACGATCAAAGTACTAAAATGCAGAGAAAGTTTTCTGACTACTATATGATTATATTAGAAATCTATAACAAGATAACTAGAAAATCTCCAGATGTTTACAAATTAAGAAATATTTTTTGTCTTGTTTTTGTTTTTTCTGAGACAAGCTCTTTTTTTGTTGTTGTTAAATTCTTTTATTGGTACATTGTAGGTATACAACACAATTATATTTCTCATTGGGAATTGTACCTTTACATAATGCATCTTGGTTCTTATGTTTTCCCCATTCCTAGCCCTCCCTTCACCCCCTCCATCCT
>NW_004624780.1:1411177-1449751 GCF_000247695.1 Heterocephalus glaber
AAGTGAAATAAATAGGACACACATGTGTAAATACTGAATAGTTTCTCTAGTGTGAGAAACTGAAAGTGTAAATAAGGACTAAAAGGCATAATAGATAGTGTTAAATAGGAAGAAAAGGTGCAAAGGGGAAAGGGAAGTGGGAGGGGTAGGGGAAAGGAAAGAAGGGAATGGAATTAACATGAGAAAATGAAAACACAGTCTTTGTAAATAGGGAGGGATGGAGGGGTTGAAGAAAGGGCAGGGGAATGGGGAAACATTAAGAACCAAGAAAGATTATGTAAAGGTGTAAATTTCCAATGATGAATGTCATATTGTTTACCTAAAATGTACCAATAAAATTAAATTTAAAAAAAAGAATCAACAAGTGGGATCATATCAAATTTAAAAGCTTCTGCATCACAAAGGAAAGAACTCAGAGTGAAGAAACAACCTACCAAATAGGAAAAAAAAAATTGCCAGCAATTCCTCAGTAGAGGACTAATATCTAGAATACATAAAGAACTAAAAAAATTTAGACCCCCATCAAAATAAAAGACCGAATCAAAAAAAATGGGCAACTGAAATGAATAGATAGTTCTCAGAAAAAGAAATATAAATGGCCAATAATTACATGAAAAGTACTCAACATCCCTGGCCATTAGAGAAATGCAAATTGAAACAACACTGAGATTTCATCTTACTCTAGAAAGAACAGCTATTTGAAGAAATCAAATGATAACAAATGCTGGAGAGGCTGTGAGGGGAAAAGAAATCCTTCTACATTATTGGTGGGAATGTAAACTAGTACAGCCACCATGGAAATCAGTATGGAGATTCTGCAAAAAGTCAAAATATAAATTCCATTTGTATCTTCCTGAAAGAGTTCAAGACATCATAATGCAATGATGCATGCATACACATGTGTATAGCAGCACAATTCATTATAGCTAAATCTTGGGAGTGAGCTATATGTCCATTACTAGGTGAATGAATTTTAAAAAATGTGATATTTACACACAATGGAGTATTACTCTCCCATAAAGAAGGACAAACTGGAATCATTGGTAGGAAAATGGATACACCTTAAGACCATATGGTAAATGAAATCAATAAGACACACAAGCTTAAATAACACACGGTTTCTCTTATATGAGAAACCCAAAATATAAATAAAGAGCAAAATAAAAGATACATAATAGGAATAGGGAGACAGAGCTTTTGCAAAAAGAAAGAGAACCAAGAGACAGATGGAGGTGGAGGAGAATGATAAAGGAACTAAGATATGTTATATACCAGCTCCACACAAGGAATATAATCATCATATACTGCAAACACATACTAATAAAAACTAAAAACTGAAAAAAAAAAGTTGACCATACTTGAGGGGTTTTTATGCCAGGATTGAACCCAGAGCCATATGCACTCTAAGCTCATACTTTACCACTGAGCTACACACCTGGGCCAGAGATTGACCATATTAAGTGTTGATAAGGATGTTGAGCAATTTCAAAGCTTATATATTGCTGGTAGTAATGTAAAAAGGTAAAATTACTTTACAAAACATTTTGGCAGTTTCTGAAAAACTTAATCAGAGACTTAAGCGTATCCATCCCAGGGGTTCTACTCTTCAACCCTTATTGAAGAGAAGTGGAAGCAATAGCAACTTCACTCACAAATGACTGATGCTGGGAAGAACTCAAATGGTCATGAACTTTGAGGTGGGGGGGACCGAGTGTGGCATCTCCACACAGTGGGACAATTCCGGTGCATAATGGGTGCACTTGATAACATGAGTGAATCTCCAAACACCACTGGGCCAAAGAAGCCAGATGCAGGAGCACCTCTTGTGTCCGTCTACTTATGTAAACGGTTATTAAAACATTCCTGGCTTGTAATGGCAGAAAGCAGATGAATGCTTGCTTAGGGATAAGGGGAGATATTGTCTGAAAAAAGACAGGAAGGACTTTGGGGGTGATGAAGTTGTATCTAGCTGTCACTTAAATTCACATTAAAATGGGTAAATTTAGCCCAACATAGTGGCACATACCTATAATTCCATCCTCTGGGAGGCTGAGGCAGGAGGATCATTAGTTTGAACCCAGCCTAAGCAACTTAGTGAGTCCTTGTCTCAAAATAAAAAAGGGTTAGGGATATAGCTTGGTGCAAAGCTCCTGGATTTAATTCTCAGTACCACAAAAAAGGGTAAGTTATTTATTGTATGTATGTCATTAAACTGATTTTTAAAAAAGAGAAATTTGTACACCCATGCTCATGGCAGCATTATTCATAATGGCCAAAATGGGAAAAACTCCAATGTCCATCAGCAGATGAATAGATAAACTAAATGATAAATTGATACAATGAGCTTTTATTCACTCTTAAAAAGAAAACAATTCCTGACACTTGATACAGTGAGGGTGAACCTTTGGGACCTTAAACTAAAATGAAGAAACTAACCACCAAAGGACAAATTCCACCCATAGAAGGTTCCTAGAGGTGTCAGATTCACAGAGAAAAAAAGTATAAGGTTGCTATATTGGTCAGCTTTCCTGTTGCTGGGGCAAAACACCTAATACCTGCAATTTAAAGGAGAGGTTTCATTTGGCTCACAGTTTCAGGGGATTCAACTCATGGTCAGCTGGCTCCAAGACAGAAGTATCATAGCAGAAGGGGCAAAGCCGCTTGCTTCATGGCAGCTGGGAAGCAGAGCAGGGGTGCAGCGCCAGAGAGGAAGGGACAGGGACCAGGGACAGTCCCCAAAGCCACACCCTGAAGTGAGCCCAGCTGGCCCCTAGGTGTCTCTCCAGCCCTTCAGGTTGACAGTGGAGCTGAGCCAGCACAGGTGGGGCATCAGGACTGAACGTTAGAGCTGAGTGGGTACAGAGTACTGGCCACACAACAGTGTAAATGTACTTAATCCCACTGAACTGTACACTTGAAATGGCAAATTTTTTTTCTGGTACCAGGGATCGAATTTGGGACCTTGCGCTTGCAAGGCAGGCGGCAGAACCACTAAGCTAAATCCCCCGCCTCTGAAATGACAAATTTTATGTCTTGTATATTTTATTACAATTAAAAAACAAAGAGCAGGAGAATGGCATCCTAAAAGTAAATGGATGCCTTGCCTCTGCTGCCTCTGTAGAGTGTGAAGCACACAGCACGAAGAGGCTATGTGTGTGGCTGGGCCTTGGCCGCTGGTGATTTTTATTCATTGACCTGGGCTATGGATACACATGGATGTTTGGTTTTATAATAATCACTGAGTATATGTTAGTATTTTATGAACTTTTATGAATCATATAGCACAATTTTAAAGAAACTCAGGCCTCCTGATTCTTGGGTTCTTCCTATGAAATTACTTGGTTTCCAAATACTTTGACAGGGCTGGGGATTTAGCTCAGTGGTTCCGGCGCCTGCCTTGCAAGCACAAGGTCCCGAGTTCAATCCCCAGTACCAAAACCAAAACAAAACAAATACTTTGACAGATGGATGCAAACTGCATTTGCAATAGCATCATCATTGTGTGTGGCTGGGACAGTAGTGTGAGAAAGGACACATTACTCCTGTGTACATCAGCATCAACTCTGTGTGCTCATTAGGAAGTCCATTTTATCCTAGCAGAGTGACTAAATGGGGAGGGAAGAATCTTGTGAAGGGGAGTGGTGTGGAGTTGAGCCTTAGGAGTGGCTGAGTTTTCCATGGCTGGAGGAGAAAGGTCTATGTGTGCAGGGGCACCAGCAAGCCCAGTATAGAGGGAGTGAGAGAAAGGAGTCCTGTCAGCAACAAAGGCCTTGAACTCATGCTTTTCATTCAACATATACTAACCAGTTCCTGTGTTCTAGGCACTGTTGTCAGAGCTGATGTGATGGCAAAGAGCAAAACAGACAAAACAAAAACAAGACCCGCCCTGCAGCCCAGCAAGGGGTTGCTGCCAGACAGACAGTGCTCCTGTGATGCACTGAGTGGAGAGGGTGCTGGGAAAGAAGAGTGGGCACAGAGACAGAGTGGCAACGAGCACAATGTTGCTGTTTGACAGCAAGGTGCCAAGAAAACCCTCTGGGATGACAGCACTTGAAGCAGATCTGCTGGAGGTGAGAGTGTGAGCCATCTGGGCATATTTGGGAAAGCAGCCAGGGTGAAGGACCAAGGGCAGAGCTGGCAGGTTAGCAAGGGGCCAGTGTGGGTGCAGAGGGAGGGGAGGAGGGTGAGTGTGATGATGTCAGGAAGAAAGCCAGGTCGAATCACGTAGGCCTGGCCAGCCATGTGGAGTGATGTGCTTATCCAGCAGATGCCTCCTCCACCTCCTTCCCATACAGAATGGGCTTCTGTTCTAGGCTGGGCCCAGGGCTTGCTGTGCTGTGGTCACAGGGTGGGCAGACAGGATGAGAATGCAGCCTGAAGCATGCTCAAGTGCTTTTGGCACATCCTACTCAGCCCAGATCTACTTTCCTGCTTTCCCTTCAGCCTCAGCCCCTCAAGATACAAATGCAGAGGCCCCGGCCCAGGCCACCAGCAACCTGGAGCAGACCCCATGTGGAGCCCAACCTGTGAGCCATCACATGCAGTCCACTTGCAGATCTCTAGGTGGAAGAAGAAATGGCCGAGCATGGGTGGCTTCTTTCCCAGTTTGACTGTGGCCATGCAGAAGGCATTGCAAACACCATGGAAGGGAGTACACAATGTCACTTTGAGCAACAGTGAGCTTGTCTGTCCTCCATCAGAAAAGGTTACACTGACTATTGTGTGAACAGGACTGTTAGGAGGTTGTGTCGGGAACCTGTGGAGAAATGATGGTGTGTTGCTCAGCTTTTCCTTACTGGGAAAAAACACCTAAGACAACCAAAGTGAGGAAAGGTTTATCTTGGCTCATAGTTTCAGAAGTACCAATCCATGGTTGCTGGGTCCTATTGTTTTGGGCCTGTGGCACCACAACATACCATGGTGGGAGAATATGATAGAGGAAGCTGCTCAGAAAAAGGAGAGAGAGGGAGACAGGAAAAGGAAAAACAAGAGGGAGAGAGAGAGATCCCAGTATCCCAGTATCCTTTTTGAGGGCACGTCCCTCCCAGTGGCTTAATTACCTTTTTCTAGGACCCACCCCTTGACAGTACAACAGACTGGTGACCAAGCCTTCAGGACATGAGACTTTGGGGGACATGCAACTCAAACTCTAGCAGATGGCTTAGATGGGTGGTTAAAGCTGTGTTTATATTTAATGACAGTGCAATATCCAGGAGTTTGTGCTCAGGTTGGGGGTCAAAGATGGCACCTGAAGTGCAAATGAAGGTTTTGGGGAAAAATCACTGATAGCTTTGGCAGCAGTGACAGGATTGGTCAAGTGGGCCAGGAACAGGCTGGAGGGAAGCACAGTGGTGGCCCATGGCCCCAGGACTGCATAAGGCCTTCTGACCTGGGAGATGCCACCAATACGCCGGCATAATCTTATCTACAAGGTCAGCTGGTCTGTTCACATGGACATCAAGAAAATGGACAAGGAATGGATGCTTCTAATAAGTGTTAGAAATGAAAGGGAGGGGCCTAAACTGGGACTGTGGGGGGCAAATTGGATTATCTGGAAAGGGGGAGGCTGAGGCATGAGAGATAGCAGGAGAAACTTGGATATCTCCAAGAGAGGGGAAGGAGACAAAGTGCACAGAAGGAAAATATACAATACTCTTAAGCTGTGCTAATTAAAACCATGTGGCGCTGGCACAAAGAAAGATATGTACACCAAGGGAATAGAGTGAGGAGCCCAGAAATAAACCCTCACCTGTAATGGTCATATAGTTTTGGACAAGGATGCCAAGATTATTCCATGGAGAAATGAAAGTCTCTTCAATAAACAGTGCTAGGAAAATGGAATATCCACAAGCCAAAGAAGGAAGCTGGACTGCTGTTTTCACACTATTCGCAAAAATAACTGAAAATGGATCAAAGAACTAAATCTAAGAGCTGAAATTACAAAATCTAAGAAAAAAACATAGGGCAAAACTTTCATGACACTGGATTTAGCAATAATTTCTTAACTATGATACAAAAAGCTCAGGCAACAAAAGAAAAAATAGACAAATTATACTTCATTGATATTAAACATTTCTGTGCATCAAAGGTACATTAACAAATGGAAACAAAGCTTTTATACATAAAGGAGGACGGGAATGGGGGAAAAAAGAAGCAAGATGTGTCATGTACAGGTACAAATTCCCCATGATGAATGTGATCATTATGTATATCTAAAATACGCCAATAAATGTTTTGCTTAAAAAAGGGTATATTAACAGTAGAGTAAAAAGGGAGCCCACAGAAGGGGAGAAAGTATTTGCAATCACATTTCTGATCTGATATCTAGAATTTACAGAGTCCTACAACTTGATGGCAAAAAAAAAAAAATCCAACAAACCAATTAAAAATTGGGTAAAGGAGAGGCTGGGGATTTAGCTCAGTGGTTCTGCCTCCTGCCTTCAAGTGCAAGGTCCAAGTTTGATCCCCAGTACAAAAAAAAAAAAAATGGGCAAAGAACTTGACTAGACATTTCTCCAAACAGGATATACAAATGGTGAATAAGTACATGAAAAGAATATTCATAATGAATTATTAGGGAAATATAATTAAAATCACAATGAGATATGCCTTCACACCCATTAGGATTGGTGTTATAAAAAAACATAATGATAAGTACTGGTGAGGATGTACAGAAATTGAAGCTCTTATGCACTGTTGGTAGGATTGTAAAGTTGAACAGCTGCTGTGGAAAATAGTATGGCAGTTCCTCAAAAACAAACAAATAATTACCATATGACTCAGCAATTTCTCTTCTGGATGTATATCCAAAAGGATGGAAAGCAGAGGCTCAAACCAGTATTTGTAGTAACCCATGTTCACAGCAGCATTCATCACAATCACCAGAAGATGGAAACAACCCAAGTATCCATAGATGGAAGAATAAACAAAATGTGGTATACCCATAGTGGAATATGACTTAGCCTTCAAAAGGAAGGAAATTCTGACATGTGCTGTGCTGCCACATAAGTACACCTCAGGGATGTTGTGCTAAGTGAAAGAAGCCAGTCACAAAAACTAAGTGATGCATGACTACTTCTATGTGGTCACCCTCAGAGACAGGAAGTAGAAGGGTGGCTACCAGGGTTGGGGTGGGGAGAGAGGGAATACTATTTACTGAGTGCAGAGTTTGTATTTGGGAGGAAGCAAAAGTTCCAGACCTGGCCTGTGGTGATGGCCGCATGGTGATGTGAATGTACTCAATGCCGTTGAACTGTACGTTTGTAAAATGGTTAAGATGTACAGGGTTATGTTGCATGTATACCACCATAATTTTTTTACAAAAGAAAAAGACCCAGTGATGAGAGTTGGGAGCAGTTTATAAATAACATATAAATAACAACTCATAAGGTCACTGTGCTTCAGGAAGCTGGTCTAACCCTCCCCAGCAAGGTCAAGTGACTGACGGGAGAGCTCGGGCTGTGCTGGCTGTGCTTGAGAAGGACAAGAGGACTGGGACCTCCTAACTAGGTCTGCGCAGGTGTGTGTCCCTCCCCAGCCTCCTCTGCTCCCCAGGCCTCCAGGGAGAGGCACCCTCCTGTGAAGGAGCAGAGTGTGCCCTGACAAGTGCACAGACAGGGACAACCCTTCTGTTCCTGTCCTTAAGGAGCCCAGCTCAGAATCACCCTTTCAGACAGGAGCACAGCTTAGTGGTAGAGCTCTTGCCTAGTTTATGCAAGGACCTGGCTTCATCCTCAGCAAAGGAAAGAAAAAGGAAGGAAGGAAGGAAGGAAGGGAAATTTTCTTTGTATTTTTCCAGACATTTCCCATGCCTATCTGAGCACAAACACAGTCCGTGAACTTGTGTATACATCTCCACTTGGCTCTCCTCTCTTACTACATTAATTTTATCTCTCCTCTCTTACTTTTTAATTTTTGTCATTTAATCTGTCTTGGAGGTTATACATCACCATGTGTGGAATTACCTTGCTCCTTTTTTCAGTGCTGGGGATGGAACCAGAGCCCTAAGAGGCAAGCATTGCACCATGGAGGTAGAGTCCTGGCCTCACCTGGTCCTTTTTAAAGCCTGCATAATAGTTTGTTTTAAGGCCCTATCATTATGTTATTCAGACTGTTGTTCACTTTCTCCTGTGGCCTCTTGGCTTTTCACTTTGTGCTTGCCAGTTGGAATACAGGTGCTGAATAGCACCTGAACCTTTTTCTGCACAGGACAACACAATATTCAAGCTCCACAAGCAGAGTCATGAGTGATGTGGGACTCTGCACTTGTACTGTGAAATCTCCTCAGTTCTCTGGGCCTCGGCAGTACCCCCATGCTCTGCTCTTAGTTCTCTTCTCTCTGAGGAGTGAGGCAACAGTCTGACACCTTTGTGACCTCATGCTGAGCCTTCCTTCTGGGGCACAGGGCTCTCCAGACTGCTCCTGTGTGAGAAGGATCCCTCCCATCCTTGTTCCCCCAGGTGACCCCAACTCACTGCCCTGCTGTCCTTGAGTAGTAATTCAGAAATTGTAGGAAGAAAAAAAAATCAAAGGTCAAGAAAAGCCCTGAGTATTTATGGGTCTATTACCAGAGAAATGTGAAGACTACTCTATCTAACTTGATGAGATACAAATGCTCATGAATTGAAATGTCTAAGTTTAATCATATTTTATAGCACTAGAGGAAAACTGCTATTAAAGAATTGTACCCTCAATCCTTAGACATAAAAATTAAAGAGAATAGAAAGATCTTCTGGTAAAATAGTCAACCTTCCCTGTTGATATTTTTACTTTCAATTTTTTTATATATTGGACCCACAGTTACAGATATTCACTAGAGGAATTTATGCCTCCCAGGGTATGTTTTTAAATACCAGACAGAAGGGTAGAAGGGGAAAAAATACGTGCTTTCTGGTGCCAAAAAGAGGATAAGAGACAAAGAGGCTTTTCCAGTTGGCATGAGAGAAAAGGCACTGGGGAGAAAACAGTCTGCTCATAGTAAATGAGCATTAATGATGTGACAAATATCCTCTGTGATAGTCAGTCTTCAAAGCTCATTGAGAAGCTCTAACAAAGTGATCAAAGAAAAAACACCAGGAAGCTATGGAGGGCTCACAAAAACAGTTGTGGTTTTAACTAATTAAGTCAGTATGGATGAATTATATATGTTAATTACATTAATAGAGCTCCTCCTTTTTACCAGGCTCTGCGGAAGCACCAGGATAAAGCAGTGACCAAGGAGGCCAAGGGCTCTGCTCTTCCAGGGCTCATGTGATGGCTAGTGCTGAGGCTGAGGAGAATGGAGTTTTAAATAAAGTGTCCCTCCCCGAAATTCAAATGTTGGAGCTATTTTTTTTTAACTCCTTTTTTTTCCTTTGAGATAGGGTGTCTCACTATATTACCCAGGCTGGCCTCAAACTTACCCTCTTTCTGCCTCAGCCTCTCAAATGGTTGGGATCCCAAGAGCATGCCCCCGTGCCCAGCCCTGGGGAAGGCCTGGACTGCCGGAACTGCAGAGGAGGGCTGTATTTGGAGAACAACTGAGGAAAGAGGAGGTCACCAGGGCAGCCCAAGTCAGTCTGCAGTGCCCTCATGAGAAGAAGGGATGAGGGAGCAGATGCAGAGGGAGGCCCCAAAGAGGCGCAGGCAGTGGAGCCCATGGATAGGGCTCAAGGAACCCAGTACTGCCAGCATCCCATCAGAGGCTTCCAGGTCCTGAAATCTGTGGTCCTTGGTTATGTAGCCCCAGCAAGCTCATGCAAAGACTCCATGGAGAAAGCAGCTTCTGACAAAGGTTAGCAGTGATGCTGGTGCACTGCAAACAACTGCCTTTGCCCCAGGGCCCAAGGGAGCAGTGAGCTGGGCCAGAGGGCTCAGTCCAGTCCCTGTGGAACAGAATGCCTGAGGGTGGGTTTTTTGTAAAGAACAGGGGTTTACAGACCTCAGGTTCTGGAGGCCACTGGTGGGAGCCAACCGGCCACCTCACAAGGGGATGGCAGCTGAGTGCCAGGGTGCACCAAGACAATGGTCAGGGCCCAAGGCTGCAACTCATGATGCCCTCTCTCTTGGCGTGGCTGGGTCTCAGCAGAGCTGATGAATCCTGCAGGCTCAGCCTGAGACCTGACTGCTGCCCGATCCCTGGTGAAGGTCACAGCTGTGCTGGGCATTGCCATCTGCACCAAGCTGTCCAGGGGCCAAGCTCAGGCCACACCCAGGCCCACAGAGTGACAGTGGACACAGGGCTTTCACTCTGAGGAGGGCTGCTGGCTGGCTACCAGGTGCTGCTAGGTGTGTGTGGCCTGGGCCTCAAGCTGAGCTCCACCCCATCCACCATCCATCCATCTTTTCCATTTATTTACTTGTTTACTCATTTATTACTTTGAGACGGGGTTCAGCTGTGTGGCTGAGTTGCCCAGGCTGAGCCTAGCCTTGTGGTCCTCTTGCCTCAGCCTCCCAGACGCTGGGCTGACAGCGCAGAGGTACCGGCTCAGACCCATGTCTAACAGAGAGCTCTGCCTTCCTCTGAACAGACTTGCACAGACGAGGCGGGCAGCAGGCCACCCGCGGCCTGTCCTGTGTTCCAGCAGCAGCAAGGTAGCTCCGGAAGGAGGTGGAGGGCAGAGCCAGGGTGCCCACTGGCGAGTCACAGGGCCCAGAAAGGGAGGAGGCGGCACGAAGCATGACGAAGCCAAAGCGGGGACTCCACTGGGACGGCCATGCAGGGGAAGCCTCGGGGTCTGCTGGAGATGGGCCAGGAATGCGGCCTGTGGAGGCCACACAGGGCTGAGTTTGAACCCCAACCTCCCTCGGCACAGTCAGGCGGACAGAGAGTAACTGCGTCCTAAGGAAGCTGTGCATAACTGGCTGGCTCTTAGGGGTTCTGAGGAGGGTTCCGCTCCTGCATCTTGACCCGCAGTAGGAATGCAGTCCACTGCTGCAATCCCAGTACTCTGGGAAGCCGAGGCAGGAAGATTGCCAATTAGAGCTCAGCTGGGCAATTTAGTGGTTTAATAGGACCTTGTCTCAAAATAAAAGAGTTGGGAATGTAGCTCAGTGTGAAGGCTTTGGGTTCAATCCCTAGTACCAATAATAATAGTAATAAGGCAGTGGAGGGGGCACAAGCTCCCCGGGAACTGTGGAGGCAGCACTCCTCCTCCCGGGGGCCACATGGGAGACCAGACCCAAGGGCACCCAAGTCTCTGAAGATGCCCAGGGACCTGTGCCTCCCCAGATAGGGGACAGGAAGCCAGCTGTGAGAGGCAGCAAGGAAGTGAGAGTCCAGGGTAAATTGTATCTCCTGGAAGATGCGGCCAGCCTGACCGTTCCCACCCTGGGGTGGGGCTGTAACCTTGGGATGGTGTGTAAAGTCGCGCAGAGACCCTAATCTAGCACATGCGGACAACCATGCGCACAAGAAGTGCAAATCCGGAGAGGGGCCGCGAGGGTGGGCTGGGAGGTGACAGGTGGAGAACCTCCTGTGAACGCAGAGCAGAGTCTGAGGCCCCAGCGTGGTGGTGTTGCGGGGGGGGGGGGGGGGGCTGGTTCCTCCGGAGCTGGGGAGAGGGCTGGCAGGGGTGAGGTGGGGTGGGGAAGTGCGCCACGGTGGACTGGTATCAGGAAAATACCACTGTGGGATGGTGGGAAATCTCTCCATCCTCCACATCCCTGGTTCCTGAGCTGCAGCTCCTAATTTCACCAGAAGAATCTTTTGTTCTCATAATTGGCCTCTGATGCCTGTTCCTGAATCTCTCAGGGCTTCCCTCCTCTAGAGGCACCTTTGGTTTCAATGCAGCTTCTCCTGTGGGCCACAGGCAGCTCCAGGATGGGGGCCTGTTGCCAGGGCAACGATCCTGTGACTGGACCCTTAGAAGACCCAGCCCGCTGTCCACCCTCCAGGGAGGAAAGCAGGCTGCAGCTGAACGGCTCCAGCAGTGCTGCCCCTCACACCTGCAGAAGGAAGCCTCCACACCCGGCCTGGCTGTCCTCCACAGCCTGCAGCATCTGGCCCTGTGCATGCGCCAGCACATCCTCTGTAAGGTCCTTTGTAGTGAGCAAGTAAGTCTGCTACAGGGGTTCCAGGGGAACTGCCTCAGCAAAATGAGTGGAACTGATGTGGGGTTGTGGGAACTCCCATTTATAGCCAGCTGGCCAGGGGTACAGGTCACAACCTGGGACTTTAGTCAGTCTTAGGGGGCCCGGCCTTTGAGCTGTGGGATCTGATGCTACCCACAAGTAGGTAACATCTGGATTGAACTGAATTAGAGGACAGGGGCTGGTGGTGTCCACTAGAAAGCTGGTTGGTGACCAGGGATGGAATACTTTCCTAATGTTTGTGCTGAGTGCTGTGTGGGAGTAGGGAAATTGCTTTGGTTCTTCCTTCCTCAGACAGCAATCAGCCCAATTCCTATACAAGCAAATTACTTGAATAGACATTTCATGAAAGAGAAACATTAAAATGGCCAATAAACACATAAAAGGACGCTCAGCTTCTTTAGTTATCAGAAAAATTCAAATTAAAACCACAATAGAATGGCACTACTCACTCACCAGAAAGGCTAATCTTTAAAAAAATATTGATAATACTAAGTGCTGGCAAGGACATGGAACAAGATTCCCTTACATTGCTGGTGGGAGTAGTATAAAGTGATGCAACCACTTTGCACAAGTGAAATACGTTTATGCCCCTGACACAGCCATTTCACCCCAGAGCATATAGTTAACACAAATCAGTGCTTCTGTCTTCAAAGAAACATGTAGCAAAGGCCAGAGCTGCTGTCCAAGTAGTAGCTTCAAGTGGAAACAGTGCAGATGCCCATCAGCTTGAAAAGGGGAAAATGAATAGTTGTATGTTCACACACTGGAATACCACACCATAATGGGAAAAAACTGCTGAAATATGCAACATTGATGAATCTCACATACATGTTAAGGAAGTCTTATACCAAAGGGTACATTCCTACAGTTTCATTTGTACTGAGTTTAAGTGCAGGCAACATTAATCTAAGGAGGAGAGGAGGTCCTAGCATGTTTGCCTCCTTGAGGGGGAGCCCTGCCAGGGAAGAGGTGAGAAAGAGCAAGCCAAGTGCTGGAAATGTTCACCTTGATCCAGATGGTGTTAGCCCAGTGTGTACATTCTTACATTGTGAGGTAGAGGGTCCTGGAGGTAGAGCTCTCAGAGGTAGAGCATTTACTCAGCTCCTGTGATGCTCTAGGTTTAATTTCCAGCATCAGATAATTAAATTAATTGTGTACAAGTACAAGAGAATATGAGTCATTGGTGTGATCCACCACTATCTATAGAAGAACCTGCATGTTAATAAGATCCCTGGGGGATTTGAGTGCACATGCAATTTTAAGAACTAGTTTTAAAGAAAGACTGTAGAAACCAGGGAGCCATGGGTGGTATGTAAAGGAAAGGCAGAGGATCTTCATGGGACCCCCAGGTTTCTAGCTGGGGTGAGTAGAGGTGGTGATGCCATTCCTGGAAAACTAAGGTGTGGGAAGGGCCACCATGGCTGTGACTCTGAATGTGCTGTCTGGGAGGCATGAGGTTCACACTCCCTTGTCTCAGTTTAGGAGAGAAGTCAAAGCCAGAGCAACAGATTCAGAGGAGTAGGTGCTGGGTGAGTGAATGTTAAGGCCAGTTTCCACAGGGAGAAGGAGCCCAGGGCCTGGTGCCTATGAGGCAGGTCCCCGACTCTTGGTGGCCCTGTCTGCTGAGGACAGGAGAGGGCCTGGGCCCAGAAGAAGAACCAATTGAAAAGCTCTGACAGGAGGTAGAGGGAGAGAGCAGAAGCCATGGACGTTCTACTTGGTGGGCCTCATTTCTTCTGTGACATGGAAGACAAGGCCATTGTAGAGAGTGACAGAGGAGAGAGGAGAGGCTGGGTGTGAGGGTTGAAGCTGCAGATAGTAGAGAAGAAAGCAGCATGACCCACAGGCTCTAAGAGCCCAGCCCAGGCTAAATGAATAAATGAATTTTATTCCAGAATTTCAAAGACATAAAACAAATGCAAAACATCTCATTTTTCTATTTTGTCTGAACACCTTCCTTGGGAGGGAGTTTTTGGTTCTCACAAGACTGCATGGTGAGGCTGAGCAGAGGAGGCCCAGCCCTGCCTGGTCACTGGCTTCCTGTCTCGCCACAGGGTGGCTCCCTCCATGATGCCATCTGCTTTGCTGTTACCTGTCCAGCGGCTGAACTGAGGGAGCCTCTTGATTCTGGACTTTCTGCCTCCAAGATTATGAGGTAAACTTTTCTCTTTTCATTGTAAGTACTGAGCTTCAGTTATTTTTTAACAACAACAGAAAACAGACTGATACAAGTCCCAAAGCAAGTACCACACAGCCTCATCCCTCAGGGGCTCAGGGCAAATAGGCCCTTGCTGGCCGTTCCTTTCCTAAAGGGAATTAGGGTGTAGGCATCAAACAGGAGACACTGTCCAGGCCCAACCTCAATGTAGGGTGTCAGTGCTGACACAGCAGTAAAGGACAGACTGTAGAGGCTGTTTTAGTTCTCATCCTAGGTCCTCTGACTCCCTAGCCCTTGATCTCAAACATATTATTCTTTCTCTCCATACCTCAGTTTCCCCATTTGTAAAATGGTGATGGTAATGGGGTTGTTTTTAGGGTTAAATATGCTTAGAAGAATGCTCGGCACATCCAGTGTGTTTAGCTATTTATATAATTTAGTTGAAGAGGCAGTATTTATCTTGGGAAGCTTTATTAACTATTAATAATGTTTCCTTTAAAAGCACAAATCACTCCAGTTGCATAAACCACATACTTACAGAATGAGGTTGGGGGACCAGTTGGAAATCTTAGGGAAGAAAGCAAAAAATATAAAAATGGATCCCTTTTCTTTGTTAAACACTTGAAATGCAGAGTTGGCTTCAGAGAAAAGCATCCCCTTGGGGAGGAAAACAGGAGGGGCTTCGAGGGCTGTTTCCCTGTGTGTCTGAGGAGCGTTGTGGGCACACACAGGACATAGTGGCCCCTGAGGCATGGTGGGAACAGCCTAAGAGTGAGTGTTTTCACTGGCTGCCAGCCCGACACCTGTGGGCAGATGCAGTGCAGTGGAGGTGGCAGCTCTTGGGTGACCACAGGTTCTACCTCCCCTTCATGCTGTATGGGTCTGGAGTCTGCATTTTGGAGGAAGTGGCAGGACCACTGGTTACTTGCCTGGGGATGCCATTTATGTGTCTGCCTTGGGCCATCCATCACTACTGTTTAACAGGAGCTGGGTCTGGCCCCACAGGCCCCCGGGCTTCTTGTAGGCCACCTTGGGTCTGAAGTCCCACTGTGTCTCGAGGGAGTGTGATCTTTCAGATGTCCCTTCAACACAGCCTGAGCCTTCTCGAGTGGAAAACAGGGAAGGTTATCTGTTGTTGTAAGATGTTTGGGCAATGCCCAGCACTCCCTGGGCACAGCGCTCACCACTGTGAAGGGTGTTTGGCTCCCAGTATTGTTATGCTCACCTTGGAACAGGGGGCTCCTTCCATGGCTCGAGTGCTGGCCCAGCCTATTTCTCCCTTCTGAGGTACAAATATCAGCCTGCTGGGGCCAGTAACTTCTGCCAGGCCTGACTGCTTCCTCTTAGATAATAAGATCCAGGCTCTACCTTAAGAGCACCCCGGCATCCCCTGCACCTTCATCCTGCCCTGCTGGAGTTTTGAGAACCCAGGGCCACCACAGTTAGTGGTAACTTGAGATGCAGCTGAGGTACAGCCTCTGTTCCTTAATGATGTTTCCCTTTGAACCCCAAAAGGCTGCTAGAAGGATTGAGATATAAAAGTCAGTATCCTGGAGCTGAGAGGGGCCTTGGGCACCAGAGAGTCCAACCCTTTACTCCCCACATGAAGAAACTCAAGCTCGGGGCCGGGGATTTAGCTCAATGGTTCTGCCCAGCCTGCCTCAAAAGCACAAGGTCCTGAGTTCAATCTCCAGTACCAAAAAAAGAAACTCAAGCTCAGTCCAGTCCTCTGTTTCACTAGGGTGTTTTCCATGCACTTTCTCCCTGGTTCTCCAGACACGCCTTCAAAGGAGCTATGACCATCATCCTTGTTTACGATGAGGAAATCAAATGGTTTAGTGCAGGAAGGTCATGAAAGTAGGGTCATGAAGAGTCCTCAAATTCCAGCTCTCCTATTTCCCACCTGTGTGCCCTCAAGCAAGGAACTAGATCTCTTTGTGCCTCATTCCCCTCTCTGTACAAGGACAATGCTCAGTGCAATGAGAGTGCCCTGGTTCTTAGTCCTTAAGCCTACCGAGGAGTGCTGCTTCCTTCCACAGGCATGGACCCCCACATTGCGGTTAGTGAGCCCCTGGGTGCCAGGCACTGTCCCTTTCTGTATGGAGCTCGAGGTTTGGGAAGGGGAAGCATCTGCCCAATGGATCCCACTAATGTGTAGCTGTGGGCCTGGCAAGCAGAACAAAGGAACCATGTGGCACCATCATGAGAGGCAGAATCCACCGTGGCCTTGGGGTCTAGTGAGCCCACTGGAGCCACCAGACCAGGGGAGGGAGGAAGCAACAGGACTGGGCAGTCAAGGTGGCAGGTGGCAGGGAGGCACTGACACCCAGGGCAGAGCTGGGGAGAAGCTGGGCCCACACAGGCCATTCGACAGATTTCACTCTTTATCCTTAGAGCAAAGTGAAGGACTCAAAGCTGGGCAGTGACAGCATTCAGCCGTGTTTTGAAGAGTATCATGCTGCAGGGTCTGGTATACACTGGTGGGAGGTAAGAGGGGACGTGGGCACAGCTCTGAGGAGATGGAGGGGTATGGGGCTGGTGGGCCTGGCAGCCACTGATGCTCTGGGCTGAAGGAGAGACAAGTGCCTGAGGGCAGGCTGGTCCCCAGGGGTCGGGGTAGACTGGCCAGCCTGGGAAGACCACCCGCTCCCATGGCTGCTGGCAAGGGGCTTCCTATGAATTGAAATGTGCTGTATAAAATGGACTGAAGACCTAGTAAGAGAATGCAAAAATACCTCGTTAATAATCTCATATCCATTATATATTGAAATGTTTCCGGTATTGAATTAAAATACATTGTTAAAATTGATTTTACCAGTTTCTTTAAAATTTTAGAATTTTTTATTTAAATTGTAATGGCTACTTGAAACTTTCCATTCTGTGGAAGACTGTTCTTCTTGGTACCCACTGTGCCCAAATGAGAAGAGAGGGCCTAGGACCCAGGTCTGGGCTGGCGAACCCCAGCCAAGCGGACCTAGGCCAGCACAACTGTGGGCAGTCCTGGCCTGGAGGGAAGGCCCTGGAGGGCCCACCAGGAGGCCCCGGGGGACAGTGTTGGAGCGACCAGGCTGCTCCCGCGGTCTGCAGTGTGTGTGGCGTGTGCGTCTTTCCCTGAGGGCACAGTGGTTGCAATCGCTTGTGTCTACACCATACCCGGGGTGGGGAGGCCGATTCTCTCTTAATACTGTAAGTTTTCCCAGGTCGTAATTGTTGTTTTTCACAATTTTCTCCTTAGCATATGAGAGAGCTGCGCGGGGTGGGAAGGAGTCCTCTGGAGCCGCGCCAGACAGAAAAGTGCCGACCCCAAGTCCGGGCCGCGGTTTCCCCTGACAGGTGGCGGCGATGGGAGGCCGCAGGGAGGGGTGGGGGGCGGAGGGGCGGCGGTGCTCAGCGCAGGGAACTGACTGCACTCGTCAGGGGACGCCAGGGAAGCGGCCCCGGTGTCAGACCGACTTGTACCGGGACTAGGGACAAGCGGACGAGAAGGCCGGCACTCAGAGGCTCAGCCCGAGTTCCTGACGCCCTGGCTCGGCCGTCCGTCCCGCGACGTCGTCTCTCCCGCGGCAGAGTCCGGCGCGGCGTCCGCTTGGCCTTGGCTCGGATGGCGCGGCCGCTTTGTCCCCGCGGTCCGGGCTCAGCACGCACCAGCGGAGGCACTGCGCGTGCCCAGCCGCGTCCTGCCGGCTGAGGCCCCGGGCAGCGAGCTCCCCTCGCGCCCTCCTGGGCTAACTGCTGGAGTCCGGCCCTCCCGGCCCGCACCCGCCACCCACCGCCCGCCGCCCGCCGCAAGCCGCCCGCCGCAAGCCGCAGTACCAGCCGCCTCCGCCCCCACCGTGCCCCGCGCCGCCGCAGGAGCAGAGGGAGGAGCGCGGGGGGAGAACGAGCCGAGCCCAGAGCCAGTCCTGGGCGCCAAAGGAGCGCGGGCCGCGGCGGGAGCGCATCCGGGCTCCGGGCCCCGCGCCCCGCTCCCCGCGCCCCCGGCGGGCGGAGCCGAGCGGAGCCGAGAGGAGCCGAGCGCCCTGAGCGCAGAGCGGCGGCGCGGCGTGGACCGGTCCTCCTCGGCAGGGGTCGCGCCCGGTGGTAAGGGCCGGGAGGCGGGTCCGGCGGCGACCAGCCATGGCTCAGGCGGCCAAGCAGCTGAAGAAAATCAAAGACATCGAAGCGCAGGCCCTGCAGGAGCAGAAGGAGAAGGAGGAGTCCAATAAGAAGCGCAGAAACCGCTCCCGCGACCGCAAGAAGAAGGTGAGGGAGCGCGGGGCGTGGGGCGCGGGCGAGACCTTCAGCACCCCGGACAGCGCTCGCGGGACAACTTTGCGGCCCGGCTCCTTCCCAACCCGTTCTTCCTGCGCCCACAGCCTCTGCCAGGTCGCTCTGCCCCGCGGGGCTCCCACTCTTCCCGGACTCTGCTCCAGGCCCCCGGCACCCGTCCGGAGCCCCGCGCACTGGGCAGCATCTGGTGTAGGGCCGCACAGGGTTGCGGGACAGCAGGAAGAAGTCCCTCGGGGAGCCAGGCCTCGCTGTCCAGCTTGGCCCGAAGGCCTGGCCAGAGAACTGCTCCGCACTGGGAAGCCGGGCATCAGGGGCTTTCCTGGGAAGGGCACAAGTTGTGCCCACAGTGACCTCGACCCTAACCGGGTGCTGTTTTTCTCCCTTCCTTTCTCGTCTGGGCCTTCTTGCACCCAGTCAGGGCATTTGCCCCTCAGTCAGGCGTTGAGTTACAAACGGCTCTGTGGAAGGAGAGGGACAGAGGGGAGTGAAGCAGAGGAGACCTGCAGGCCCCCAGAGCCACCGCCTACGGTAGGATTCGGGGAGTCCAGATGGAAGCTGGACCCAGCTTCAGAGGGGCCTTTGGACCTGAAGAAGTTGGTGTGAGGTTGGTCTGCAGGCTCTAGCCAGCGAAGGGCCCCGGGCTCCAAGACAGAGGTACTGGCCTTAGTTGAGGGGAAACATTTTCCCCCTGAAATCGGCTCATTCCAAGAAAGACACATAGAGCCTGTGGCTGACAACGATGTGGGGGCACAGGCTGTCTCTGGTCCCAAACTTCTTACCAAGAGGTCAGTGGGGACTGGCCTTAGGCCTTTCCCTGGAGATGAGGCCCCAGGGAAGAGTTTTCTGAGTTTAACAGAATTGAGCAACACTTCAGGCTCTCCTATGCCCTTCCAAAAGCCAGCAAGTCCTCGCCTTTCAGAGACTGCCATCCTGTGTGTAAAAGCAGTCTCACCATGGTGCCTCTCCTTTAGGGTACTGAAAAGAGGCCTTCCCCAAACTAACGGTGAGTCAGAGTTTGGGTTGGTGACACTTACAAAGAGAATCCCATCAGATCCCCTTGCTAGAGTCGGAAACACCAAGGCCCATCCTGTGAGTCAGGCAGGGAAGTCTGGTTGTGTGTGATGGGCGCTCACCCAGTTTCTTGGCAGTAGTGTGAACTTCTCGTTAGGAAGCAGTGCTCTGTGTTTCCATTCCTGCCTCTTGCTTTGGAGCCAAGGCAGTCTGCTCCAAAACTGCTTGTTCAATGTTTTTATCCCACTTCTTGCTCTCGAGCTTCCTCTTTGATGCTCCTGATACCATAGATAATTTTTTGAGCAATAGTTAAAACAAAACTCTCCCTTCTTCTCTTCTTGATTTCCTTTCTGGTGTATGAAACTCTCCATAATATAACTCTGAATTCTGACTGCATGTAATGTACACATAGAAAGGTAAAATTCCAATATTCTTTTTATTCCCTTGGTCTTAATCTTTATATTCTTGGTAAACTTTATTTCCATCTTTAAATGCTCGATGGTAATGTATTCCCTTCCCCCTGAATTGTGTTGCATTGCATTACTAGCTGGTCACAGCATACTGCGTCAGTAAGCAGGCAGAAATCTCCTGTACACATTCTCAGTATTTCATGCAGTATCCTGAGTGCTATGATTGACACAACAATAAAGAAATATTAATCCAAAGTGATAACAATGGCCTGAACCCTTAGGACTGATTCTCTGAATATGTGGGGAAATGCCATGGGATATAGGGATGCTTCATTTGTATTTCATAATGACTGTAAATTCTCTAAGCTATTGTGATGGTCTTGATAGCCATATCAGGGAATAGAGTTAATGTTTATAGCAAAATATAAAGTCACAAAGGTAGAAAGTCCTAGAGGGAAAGGTGAAGGAGGCAGGACAGTGCAGAGAGAGGCATTTTATATATTTATTTCATTTCTTTCTCTTTTGTGTGTGGTGCTTGGAATTGAACTCAGGGCCTCATGCATGCTAAGCAAGTGCTGTACCACGGAGCTACACCCCTAGCCCCAAAGGGGCATTTAGAGAAAGTTCATGTAGGGACCGCTTAAGCAGAGGCTCAGGCACTAGCTTGAAGGTTCATATAAGGTGAATTCTAACTAAGATGCATTTTTCACCTGTGAAGTAATTTTTCAAGGCAAGGTATATTAAGATCAAGCAGCTGAGGACTTTACAGTTGATCCCGCAGACAACAGGGAGGCTGTGGAACCATCCTCCTTTTCTTTTATCAGCATGAAGAAAGAACTTCCCACATGCAAATGAACATTTTAATTCCAATGATCTGACAGTTCACAGGAACTATACTGATAGCAGAGCCAAGAGTGTTCTGAATTTACTAGAAGGAAGGGTATCTGTCTGGTGGGTAACCGGCTTAACTGGGGCTGACTGAGCAGAGCTGCACCCCCGTTTGTGGAGATGATTGTGTTGTGACTTCAGTGGTGGCTGCAGTTTTTACGCTTGATGGTGCTGTGTGGGAAGGCGCCTGCTGAGGGGTGCTATGCATGGGGGTGGAGGAGGCTGATGTTGTGACGCACTGCCTGACACAGATAGAAGCCACCTTGACACCAGGAGCTGAGCTGGCACTCCGGGGCTCCTGAGGTGCCTCCCTTCCTAGGGGCTTCATTCAGCTTCTGCCTGCAGTATGCATCCTCCTCAGAAGCTTGCCGATCGTCACTGCAGTGTGCTGTTTTTTTGTCTTAATAAAATCCAGCATTTATGACATTTACTGATGAGTCCTCCTGCTTTTGCAGGTTACAATAGAAAGAAATAAATCACAAAATATGCTTTAAGCAGGCATTTGCATTAAGAACGACAGCTTTCTAGTGCTGAGGAAGCCTTAACCATAAGAATATGTGTGCTTTTTATGTTTGCCCAGAGCTCCTGGCTAAGAGAAGAGGTCAGAGAGGTTGGAGAGAAAGTGAGACAGGGAAGGATGAGGGGCCAAACTGGAGGGCAGAGCAATGGGTAAAGGGCTAGGAAAGACAGAGAGGCAGAGAAGGGCACAGATTACACTCTGTCTGCTACCTCAGCAGCTGTACTTGGATAGCCTTCACTGACTTCTCCTTGTCCCTCATCTGTTCACCTGCTTTATCCTGTGATGTTGATGAAGGAAAAGATGGCATCACATTCCCACTGAGTCCCCAACACCTCTCCTGGCATGGGAGGGGATGGGTGGAAGTTAGTGGAATGAATGGCTGAATGAATGAACTAGTTAATGTTTGTGCTTGCCTAGGCATTCTCTTGGCTACAGGCAGGTGTCCAGGTGAACAACATGCTCATTATTGTCTTCTGGGGGACATCTGAAAGAAACCTGATATTCCTTTCCTTTGTAACCACTTGCAAAGCAGAAGTGATTTGTAGGCAAGCAGTGGAACTACTTAATCTTCTGCTGCAGTGAATTCGACCACTGAGCATGGAGTTAGTTCCTTGCAGGGTCCCCGCTGCACCACGTGTCAGGTGCTGCAGCCTTTTGGAGCAACAGTGGTGTTTGCTCAGGGCCCCCAGGAACCAAGAGTGGAAAGAAGGGGTGGAGGAAAAGTGCAGGAAGCAAAAAGGAAGAAAGCCCAGGAGTGGAACATGGCTTCTGCTGCTCTGCTGAGCAGCCAGCCCTGGCAGTGTTTCTAGTCTGTGTAGTGCAGTGAGGAGCCCTCAGCCTCCTCTTTTCACCAAGGAGGCCCTGCTTCTGGACTCTGGAGACATCTTCACTGGATCCAGTGATTGGAACTGCAGAGAAGATTGGGAGGAATCTGCCTGGGGTGAGGGTCACCGTGGAGGTTTTGTGGGTCAAAGGATGGTATGGGAGCTTGTAATGGAGCAGGAAGGAGGGTAGGAAGCTAAGCAGGAGTCATGTTGGTTATGACTCCCATTAGCGGAAGGTCTCAAAGTCAAACTTCTCTTATCTCCAAGGGAGCTCATACATTTGATTCAAGAGCCAACCGACAGGATGGAAAGAGAATGATACTCATTACATGATTAAGTAACTGTACCAGGACAATTGCTGAGCCATTTCTCTACTCTATGTTTCAGTATGAATTGATATTTGTAGATAAAGCTTTTGGCTTTTGAATTGCATAATCACATTGTGCTGTGCGTGAATTATTAAGGGCACTAATTTATTACAAGCCTCTAAAACAGTTATGGTGCATCTTTTAGAGCTTTCAGTGATAACAGCTGGATGTGGCACATGTGCCATAGGTTCACCACCACTGCTCTAAAACATACCAAAGCTTTGGTAGCCTGCCTTTGGCATTTCTTCCTATGTTAGTGCACAGGGAGCTTCAAATGCATGGAAGAATGCATGGAAGTGGTCTTGTCTTGTGAGTTCCGAGAGGCGCTGAGCGAGTGAGACTTTCCCAGCTGCTTCCTGTCTGTTTGCTATCCCAGGTCCTCCATCCCTGCTGCAGAAGTCATGGGGAAGGGGGGGCTGCTCCCTGGTGCTCCTGTCCCTTCCCAGCTGTGAACAAATCTGGCCTGTGGGCAGGGAGGATGTCACACATCAGTGCATCCAGCGCTCTATAACTTGCTTTTCATTTGCTCCTCACAGATGCCCTTGGCTGGAATTCCGAGGCTGGAGGGCATGACCTTCTTGGGAGGGGAAGCCCGAACCAGGCCTCTGATTGTCCTGCTCCCAGCACCACAGGTTGCTTGCTCACCAATTCTGCTTTTGTCCTCTCAGTGTGACAAGGCTTTTTACTTTATTTCTTTTAAGTAATATCTAATAATTATACATACTAGAGATCATAGTTAATAACATAAAGATTGCTATAGTTCAGATCTGAAATGTTCCCTGAAGACCCATGTGTTAGAAACTTGGTCCCCAAACTGTGACCCACCTCATAGTGGTGGAACCTTCAATAAGCAGGACCTAGTAGATGGTCTTTAGGTCAGCAGGGAATGTCTTGAGGGGACTTGGGGTTCTGCCCCCTGCTTTTTGTCTCTTTAGCTTCCCAGCCATGAGGTGAGCAGCTTTCTCCACCACACGCTCCCTGCCATGCTATGCTACTCACCACAGGCCCAGAGCATTGTGCCAACTCACTATGGACTGACACCTCCAAAACTATGAGCCAGAATAAACCTTTCTTCTTTATAAGGTGATGATCTCAGGTAAGACCGGAAAGCTGACCAGTACAATGTTTGTTAATTAAATGGTTCATTCTAGTAAATCCTATGCCCAGCACAGGCCTGGCTATCTATTGGTCATGTGAGATCTCATATTATCTGGGAGGTCAGCACATTATTATTTCATTGCTGGTAAATGAGATCAGGGTACTTTAAATCATATCTTCATTTCATTTTCATGAAAGAAATGAAGTTCCTATTTGGACAAGATTTATTATCACAGTCCTACTCAGTCATCTTGAGTCTGGTCTATAACTGAGATGGGCTTGGATATTTTCAGGCTTTTTAAAGGTTCCACATGTCATTTGTGGGTGTATATCAAGAGGGGAACATAGGAGTGGCTACTAATTGTTCTCAGAATGCACTCATTGTTGGAGCTATGGCCAGTAAATCTAGGGTGGGGGCTGTCACAGAAGAAGCAATGTGTGATGTTACAGCTACACCAGATGTTTCTGCAAGAGGCCCTGGATCTTAGGAACACAAAGTACACCAAAGTCCTCAAGAAAGGAAAACCTGCATTATAGACACTTTGCTAAAGCAGAAAAGATTTAATGGCCAGCCAGTTTTTATTTTAAACTTTTTTTTTAATCATTTGCTTTCAATGTGACTAGATGCTTCTCCTCAGAGACAGTTCCTCTGTTTTTGCTGAGGTGATAACACATTTGCAGTGGCCTTCTTCTCCACATTAGGGTGTCACTGAGAGTGACAGCTGCAAGACAGCCCTCTGTTTATCAAGGGCAGTGCCTGCATTTATGGAGTCCACGGCCTTCCACATGTATGTCATGCATTGTCTTGCGGAGTCCTCTGGTAGTTTGGTAATTCTGGTGCTAGAGTCAAACCCCCTGATAGTAAGCTTGCTCACAGGCTGCTGTGCACAGCTGCCCTCCCAGTATGGGCTGCACCCTTGGGTGGTCAAAGCTACAGTAGACACTGAGGGAAGAATCAAACTGAAGGTGGGTTCCCTTCCTTGGGGGGGATAAGTAGGGGTCAGAAGATAAGGGGGGGAGCTACCTGGAGCAGATATAACCAGAGGCAGAGGTTGGAGGGCATGGTATAGAACCACTAGCTTCCAACTGCCCCTGAAGTGAGGGTTCCCAGTGTCTCCTCCATATGTTTCAGCCCATTTGACAGCTGAGGACTCTGGGTGCCATGACCATGAGATCCATGAGGTGCCATGAGAGCCTGCAGTAGAGAATGGCTGATGACTGAGTTCTGGGGTTACTGCTTCTTTTCTGGCTAGCTTTTCTCAAAAAATGGTTATTAATACCCTTACCTTTCTGTTTTAGAGAGCTCAGTGTCTACCACATAGTAAATATTTTCTCATATAATCATTTCATAGTGGGCTTCCACTTGTAAATACAGAAAGACAGCATTTCTGCCATCTTATCTTTCCTATTATTTGGGTCTTTTGCTTTTTTTGTGCTATTGTGGATTAAGCTCAGGACCTTCACCCTGCATTATGGCACTAGCATTTTTTTTTTTTTTTCTTTTGAGGCAGGATCTCACTATGTCACTAAGTTGTCCAGGCTGGGCTCAAACTTATAATCCTCCTGCCCAGCCTCCCAGAGGGCTGACATTACAGGTGTGCATCATCATGACCAGCTTATTTTTACATTAGATGTGTGGATGGATCTGGATAGCTGAGGTTCTGGGTTGTTGGAAGTACAAGGGGAACAGATGCTGAGGAGGCCCCAGCTATGCTCCAGGAGCTTTCCTGTCCATCTGCTGGAGGCCCATTGTTCCACTGCTCACTGGGAGAAGTCCAGGGTTGTGCATAGTCTCCAAGTGCTGGAGATGAGTGTGCGGGAGGCAACCAGGCTCAGTGGGGCCAGAGCCCAGGCCATTGCTGCCCAAGAATTGAGGAGTGGGGAAGAGGAGAGGGAGCACTTGATGACTGACTTGCCACAGCCACAGCTCTTACAAGAGAGTGCTGGGGCCCAGACCCTTAAGTCAAGGTAGCAGGCACAGAGGGCAGGAGAAGTGGTCCCCAGACCTGTCCCCTGTGCTGGTGTCAGAGCTACTCTGGGGGAGAAGGCTCACTACTTGTGGAGTGGCCCCATCTCACCCTGTGCATTTGACCCTGGAAGTGGGGCAGGGCCAGGCACCTGCACCCCAGCAGGCCTCTTCTCCAGATGAAGTCTTTGTAGACCAAGCTGGTCTCTACAGCCTTGTGTTCTAGCAGACTCTGAGGTGAGCTGCTGAATTGCAGCTGGACTGAGGGAGCCATAAACCAGGAGGCCAGAGCAGGGGTCTGACATTTGCTCATTTATTCTGTGTCCTGCACCTCCAAAGAAGCATAGATGTGAAGAATGTGTGGGAGACCTGAGAAGCTGGCAGAGTGAGCCAGCCCTGGGGCTGGGCCTTGGAGGGGAGGGTGCACTCAGCCGAGAGGGGCTGTCCCAGTACGTGGGAGCAGCTGGTCTGTGGGAGGGTTGGTCAGGACTGCAATCCAGCACCTGGAGCCAGGAGAGCAGGAGGGAGGGCCTGGCGGGAGGGCAGGGACACCTGAGCTGTGGAGCACACCATGCACCAGTGCAGAGGCAGGCAGGAGGCCTGTGTGAGCAGCAAGGGAATGCAGGGACCATCCCACTGACACACAGGCTGGCCTGGGCTGGAGCAGCCAGTTTGGGTGGAAAGTCCCCTACAAGAGTGGCCCATATGTCCTTGGACATATGTTGAATTATTTATTTGCTTGGTTGCTTATTTATTTACTTATTTATGGAACTGGGAATTGAATCCAGGGCATTTGGACTGACCTACACCCCCACCCTCCTTTTAAAAAATTTTTATATTTTAGAGACAAGGCCTTGCTAAATTGTCCAGGCTGGGCTTGAACTTGACATCCTCCTGTCTCGGCCTCTCCCCAAGTGCTAGGACTTCAGGTGTACACCACCATGTCCAACTCTGCTTATACATTTATCTAAGTGAATGTGTGGTGTTGCTGTGTGTGTTAGCAGTGTCAGTAGGCACTTGTCTGTGACTTGCCATTCAGGTAGTAGGCACTTGTCTGTGACTTGCCATTCAGGTGGTTGGTGGTGTCTCTCGTTGAGCTCGGACGGAGGAGAGGGAACACATCAGGAAGGAAATATGGTCTTCTCTGGAATCCACTGTTAGGCATCTTCTTGGGTCTCTCAACTGATAGAAGGGCAGAAAACATTCTTAAACATCAGGGTGAGGCCCAGCAGGCTTGCGGTGGGAGGAGCCGGCAGTCAGTTCCTTTCTGTGCTCTTTGGTGGGGCCCGGGGATGCAGCCTCTGAGGGCCTGCTGTAAATATGGTACAACCTCTGCCAAGCCCACAGTGCCACAGACCTGAGGAGCTCTGCACACCTTTGGAGGAGCAAGCCCACCTGGCCTGAAGTGGGCCAGAGGGGTGGGCCCACTTACTCCTAAAGATGGGGCTCAGATACCATCACTCAAGTGGGACATGCTTTGTGTTCACTACAACAATGTTTAAAAGATCTTGTTTTTAGCAAGGCAGGATCTTACTGTGTTACCCAGACTGGCCTCAAACTCCTAGGCCCAAGAAATCCACCTGCCTCATCCTCCCAAGTAGGTGGGGGTATAGGAATATGCCACCATATTTGGCTCTGTGTACTTAAGAACATATTTTCAGCTGGGCATGGTGGTGCACACCTGATTGCAAGTTTAAGCCAGCTGAGCAATTTAGAGAGACCCTGTCTCAAAATAAAAAATAAAAAGGACTGGAGGATAGCTCTGGTTGGAGCCCCAGTACTACACACAAAATAATTGAATATATTTTTCATAAAAATAGGAATATGCTTTTGATGTCCTGTTGACTTCAGGTGGCACAATATAACCTATATAAATTGTGTGTGAACAGACATGCAACTAAACAGAAATACTGTGCACAGAACATTCTCAGTGGCTATGTGTGTTTCTGAGTGATTAAGTTTTCTTAATTTTCTTCTGTATCATTTACATTTTTAAAAATAAAAAACATACATTAATGATACACAGAAGGAAACAGAAAAGACAGAAGTTGCCCTGGTTGTCAAAGAAGTAGATAGGCTCTCTGGGCCTGCGCATTTTCTGGAGATGAAATTTGGAATTTGTAGATGACATCACACCCCAGTTAAGAATTCCAAGGTGATGTGGAACAGAGCCAAGTAGGTAACAAAATGTCCTGGCTCGACAAGGAGTTGGACTATAGTCCCAAGGCGTCCAGGCGGCTGGGCCTTGGCATGTGAAGCTGTCTATTGTAAACCAACTTGAAAATGTGTTGGGCCTAATAATGCACTGTGCAGCCAGAGCCACCTTCCAGAAATGCAAATCAGGCTGGACACTCCTCCTTTGGTCCTCCAGTGGCTTCCCAGCAATTCTGGGAATAAAGTGTGGGCTTATCACCCTGGCTTCCTGGGCCTTCCAGTTTCCTCTCTTTCCCTCTAGGCTGTAGTGCTCTGGTGTCCTCTGACTCTCTGTACTGTGGAAATGTGTACTTCCACTCATCTTAGGTCTTCCTGTGTGCTCAATCTTCAGCCCAAATATTAAGGCCAGCTCCTGTACCGGAAGGCAGCTTGAACATTGCTTCCCAAGTCCCTGATGAGATAAGGCTGCCCTGCTCATATCCTTCCAGTGTGTTCAGGGGCAGAGTAACAGCATCAGGCTGTGTGTGTATCCGGAGGTCCTCTTGGGCTGTGGGAAAGCCATCATGAAGAGCTGTGGGGTTGGTGGAGTTAGATGACTCACCTTTGCCATGTCTGAGTTGGAGAGAACCACACTCACCCCGCAGGCAAGTGGGTCCCTGGCAGGGGATGATTTTCTACCCCTAAAGAACTGGAATATAACAAGCATTCAGTAAACACTGGGTCTAATGCTTGGCTCCTACTCAAACCTGGCTGCCCCCACTCCCACCCCCAGGGCCACCAGTAAAATGCAAGACCCCAGCATTAACAAGCCATGGATGTGTGAAGTGGGGAGCCTGAGAGATCTGCATGTCTGCACCAGAGCTCTTCATGGACAGATAAGTGAAGATTTCAAAAAATATGACCCCTGCAGTTTTCTTCCCTAAGCGAGACTTAAAGGTGAAAGTCTAGACACATCTGGCTTGATTATGACCTGTATGTAATTGGAATATGGGAGTTCCTTTCCAGAAACGGCCATCCAGGTGGAGGCCAGGCCTGGTAGTACTCATCTAATCTTGGGGCCGGTTTCTTAAACAGATTAGGAAAGACTTTGGAGACATGTGAATCTGAACTTAAACTCCAGTTAAAGTGAATAATCAGAAGCAGCCCAAATCAGGAAAGCTCCAAAATCTGAAATATCCACATGCTTTCCTTGCATTTACAAGATATAGCACATTCTTTTTTGGCATGGAAAGTTGACAAATCCGTTTTAGTGCCATTTGTACAAACTGTGTGCCCTTTATTTGTGTTTGATGGAACCAGGGGGCCTTGCGCCTGCCAGCAAGTGCTGTGCCACTGAGCTGTATCCCAGCACTGAATCTTAGACATCAATATTGCCCCACACAGCACTCAACAGAGGCAAATGGAGAAAAGCACTCCTCAGGGATCAGTGCCAAGGGAGCAGCCACACCATGGTTAGTGTCTTCAGCATCTCACCGTGGATTCCTGTCTCCACTCCTGCTCTTGCCTGCATCATTCCTGTAGCAGCCTCCGAAGAAGCCTGCTCCAACTGTGACCTTCCAACCCTGCGTCTGTCTTCCTGCTGGAGTCACTATTTGGGAGGACTGAACCCAGGGCCTTTGCACTAAGCTACATCTCCAGCCCTTTGAAAATTTTGAGACAGGGCCTCACTAAGTCACTAAAGTTGCCCAGACTGGGCTTGAACTTTTGATTCTTCTGCCTCAGCCTCCAGGAACTGGGATTACAGGTGCATGTCACCATGCCCAGCTTAGAGTCATGTTTGTTTCCAATGCGTGATAGTTGTTACTTCCCTCCACTCCACCCTTGCTCCCCTCTGCCTTCAGGTTGAAATCACAGCTGTCTCCCATGGCTCAGGAGGACGGTCATGCTTCCTGATTACTGCCTGAGCCCCTAGGCCTTGTGTGCTCCTGGCCTGGCACTTCCCATAACTGAGCTTGCTGGACCCCAGCCTGCTCTTTGCCTATCCTTTAAGGTGCCTCCTGAGTGTGATCAGTGGTATTCTGGGCATGGTGCCTGCTCTGAGGAGGCTGGGTGGGATGGGCACCACGACCCTGTGTCCCTACCTTTAATGCTAAGGGTGCCTGTAATGAGCAACTCCTGATGACAGACTCAGTTGAGAAATGACGCAGACCTTTGCCTGTTGTCTCGAGTAATTGAGCCTGAGTACAGCCAGGTCTCAGGAGCCTCCCTGCCTCCTGCCCACTCTCCCAGCCTGTGTGCTTTGGTGGATAGAAAGAGCTGGGCTGGGGACAAGAGAGCTGGTTCTCTCCTGTGTGACTTTGGATGCTTTGTTGCGTCTCTGCTCCCCTGCCTCCAACATAAGGAGTGGCCTTATTTTGAAGCCTGTTTGTCTGCAAGCACGTGAATGACAAGGCCATGGGCAAAATGGCTCCACAGGCCTCCCACAGGGTTCTTGAGAGGCTTCCTTACTCTGACTCAAAAGTGCTTGGTGGGATGTTCGAGGGCTAGGCATCCTGAGTCGTCGTCCGGCTGTGGAAGGTGCAGATTGTGGGCAGGTGGGTAATGGTGAAGTGCCGCCCCACTGGGCTGTGGTCACTCATTCTTCTCCATCCTGTCTGAACCCCATTTGCACACATGGATGCTATTGTGGGCAGTTGTGGGAGAGGATGGCATGCTGCCGAGGTGTCCAGCTCCTCCTGGGCTGGGAAGGTCACCTGTGTGCTCAGGGACACATCTGGGCCTTTGTGTGTCTGTGAAGACTGGCCCCTTGCTCTCTCTGGTGTCTTCAGTGTTTGAGAACGAGGGTAGCCTCTGGGAGGGCCAAATACCTGCTCCACCAATGGGGCTGCAGGAGGCAGAGTGCCTGCTATTTTCAGGCCAGGGTGACTGGTCTGCCACAGCCCTGCTGTATTGCCATCATGGTCACGAGCAGAGGGAGCCCCTCTTGGGAGTGAGGAGGGCCAGAGGCCCTGACCTCATGAGGGGGACTAGCGCTCCTGGCTGCAGACTTGGTGACAAAGTGTGCCAGGCAGGCCTGGTTTTTTAGAAGCTTGATGTTTAAAGATCGTGTTAGTCAGCTTTGCATGACTATAATGAAATAGGGGAGGTGATTAACTTATAAAGAGGAAACAGTAGACTCACAGTTTTGGAGGTTCTAGTCCAAGATGAGGGGGTGCACTGCTTTGCAGTTCTGGTGGGGGTGATGGAGGGGAGTGTGCAGCAAAGTTCATCGCTTATTTCATGAGCCAGAGAGCAGAAGACACCAACCAGCTGGGCCAGGGCCCCCAAATTCCCCTCGGCGAATGCCCCAAAGACCCAAGGACTCCTGTAGCTCCCACTTCCCCATAGTGCTGCCCGGCTGAGAAGCCTTGGAGCACCTCTCTGCAAACTCCTGGTTCATAATGCACAGGAACATGTGGACAGTGTTGTGGATTGCACTCCTGCCTCCCTGGCTTCCAGTGGGAAAGCAGCCAGGCCCACTGGCAATGGCTGCTGGTCTCTCTGAAAGTGGAGAGGGGCGGGCAAAGGACTTGCAGGACAGGATGGCCCCAGAAGCCCACTTGGCCCACTCTGCCCAGGCTTTGCCTGGGAACAGCTGCTTCACAGGTGGGGACCTTGGAACTTTGTGAAGGGTAAGCGACTTGCCCAAGGTCAGACAGCTTAGCAGAGCAGAGCTGGGGCTCCTCCTGGCTACTGCTTTTCAAATCTTCACCTCCCTGCTTCTAGGGCTGGTGTGAGGGTTACATAAGATGAGACCAACAGAGTGCCCAAGAGGGTAGGGCTAGGGGCGGGAGGGGCTGAGCATAAAGGATATTTTGAAATCATTTGACATGGAGCCTGCAGTTTGATATGAGCTCTGGGTGTTCTCTTTACTGAGATAAAATGCCATCCCCATGCATGTTCTCTTCCAGACCCCTTGAGGAGGAAGGGCATGTGTTCCCCCTAAAAGATACAACACCACTGATAGGGTTAAGGAGGTGGAAACATAGATATAGGTAGGGATGTGAAGACAGTGACTTGTACACACAACATGGCCAAGCTGGCAAGTGCACAGTGGGTTGAATCAGAACACTGGGAACTAAAGATGCTGCCGGTCCCGACTCTGCCCTCAGGCAGTAGCTGGGTGACCTTGGGAAAATCACTTCACCTTTCTGGGCCTCTCTTCTCATCTGCAGAATGAAGTACCTGGACTAGACTAAGTGACAAAGCATCTTGCTGTTATTGTTTTTTAATTAAGATAGACTTCTAAAAATGTATTTTGAGATGTTTGAAGTGCAGCCTTGCTATGTTGTACAGGCTGGCCTCAAACTCCTGGGCACAAGCAATCATCCTGCCTCAGCTTCCCGAGGAGCTGAGACTCCAGGCTGTGCCCCTGGCTAGGCATAGCATCTTGGAAAAGACCCAGGAACTCTCATAGCCCATCCCCTTCACAGGGAAACTGCAGTGTGAAGAGAGGAGATGGCTGGTCCAGGCCACGCAGCTATTTTTGGTGGCTGAACAGGCAGTAGAACCAGGTCTCTGGGCCCCACTCTCTTGTGCACGGCGAGAAATCCCAGCTCTCACCAGCAGATACTTTGGGTCCACTGTGGAGAAAGGTGCCCTGAGAAGGAGAAAGGGGCTCTGTTCTTAGGTTCCCCTGGGAATGGCTCCCACACAGTGGCAGCGAGCGCAGAGCCTGCAGACATGGAATGTGCTCATCTGCACTGCTGGCGCAACCTGCTGAGTTATTCAGGAGCTGTCAGGTGCCTTTGAGAGGGAGAAGTTGGCCAAGGTGCTGGCCTGTGGGTGCAGAAGCTGAGCCCTCTCTGGGTCTAGGGACAGGAAGCATGCCCTGGATTGGTTATTTGAAGCTAGCCCTGTCCCAGTGCCCTAAATAGTGCTCTTTGGGTGCCATGTGCAGTTTGGGGCCCATGCAGGGGCCCGGACACTTGTGCCCTGACCTGATGTGGACACTTGGTCTGTTTTCTACATGTGGCATCAGGGCATGTGCTGTGGTGCAGGATGTCACAAAGGAAGGAGCCCTAGGGTCATGTACCACCGACTCTTTTCTACAGGCAGGGAAACTGAGGCCTGGGGCAGGGGCAGTGATATCCCCAAAGGTCAGAGCTGAGCACTGAAGTCTAAAAAACACCCCTCTTCTAGGAAGCCTCCCCTGGCTTCATTAAGCAGAAACGATCCTTCCTTCCTTCACATTCCAAGAGCATAGCTACCTCCATTAGCACACTGATTGTTTTATTAGTTTAAACTGGGGGTCGGTGACTGCTGCTCCAGAAGCACCAGGTAGTAAATATCTTAGTCTTCTTTGCTGGGCAGTCAACTGTGTGGTCTAGCAGGAGAGCAGCTGTAGACAACACACAAGCAAACGAATGTGGCTGTGTGCCAATAAAACTTTATTAATAGACACTAAAATTTGAATTTTATTTTTCACACATTACAAAATGTTATTCATTTTCCTCCCCCAAACCATTTAAAAATGTAAGTCATTCTTAGCTTGTGGGCTATATAAGAACTGGCAGTGGGCCAGATTAGGCCCACTTGCCAGCCTCTGGGCTCCAGGCTTGTTTTCCTTGCCCCACCATGCACAGACACAGTGCGAGGTCAGCTTGGCATCTCTGGAAGCTGTTGGCTAGATGAATGAATCTAGTGATTTGCACTAAACTCAGAGGCGCTGAAGAGTAATCATTTGTTGTTCTGATCCTTCAGTAACTCTTTGAGGGAGACAGGCTCTCCTGTTTCACAAATAGCCTGAGGCAGTGGGACGGGCCTATAGGAAGAGATGCAGGGCTTCTAATTCCACCCCAGCAGAGCTTTGTCTTGGGGCCCTGCTCCAGTGCTGGATTCTCCAATGGCTCATCGGCTGGGTGTGTGAGGAGCCATCCCACAGCTGGTCTTGCAGTTGTGAAAATAGAAACAATCTGGTGCCCACCTGGGTAAAAGGCTGTGTCAACACGGTTTGGTTTCCTTCCTGCAGCTCCTTAGCACTGCACTCCCAGGATGAGGGGCAGCAGTGTCTGTTCCAATGAGGGGGAACTGTTAGACATAGCTAAAATTAGATGTTTTGTTTAAATTATGTTAATTTGACTTAATTGTGGGGAAACATCAATGTTCTTCAGAAATCCAAGAGCTCTGCTGGTCTTGGTGAATAACAGTAATCCCTTCTTTGGGTGGAGAGCCTGCCACAGCAGTGTTCCTCTTTCATTATCTCATTTGATCTCTCACAACAAGATCAGAAGGAAGGGCAGCCCTCCAGGGACATAACCCCTGCCTTTCTGGACCAGGAGGTGGGAGCCTGGTGTGCTGGGCTTAGATTCATTCCTCAAGTCACAGCCCCTGGGAGGCAGAGCAGGGGTGGAAGCAAGTCTGATTTCTCTGTGGCTTCCATTCCCCTGGTGAGGTATTTTCAACACTTGGTCCTTTGAGCTGTAGGTAAGGCTGGGCATGTGTAGGCAACCTGGGAAGCTTCCCAGGGCCTACCCTCAGAAGAGTCTGGTGCTTGGTGTAAAGCTCTGCCATTACAATGTTGAAATTAGTCGTCATTTTTAAAAAAGATGCCCCACGATTTGATTTTGCACTGGGCCAACTCAGGCTATACTCAGGCTAATCACTTACCTTGACTGTGATTTGCTGTTGGCTGTGGCAGCTGGGGTTTCCAAGGAGCTTCTTTTTTACAGGTGATTCCTTGGACCTAGGTAAAGCTGAATTCCCATGTGGCTTCCCAGTGGAAAGGCCAGGTGGCCGCCTCTAATGCCTCTGCCTGCTGCTTTTGTTGCTGAACTTTGCCCCTGTGTAAGAAGGGGATGATTGTCACATTGGCTGAAGGTTGAAGATGCAGTGAAAGTCTGTCCCCTGGCTGGTGAGGGCCACGGGCTGGATGCAGAATCCATCTGTCTTCTCAGCAGGGGAGGTCATCAGAGCTGCCCCAGCTCCCCAGGTCTGGTGCAGACTCATCCTCCGTCAGGTTTCGTCCTTGCTGTGGATCAAGGATTGAGGGTCTAGACCTCTCCCTCCTTCCTAGGTGTTCCCGAGTGTGCTTCTAGTGGATGGTTTCTCCCTAACGGCAGCCACAGGTGGGAGAGCATTGGCTGGGTGCCAGGTATCCCTGCTGAGCTCCCAGCCCTCCTGTCCCTGTCCTCCTCACACATCCACAATCCCACAGCCTTTCTTCTAGCTCTTACACACCTGATATGGTACCCTGTCGGGCCTCGTGTTTGACGTTCTGGAGTCTATCTAGCCAGTTCCCTTTTGCCTCCACTTAAATGTCCTTTCCTCAGAAAGCCTGCATAACACTTGCTTTAAATGGCCTGCTTACCCTCCCCACCCCACTAAGTCTCTTCATTTTGCTTAGTTTTCTTCACTAGTTGGATTATTCCACTTATTTCTGGTTTATTATATATTTCCCCTCCTCTAAATAAAAATTAAAATTAGAATTTAAAAATAAATCCTATGAGGGCCGGGGATTTAGCTCAGTGGTTTCGCTGCCTGCTGCGCAAGTGCAAGGACCCGAGTTCGATCCCTGGTACCAAAAAAATAAAAAATAAATAAATCCTACGAGGTGGGTGTGGTGGTACATGTCTGTAACCCCAGCTACTCAGGAGGCTGATTGCAGGTTCAAGGCCAGCCTGGGCAACTCAGCAAGACCTTGTCTCAAAATTTAAAAATTAAAAAATAGCTGGGAATGTAGCACAGTGGTAGAGTGCTTGTGTAGCCTGTGTGAGACTCTGAGTTCAAACCCCGATGTTGCCCAAAAATAAATACATGAAACATTCTATGAAAGCAGGGAATTTTTCTCTCTTGTTTACTATTCCACTTCTAGAATCTGAAAGAATGTGCAGCATGCACTAGGTGCTTAATAAGTTAAGTATTCGGTGAAATGGCGAACACTCCCCACATTTCAGTTTTTAAAAAATTAAAATCATTGTATTATTATTTTACCCAATTATCCAACTTTTTATTCCTAGAAACTAAAGGTATGAATTCAAACTCCTAGAACAAACCACTGTTTTGGGAGTCAGCTTTCTATAACATTTCAGAGCAGTTTTACTTATTTGAATTCATGCAGTCATTGTTTCCTGATATAGAGGGGGTGAGGGAACATTCTACCTATGGATTCCTGCCCAATAAATCAAGGTCTTTTAGGTGCTATTAACCCCCTTTAATAGCTGGAAAGCAAAGCCCTGGAGTGATGGGTAACATCCATAATGCTGGGCTCCACAGCTGGATCTACACCCATTCCAGCTGTCTTATCTTGCCAGGGCCGGCTTCCCAGCAGGAGTGGGAGGTGGGAGGCTGGAGGTTCAGAGGTGGCTGCCCCGGGGGAGGGCGGTGTGTGTCCATCTGCGGCTGGCTGCCTTCACCTCTCTCACTGCCTGTCATTTTTTTCCTGGGCCCTTCTGCAACAATGCGGCTATTCCACAAGATATCTTTGTTTCTTTAAAAATTGGACACAGAAATTGTTTTGATTTGCAAGTCTCTAAATATGTCTTTCCATTAAATCACATTTAATCTTACACTGATCAAATGGCCTTTATTAAAAACAACAAATTCCATGAAACCCTCTGACTCCTTCATGCCTGGCTCTGGAAACATGAGCTCAGGTTTGCAAAATGGCTTGGGGAAGAGCAGTGTGGTACAGGGATGGGAATAAGGGATTGCTCTTCACCGAAATATCTGCCATCCTCGTTTCTTACTGTAGATTACACACCCAGTAAGGCTCAGGCAACAGGATTTTAGAGGTTTCCTTTTGTAGTCTTCAGCTGTCTTAGTTACTTTCCCATCACGGAGACACAATACCTGATACTCACAATTTAAAGGAGAGGTTTATTTTGGCTCAGTTTATAGAGGTTTCAGTCCATAGTTGTCTGGTTCCAAGGCAGGGTGGCATGGCAGAGGAGAAATAGTTTATAGTATGGCAGGCAGGAAGAAAAAAGAACTCAAGGGAGGAGGAGGGAAATAGATCCTTCCGGGCCATGCCCCCCAGTGACCGACCTCCTCTACCAGGGTCTACCTCCCAACATCACATCCAGTTATAAACTCATCAATGGGCTAATCTAGTATCACAGCCCCATGATTCAGTCACCTTCTAAAGCCCTATCTAAGAGCGCAGGAGGCTTTGAGGGGGACATCCAGATATAAACCATACCACCAGTGTTCTGGTTGGAAACCAGACCATTTACTGGTATAAAACAAAGCATGTAGGTTTTGGAGTTAGACCCACTCAGGCCTGCACTAACACTCCACACTGGTGGTGCCAGCCTTGGACTATGTATTTGACTGGCTGAGGCTCAGTGTTCTGCCTGTAAACAGGGAATCCTTCCTTGGCTTTTTCACATGTCCATTTTTTTGTTTTTCCAGTTCTAGGGATGGAACCCAGGGCTTTTGCACTCAGCTATGTCCCCAGCCCATTTTCAAGACAGAATCCACCAAGTTGCCCAGGCTAGGCTTGAATGTGTGATCCTCCTGCCTCAGCCTCCTGGAATGCTGGGATTACAGGTGTGTGCCAGCATATGAGACTGGCTATAAGGCTTAAGGGTTACATTAAATGCCCTGTCCTCCCCCAGGTGCACGGCCAATGACATCCTTTTCTTTGAGGTGCATGGTGCAGAGGGCGGGGGCTGGGGTGTGAGGACAAGGATGGTGCTGGGGGGTGCGTGTTGTTTCTGTGGTGTGACCTCCAACTTGGGAGCAGAGCTGAGGGAAGGGCATGACCACTTGGAGCTTTGGGGAAAGGAAACTGGTTTTTATACCTGGCTGGAGGCGTACGTGCCAGGTGGCAGAGTGCTTGGGTGTGTGAGCTTATGCATATGCATATGTGGGGACACACCGGCCTCACAGCTGGGTAGTGAAGGCCAAGGAGGGGTCCTGCTGCCTGCCATCTCCTACCCAGTGACTGCCCAGTCCCTTGGCCATCTGACACTAAGTCATCCAGAAAACACAGCAACAAAGAAAAAGCAAGGTGCTGCTGTGCTTCTGCGAGAGAGATGGCCAGGTGAGATGAGGAGGTCTTGGGGCCATCAGGAGGCTTTCTGCTGTCCAGATGCATGGGAAGAGAGCCAGGTCACTTCAGTTCATGCAGTCAGGAGCCCTTGAATGCCTAGCCCTTGGAAATGTCTACCTGATGTGCAGCCAGACATGTTTGTCCACAGACCTTGGCCTTGAGCTGGGTGAGCCTGGTGGAGAGCCAGGAGTCTGGAGTTGGGTGGATCTGTGGTCAAGTCCTGGCTCCGTTACTTACTCTCAGTGGATCACTTGTCACTCTCTCCTCTTACTGCATTAGTTCTCCAGTTTCAGCACCTAAGTCAGCAAAAGCCAGTAGTGACTCTCAGGCACTTCTGGAGGCCCAGAGTTGGGACTGCGCAGCAGCCGCTCCCTCCTCTGCCCTGCTGCCCCTCTGTGCCAAAGTGCTGCAGTTTGGAGGGCTCAGGTGGGGAAAAAGCGATGCTAGAGGCCCGGCATATGGGTGGAAAGGGAAGAAGGGGCCAGGAAGAAGAGAGCCTGGCTGTCCCTGCCCTCTCCAGCCCAGATCTGCAGTGGATGGAGGCTGGCGGTCCTGCAGGCCCTCTTTAGAGTCTCAGAGAAAGATACCTGAGAGTGGCCCAGGGAGGGCTGGCTGCCAGTGGGGAAAGGGGCATGGGTAGCCTCCAATTTTGAAATAGGAAGTTTATGTATGTATGTATTTATTTATTTATTTATTCCCCATTAACTTTAATGGTACATTTTAGGTATAAAATACAGTTACATTCATCATTGGGATCTTGTACCATTGCATGAGTCTCTTGGTTCTTATTTTTTTTCCCTTTCCCTTGCCCTCCCTTCACCCCCTCCACCCTTCCCTATTTGCAAAGACCTTGTTTCCATTTT
>NW_004624780.1:1452626-1514363 GCF_000247695.1 Heterocephalus glaber
CTTTGGGGTTGCTGTAGGTGATCTGGAAGTCTGTTTTTGAGGCTTGTTTATGTGTCTTCTCATTTCCACGGTGGGGCGGGGGGTGCTTCTGGTGCCCTCACAGCTCACCTTCTCTGCCCTAGGAGCTTGGGATGGCAGTGGTGGAGCTTCCTTCCAGGTGCTGGGACCAGCTGAGCTTCTCTGCCCTAGGAGCCTGGGATGGCAGCAGGGGAGCTTCCTTCTAGGTGCTGGGACCAGCTGAGCTTCACTGCCCTAGGAGCCTGGGATGGAGGAGGGGAGCTTCCTTCCAGATGCTGGGACCGGCTCTGAAATAGGATGTTTAAATGCAGGAAGTCACCAAAAAAGGCAGAGGTTATCAGTGAAGGGGAAGCAGAGCGATATGGGAGGGCTCGATTCAGAGAGCAAGAGTCTCGGTCCTCAGTCCTCTTGGCTGGTGTTGAGGAGCTGGATGGCCATGGCGGAGTCTGGGGCAGCCTCCTCTGTGAAGCTCAGCCAGGGAGCTGGGGCACTGCTCAGTGCCTACCCCAATGAGTGGCCCTGGACTGGAGGCCATGGCCCTCTCTGATAGGCTTTGGAGGAAGTGAGTGTTTATTCAGCCCCTCAACAGGACTGCTGTGGGCTAGCAGGGAAGCAGTGAAGGTGTGCAGCAAAGATGAGCAGCCAAGCGAACTTGGGGAGTGATCAGTCTGCTCTACAGTTCTCACCCCAATGCATTGTCCTTTCCTGGACCCAGTGCAACTGTTCAAAGTTAAGTTTCATCAGGTAGAAACATAGTATGATGATGGATAAGAGAAAAAGTGTATCTGGAGGAATGTCCATGTTTGTGTTGGTTCATGAAAAGTGGTGAGCTGTTCTCTGGAGTTGGCCACTGGATGTCTATTTCTGCAGTCCCCACAGTGAAGCAAGGGTGTCCCCAGATAGTACAGGGTGTGGTTCCCAGGCCCAATCTACTCAGAGTACAGATGCTCACCCCACACCTGCAGGATGGCCAGACATCTGGGTGGTTGCTTTTTGAGGCACCACTGGGGACAGCGAGGGGTTAGTCCTTAGGGGCCTCTGTGTGTGTGTGTGTGTGTGTGTGTGTGTGTGTGTGTGTGTATACATGCACATATATGCAGGGCTTGGTGTTGGCTGGTTGCTTGGCTCCTGGAGTAACACATCCAGTCAAACTTTCACCCTCATCCTTGGGTCAGTGCATGAGGCAGAGACAATGTGCTGGTGGCCAGATTTCCCTAGAAACACAGGTGATTGGGGAAGGGATGGCTATAATATGCAGGCCTGCAGCTCCATTCTGCCTGGTTCCGAAGCAGGCAAGGCACGAGGCTGTACCCCAGAGCTGTCCAGTGTGGTAGGACCTGACCTGACCTGTAGAAATACTAGTGAACCTCAGCCAAGCATTGGCCAATTTACAGAGGGCCCTGGTCTGTGCTCTTTCATTTAACTTAATCTTCACGTGGCATTGTGATTCTAGCTTAGGGTTTGGAATGGGGCTGACTTGGATGCCCATCCAGGATCCACCACAAGGAGCCATGGTCTGTGTGTTAGTCTGTTTTCCAGTAACAGAAAAGGAAAAACAGCTGGTATCAGAGCTGAGGATATAGGTCAGTGGTGCCACATTTGCCTGGAAAGCACAAGGTCCTGAGTTTGATCCCTAGTACCAAAAACCAAAACCAAACAAAACAGCTGGTTTCAGTAACATAATATCACAGACTGGGTGAGCTATCAATAAAATGGACTTCTTTTGACTCCTAGTTCTGGAGTTTCAAGGTGGAGGGGCTGCACATGGAGCTGGTCTTCTTGTGGCCAGAGTGTGTGGGCAGCTCAGAGTCACACGGGAGAGACAGGGGAGCAGGACTATATTTCTGGCTTCCCCCTTTCCTGTGAAACCACTCTTTCCTCACAGGGTGGCACCCTGACTCCCTGTCTAGTCCAGACCACCTCCCAAAGGCCCCACCTGAAAACACCACAGTCAGATCACGTTTTCACTCTTGACACCTCATGGGGGCACTAAATTCCAATGTGCAGACCCTTGGAGGGACACACTCATGCCATATGCAAACCACGGCAGGGTGGCTACCCTCTTTTAGCCCATTGTTGGTCTACAAAATGGGGATCCAACTCATAACACTGGTCTTGAAGGTAGGGTTATTGTGTGGGTGCAGTGAGATCATGAATGTGATGGGTCTGATTTATGAGCAGTGGACAGACTGCAACTTACTGACCAACTCACAGACTGCAACTCACAGACATTATTGCCTACCTTTTCAAATGAGGAAAATGAAGGCTAGGGAAAGGAGGTGTTCCAAGGAGGGCAGCCTGTCAGGGTTCCATGGCCCAGATGTGGCCAGAGAGGTCATGCCTGCAAGGAGGAGCCCCATACCTGGAGAGACTCTCCAAGACTGGAACCACAGCTGGGAGAGCTGGGGGATGAAGCGGAGGAAACAGAGCCCTTGGTGACGCTGCAGCCTCTGCTGTCTGCTGTGTTCCAGGTGTGGGTTTCTTTCCAGTTGAGACTGGGAATTTACTATGGTGTCTTTATCCACCACCCATCAGGTGGTCCTGCCAGAGTCCCCGAATTTGTCACTGGAGACCTGGGGAGGATATGCTTTGAGGCTTGGAGTGTGTTTATGATTGGGGCCGTGAACTGAGGACCCTGCAGATCTCTTACAGGTCACCCCAGCCCTCTGCTGGGAGCTTTTGGGACTGAAACTGTCATGATTTCTATAAGTCTCCCTGCAGCTGACTGGAGCTTTGTAGCCCTAAGGTGCTTCTGTAATCCAGGTGCACTGGCCACACACAACAGGTGGGCAGGCTCTGCAGGGCTCTGTCACCTTCACTTGGAGCAGCCTCTGAAATCTGCCTTCCTTAGCAGGGAAAGCTGGGCTAGGGGATCAGGAGCCAGCTTAGACTCCTGGGTTCATGTCATACCACCTGGTGGCTTCTGGTGCTCTCTGGACCTGTGTTTCTTTTTCTCTGAGACAGAGGGACTGGCAGCACAGAGGACTCAGTGGAATAGATGCACAGAGTCTTGGTCCTGGGTCTGGCACAGACTGGCAGTGAGGCAGAAGGCTGGGAAGGGAGGCCTTCCAGCCATGGTGATGCTACTTTGAGTGGCTGTGTTGAGCTCTGTCTGGGGGAGACAGAGCCTCCAGGGGCTCAGCTTCCTCCCCCTCTCTGTGCAACCTGTGAGATGCGTGACTGGAAGGCACCTTGCAGCATGGCTTTGGAGGCGGTGGTTTGTATTGCTGACGCTAGGAATCAGCTCTGGCAGTGCCAGGCACGCCCGTTCCTAAAATATTAAAACCTCTCTGAGCAAGTGGTGACAGAAGCTTGTTAATAATGAGACAGCCAGGGCTTCTGAGGCTCTGTTGTCTGCAGGGGCAGCCTACCCTGGACTTCCCTCCTCCCCTCCCAGGAGCTCTCCTGCCAGCCCAGCTGGAGGGGCTAATGGGGTCACTTGTGCTGGGCCCCAAGTTTCCAGCTTCAGGGCTTCAGGTACTACCAGAGCTCGATGGCACCTCACCTTTTCAGGAAGGGCTGTGTCTAGCAGGGCTCAGAGCTGCACGTGTGTTGCCTTGCTCACCGGCCCTGCTACAGAGTCCTCTCAGAGGGCAGTTTATCCAACCACACCAAGGCACTGGCAGAACCAGAAGGGCGCAGGGGACCTGTCCAGGCCTCTATCCTGGCTCCTAGCTCCTGCTGACCATCTCTGTTGTGCTCATCTCTGCTTCTGTCTTCACATGATGGCTCAGTTTGGATCTTAAATGTTCCCAAAGGCTTGTGTGTCAAAAGCTTGGTCACTGTTGGAGGGGGTGCAATTACAGGAGGCAGGGACCTATTGGAGGGAGTTAGGGCACTGGGGTCTCTTGAGGGGGGTCTGGGGTCCTGGCCCTTTGTCTTTCTCTTTTTGCTTCCAGCAACTGAGGTAAGTGGCCTCCTCTGCCCTCTGCCCTACCATGATACACTGCCTCACCAAAGCCAGAAAGCAGGGGCCAAGCCACTGTGGACAGACACCCCAAAACCAGGAGCTAGAATAAATCCTTCTTCCTTGGATGTTGATTATCCTCAGTATTTCATGACAGCAATGGAAATTTGATGAACACACCTAGTATTCTCCTGGTAGCTCTCTCTCCACATCTCTTTGTATAAGGACACTGGTTATGGAGTTAGAATTTACCCCAGTAACTTCAATTTTACTTGGTGGCCTCTATGAAGACCTCATTTCCAAATAAGGTTACTTTCCAAGATTCTGGGGTTCATACAGTTTATGGGGCACACAGTTCAACCTATAATACATGGGTATATGTGTGCCAAGCTTGTGTGCCCTGGAAGTCCTGTGCTGTGGTCTGTGTCACCCAGAAGTCTCTGGATGTCCTCAGAGAGGCTTTGGGTTCTGGACTTAGGGACTCCCTGGGCTCTTAGAGCTGGTAGGATTCTTGTTTACTGAAGCTTGGAAAGGGGAAGCCCCTGGGGCCCAGGCCAGTGGACAGGCCACTTCACCCCATCTCCCCTGTGGAACTGTCCAGTTGGGATATAGGCATTTCTATAATCGGAGTCTGGGCAAGGAATGGGGAGGGAAACATTTAAGATATGCCAGATACTTTTGCATCTGGTTTAATTTTTATGAGAAAGTTCATGCTGGATATTACTAATCCCATTTTAAAGATGACAAAATTGAGGTCCACAGAAGTTTAAAGGGAAAAGTATAAGGGATAGGAGAGCTGGAATTAGGACCCAAGCTGGCCCATGCCAGTGTTCCCTCTCTTTCTACCCTTCTGTGTTCTGCCTCGAGCAAGTCAGACCATGAAGGGTTTGCTAAAGCCTGAAGCACAGCTACTGCAGCCCAGCCTGGCCTAGACTGCAGGGAGGCGGGGGCCTATGTCAGTAGCTCAGTCCTCTAGTCCTGCCCTGCAATTGGGTAAAAGCTATGGGAAACCCTGCTTTGCTGTGTGGATAAACTGCAGTCTGCATGGAGGTACTTGGAGTAGTTTGAGGTCACTGGCCCTGAAGCAGTGCTCTGCTGGCAGAGAGGCATTGCTTCAGTGGAGCTGCAGTCCAGGAGAAGGAATGGGCTTGCTCCTTTGGGCAGGGAGGCTGCAAGAGGACCAGCTCCTGAGGACAACAATGGGATGGGTGTGAGGGTGAGGACAATGAGAGAAAAGGTCAAGAAGGGCCAGGCGGGCCAGGGGGACCAGGCAGGCCAGGCACACCTGCACAAACCAGCAGGGCTGGGAAGCAGCTTATCCAGACCCCAGACGAATCCTCTACCAAGCAGAGGCACTAACACACTTCCCCAGCTGCACCCCTGCACATGCGCACTGCTGCTATGCAGACCCCAGGCACCCTGATCAGAGTGTCCCCACCAGGCTCAGACATGCAGCTATGACCCAACTGCTCATGATGAAGCTTTGGGCCTCCCACCAACTCTGCTCATGAGCAGGCTCAGGCTCTATTTGACTGGCCTTTAGAACTGGGGGTCGGCCTGTCACCCTGACAATGGGGCCTCCTGGCTGCAGTCTTGCATAGGGCCCTGCTTCTCTGCCCAGTGCCTAACATTGTGTGTGGAACCCCTTCCAGGAGCCCCTTCCTGCCATGGGTCTAGAATCCCTGAGTTCCAAGGGCTCAGACACAGGAAGTGCTTCAGGATGGAAGTGACGCTTGCGTCCCTGGTACATCACACAGGGCATGAGTCATGCTTGAATCTCGGTATATGTGGCTTGAATGAATAAATTGAGTGGACGTCAGAGATGACTCTGCCCTGTGTTCCACAGGGACAGGGTAAATTTGCATAAAAAGTGTGCATGTCACCATCTGTGGTTTTTTAAAGCAGAACCATTAGCCTGCTCATTTTCCTTACCCCCCTCAGTCCCTGCACATAACATCAGGGTCGTTTGGACTGAGAAAGGCTGAGGCAGCCTGGTTCTCTAGCTGAATAGCTCAGCTTCCTCCAGGCCCTCCCGAGGGCACACAGCAGGGTATACAATGAGTGTGAGTGGGTGTGTGTTTCTTAGAGTGGGGTCTGGATAGCCTGGGTTTGTCCTTGGTAGTGCTTATTAAGACTGACGAACCCTGCCCTCCTTGATCTACAAACTTTGTTCTCTGGAAGTAGACCCAGGAACCAAGGGTCACATATGTTTGGCCTTTCATCTCAAGTAAGTCCTCTGTACACTAAAGCTTGAGAACTACTACACTAAGTGGCCAGCACTGTCACTCAATTGTAGAATCTTTGGAGCAGTATGTAGCAGTGTTGCTCAATGTGTAGCAATACTGGAGATACATGTAACTCCTACTTAGCACTTTGACCAAACATTTGCTTTTACTATATCCTACATCACCAAATTAAAATCTGATGTTGCTGCCAGAGCCTACAGTGTTGGTGCCCAGAGTATCCCAGGCCTCTACGAGTTGCAGGCTCCTTTCCTGGGGGAGTGCTGCTCAGCACAGACCTGGTCTTATTGTGACAGGGCACATCCTTTAAAATACAGCATCCAAATCCTGTCTGAGAATGACTGAATTAAGTCTCTGCAGATGGGGTCCAAAATCTGCATTTTATGCAAGATCTCTGGTGCTTCCTCTGCTCAGTAAAATTCAAGAATCACAGCCTGAAACTACACCAGAGAAGGGTGGGAGAGGATGATCAGTCCAAACACATGGTTTGGGAGATGAGAAGCAACTCCTCTTCAGACCCCTCCCATTCTGGGGTTTGGATGCTTTCCCCCTCCTCAGGAAGGAGCAACTCATAAAGGGAAGAAGCCTCTATTGAGTTTCTCCCATAGGTGATAATGGGCTCAGTACTTTGCTTTTCTTGTCATATTAAATCTCTCCAAAGGACAGGAGATGTGTTTGGGAAAATATTCTCCTGCTCCCACTTCTCATCAGGACGTACTTCCCCTTGCCCTTCTCAGGCCTCTGTTTTGTGTTAAATAGGCCTTAGGTGAAAGTGCTGTAGTCTGAAAGTTCAAATGGTTGTTATAGGTAGTGTGCAGCAGCTTTCCACCACTATTACAGAGTACCTGAGATAATTAATTAGAAAGAGAATTGGGTGGTTCTGGCTCATGGTTTCAGAGGTGTTAGTCCATGGTCGGTTTGACCCATTGCTCCAGGCTGATGGTGAGGAGCACAATATGGCAGGGAGATGATGGGGAGCAGAGCCACCCACCTCATGGCCAGGAAGCAGAGATGAGGACCAGGCCACAGTCACTGTTCCCTTCAAGGACACCCCTCCCATGAGGCCTAGCATCATCCACCAGGCCCTACCTCCAGTGGGTTTCCCACCTCCCCATAGCACACCAAGTCTTGAACACATTGGGCCTTCAGGGAACACTCAAGACTCAAGCTATGGCAAGACTTTTGTTCTAGGGACTTTGCTTCCCACATCCCCAAATCCTAAGTACCTTAAAAAAGATTCTACACAGTTTTGATGCAGCAGTTCCTTATTGCAGGTTTGAGTAAGTTTGTAAATAATGAATCAGAGCAGGGTCAATATTTTATGGCAAATGATCAAAGATTCCTATCAGAAGATCTGTTGGAAGAGGTTCCCAGGCACATGTCTTAATTATTCACAAAATGTATAAAGTTATAAATCATTCACGACATGGTAATAAATGTTATAAATATTTCTGATGAGATTTCATACATTGTCTGGAATCTGCATTCGGGCCTTGCAGTTTTAAAAGGTCCCTGAGAGGACAAATCCTGCCTGAATAATCACACCTCATCTTGGTGCAATGATTCTAAGCTAGGGGAGATTTTGTCATCCCCCACCCCACCCTGTGCCAGGGGACACTTGGCAAAGTCTAGACACACTTGGGTGATCACAAGGGAAAGGAAAGGTGCACCCGACATGCAGTAGGCAGAGGACAGGGTCCTGTTGGACGTCCTGTAATTCACAAACCAGCCCCTACAATAAGGGATTATCAAACTCAAATGTCAGTCTTGCTGATGTGAGAAGTCGTGTCTGAACACTCCTACCCATGCTGTGGTCAATGTATCTGCTTTGGAAATGTTATTTCCCCATTCTGAGATATTTACAGGACTTGAAACCTATGCTCTGTCTCATGCTGGATATAGGGCATGGGGAGGGAGTATCCATCACTTCAGCAGAGGAGAACACAGGCTAGAGGGGGAGCCGGAAGCAGAATCCTGGCAATGCAGCAATGGAGGTGTCAGAGCTGCCAGGAGCGAGGAGGGGCTGTACCCAGCCTGGGAGGCTCCATGCCAAGGTGGGCAGCATGGGACCCAGGAGCGGAAGTGAGACCAGTGGGGCTTCGGGGAGGGTGAGGGGTGGCCGCACTGGGGAGCCATGTTGCGCAGATGCGCAGAAGGTACAGAACTCAGGTGTTTCAGGTCAAGAATACTCCTGCAGTTCTACATCTTGGGTGTTTAAAATTAATTAGTTATTAATTAATTATTGTGATACCAAGGATTGAATGAACCCAGGGCCTTGACACTGAACTACATTCTGAGCCCTTTTTATTTTTGAGATGGGGTCAAGCTGAGTTGCCCAGGCTGGGTTGGAACTTATGATGGTCCTGCCTCAGTCTCCCAGAATTCCAGAGTTATAGGTGTGTGCCGCCATGCTCAGTTTGTTTCTTTGTTTTTGTTTTTGTTTGAGACAGGGACTTGCTGTGTAATCTAATCTGGCCTTGAACTTGCTATGTAGTCCAGGATGGCCTTAAACTTGTGATCCTCCTGTCTCAGCCTCCCAAGTACTAGGATTACAGGGACATATCACCATACCCATGGTTCCTTGGGTGTTTTATAGCATTTGAAGAGGTTTCTATTAATTATTAATGCTGTGGTATCAGCTAGGCACCATGATGAGCAGGGCAGTATCTCTTTCCACTTGGCCCTCTGTGGCTCACCTAGAAGATGTGTCTTCTCACTTTGTGAGACTGCCTCACACTTTCCAGTTTCTGTCCCTCAACACCGGTACCATGGCAGAATAACATGCTGGGAACAGGGGCTGGTCTGGCTCCCTGCCCTGGGGACTCTGATCCTCAGCAACCCTTCCTCAGGGCCTCTCTGGCAACCTGCACCACAGCTGCTTCTCCTGGTGCCGGGACTGTTCTTCCCCTCACTCAGAATCAGCTGGTAAGACATGAACAAGAGTTCCCATTGGTCCAGCACTTCCCCTCTAGGTATACAGTCAGCACCAGAGGCTTCATCTTTGTTTGTTTGTTTGTTTTGGTACTGGGGATTGAACTCTGGTCCTTGTGCTTGAGAGGGAGGTGGCAGAACCACTGAACTAAATCCCCAGACCCCAGAGGCTTCATCTTGACCATCGACTTGGTCAGAGTGAGAGACACCTGACGGGTGACAGAGTCCGAGAGGCTGAGCTCCTTCACGGATGCACCCACTGAGGAGTCTATCTGGATGGGCTGAGGAGATGGCACCCAGCAGGAGGAAGCAGGTCAAGCAGGGTGGTGCTTTGAAGGGTGTATCTTTCCTTGGGCTCTTGTTCCTCCTGCTTCTATGACATGAACAGCTTTCTTCTGCTACACCCTTCCACCCTGATGCTTCTGCCTTGTCACAGGCCAAAAACAATGGAGCCACTGGACCATAGCCAAAAAAGCCCCCGATACTATGAGCCAAAACAAGTCTTTTCTCCTTGCTGTTTATATTGGGTACTTTGGTTACAGCTACAAACAGCTAACACATACTCCCAAAGAACTGAAAGCAGGGACCCAAACAAGTGTGTATGTACCTGTGTGCCAGAAGCATTCACAGCAGCCAAAGGAAGAGGCAACTTGAGCATCTGTTAGTGGATGAACAGACGAAGAGAAGAACATGGTATACATATGAAGTGGAATATCACTGAGCCGTGAAAAGGAAGGAAAATCTGTCACATAGACAACATTGTGCTTAGTGGCAAAAGGACAAAGATGTTATGATTCCTTTTATGAGGCTCCTAGAATAGTCAATTCAGAGACAGAAAGTAGAGTGGCAGTAGTCAGGGTTGGGGAGAGGAGAGGATGTGGAACCATTGCGTAACTTGCAAGATGGAAAGGACTGTGTGCCTGGGTTGGAGGGACAGTGGTACAGCAGTGTGAACATGCCCAGCCTGCTGAACCGCACATTTAGAAGGCCGAGGATGGAAGATTTCAGTTCTGTGTATTTCACCACTACTTAAAAAAGAAAGAAAATAGGAAAGTGAAGGTATAATATTTTAAGACAAAAGACAATGCAGGGTACCACTGTGTGTTTGAAAAGCAAATGTGAGAGTCCTCGGCTGAAGGGCCAGTGGAGCACACTCACAGGAGGAGAGGAGAGAGCTGGGCATGAAGCTTTGCACACCGGGGATCTTGGGGACCCTTGGGATGGTGGGGTCATGGGGTGTGGCACTGTCACATATGCATTAGGAAGATGTTCTGGGGTTCCTGTAGGATGGGGCAGGGGTAGGAGAGAGATGATGCTGAGGAGGAAGCTGTAGGGATCCTGCATACTGCGCTTGTATCCACATACGAGCATCCAGATCAAGATTAGGGTAATGAACTCCAGACAGGAGGTGAGAGAAGAGTGGCAGGCAGGTGGGGAGGAGGGCAGGCATGAGAGTGCTCTAGAGGCCCCGGGATCTCCATGTGGAAATCTCACTGATCCCAGGCTTCATTGCTTGTCCTAGTGGCTGGAGCTGCCACTGGTGGCGGGGAAGGAGGGGGCAGGGGAGAGACACCCGAGGAGGGAGGTAAGTGTGCTTCTTTTCTGGTAGCCAGCTGGGGGTACATGGGTTTGGCCAGGAGGAGAAGGGCCAGGCTGGAGGCAGACTTAGGAGCTTCTAAGCACAGGTTGCATCTGCAGAGTGCAAGTGGGTCATCCATTCGTCGTTCCACAGAAGCCTGCCTGCTGAGCCCTGCTCCACATCCAACACCAGGCCGGCATTCAGCCACACGTTCAGGTGGGGTCTGTGGAAGATCATGTGTGGAGTTGGCCCAGATAGTAATAACAGTGGGAGGATGGCTTGGTTCAGTGCCACACAGACCCTGGCCCAACAGTGGTTTCAAGGGTGCCACCAACTTTAGACAGCTACTTAAAGACAGCATGGGATATGTACTGAGTTCACAGTGCTTCAGAAAGTGCAAGGTTTGTTGCACCTTCTTCAGAGGCTCCTTCATCACAGGTGGTGCTGTTCCTCTGAAGAGTGAGATCCCCAGGGCTCTGGGCTGAGGTTTTGACACTGCATGTCCGGAAATCAAATCTGCAAATGCTCACAAGCACAGTATATGATTGCTTGAATTTTTTTTTTCCCACAAGTCAAACAGAAAGTCTGCCCTGGTTAACTATAACTTGCCACCTATGCTTTGGAGTCAAACCCACTGGGTGGATTAGGTGATTTGAGCCCATTGAGCCCAAACTTGTGGAGGCCAGGAGGGTCTCATAAGGGTGGTCCAGGCCTCAGGGCAGACTGGAGGCTCCCAGACCCAGTGTGACTGCATCTTCAGGAAGAGGGGGTGATGACCTGGGTCCCTGAGGCTGACAAGGCTTCCAAGAAGGGTCATAAGCCAGGGATGGCTGTTGGTCCAGGCTGGGTCCTTTTCTTGTTGTCAGGCCGGTCACCCTCCAAGCCTTCATTCTCCCATCCTGGGCAGAGGCCGAGTTGCCTGGGCTTCGGGTGTGCACTGGGAAATGCCTTCTGCAGATCTGGGTATTTGTCCCCATGTACACTCAGGCTGGGCAGGAGTCCCTGGAAGGAGTGGAGACAGGTGGGACCCACTTTTCCTCCCTGCTTTGCTCCCCACATGGCACCACTGCAGGTTCCAGGAGCAATGACAGTCATCCTGGTGGGGTGGTCACCTTTGTCCTTTTCCTTCTACTCCCCCCTCCCTGTGCTCATTCCTTTCCAGGCCTTCATTTCCCTCAGATTCTCCCATTTATTTTACTTATGATGCAATCACTGGCAGAAGTGGCTGTGGTTTGCTGTTGTTTAGCACAAAGCCCAGGCCAGTTACCCGACAGTAAATTCTGCCTACTGTGGGGGCAACTTCACAGGCCAAGAGGAGGGAGGAGGCAGCATGCATGGCAGCAAGCTGTTTGTTCAGAGTGCCTGGGGCCCAGTGGCTTTGGGGGGGGAGAGGCAACTGCTCCCCAGTTGCCAGCATCTATGAGAGTGACTACCACAGTCTCATGTGGCCTCTGAAGTGTCTGAGTGTTCAGATAGTGAACTTTGGGATAGGTTTTCTCACTCATAGTCCAGTGGGAGAAATAACACTTCCATTCAGCTAGATGTGGCCCTTTGGAGGAAGTAGTACCCTTGAATTTAGAAAGAGCCTCGGCCACAGCACCTAAGGTTATGCAATGAAGGCAGATCTGAGGCAGCCTGCTCAATCACATGATCTTTGGAAGATCAGCCTATACCAAAGAATGCTTACTCTGCCCCAGCGCAGGAGCCTCTGGGCCTCCGTCCAGAGCCTCTTACAATTTGTATGACATTTACAAGGCACCTTATGGGCCCTGGTTGCTTTGTCTGCAAAGTGGAGCTAATAATACCTCAGCAGCAAAGGAGATGCCTGTAATATTTATCCATCAGTCCAGCCAAGGCTTTTACTAGCTGAAGGCTAAGATTCTAGGAACATTACCAAAACCAAATAATGTTAGCATTCATGATCTATTATTAAGATAGGTCAAAAGCAAGTTATCAAGCAATACAAATTGTATTGTTTCACTTTGGTCAGAAAATATTTACATGCCCAAAATTCCTGATGGACATTCACCAGGTTATGTAGTTTTCAAATTACTTTAACTGGCAAGATAATGATTTTTCCTTTCTTTTTTCTGTTTACATGTAATTTCCAATTTATCTATAATGTAAATAAATTGTCTATACATTTTAAACCAAGTGACATTTATAGTTTCACAAATAGAATGAAGTATTTTTTGTGGTGTTTTTCTCTTTCTGCTCTATAATTAGAGCTTTCTTAGTCCCCCCCCCCATTCTCCATCACTATTTTTCCTAGTTTTAAGACATTTTTGCTTAAAAATAAACAAACATGTTCCTAGCCTTTAGGCTTTCAAAAGTTGGGTGTAAAATATCTATATTATTTTTAAATATAATACATATATATTTATTTATTTGCTGGGGATCAAAGCCAGGGTCTTGTGCAACACCCTACTTCCATTCTGCTGAGTGTTCTGTTTGCCCTCATTGGTGCCCTGTTATTCTTCACCCGTCTAACTGAGGAAGTAAAACCCCAGATCCATCTTGAGCAAAGACTGGGGTCAGGGCAAGCCCCATTCCAGTGGCTTCCTTGGTCCAGGCATGGGAGTTGGCTGCCTGTGACTGCCTGACCTCTGTCTTGTGCTCTCTCCTCTGCCCCGTCTCACTCCAATCCTGTGACATGGTTTATTAGATAACCCATTTCATAGGTGAGGAAACCGAAGCTTAGAAAGGTAAATAACTCACCCCAGGCTACCTAGTAAGCAAGAACAGTGCTGAGACCTACTCTGCACTGTAGCTCATGTCTGTGTGTGTTTAGCTCTGATTTTCCCCAAGTAGAAAAAAAGTTACTAGGCTCCATAGCCTGGGAGAGAAGTAGACGGGAGGAGGGAGAAGACCAAAGACACTCTGTCAGCTTCCTCAGTTTGGTTCAAGCTTCGGGTCACCCAGACTCAGCACATTTTAGCAAGGCTGCTGTCATTTTTAGGATTAACACAAGGAGGGGCTTCCGGGAGGACAGAAGCACAGAAGTCAGGCCTGGCTGGAGGCTCTCTGGCGCTACTGGTGGTATGTTGGAAGCATTCACATTCATTTTGTAAGAAGCTGTTATGATAAAGTACAGTATGAGTCTCAGATTTACTGAGAAAAGCAGGGGCCTGGGTGAGGCTGAGAAGTTACTTTGCCTCCTCTCTTACCAGAACCTAGCCCTCAGCTGCCCTGCTGTGCACCATCCATTTGGGGTTGGGGTGCTTCGCGTAGCCCTGGAGGCCTCTCATGGGCACAGTGAAGCCTGATGGCAGTGGAAGACAAAGGCGCAAAGAAAGAACTGACATCTGAATTAGCTGCAGAGAGGGACTCCTCAAGCCACAGCTGCTGCCCTGTACTGCAGTTGTAACATGAGGTGACCATTGTGTGTTCCATCCACAAGCAATCCCAGCTCTGTGCCCAGACAGCTTTAGCATTCCTCACTACGTGACCCCTGGGCCCATTTACTCTCTACATTACAAATGTGCAAGGGGGATATAATCTGAAGTGTTCCCAAATACCTTTGAACGGGGAACCCTTTCATAATGGAGCACATTGTAGAACAAGTGTTCATAGAACACACTTTGAGAAATGCTTCTCTAGAATCAAAGACTGTACAATGCACCCAGCAGCTGCTACCTAATTGGAAGGAAAGCTTTACCCAGTTCATGCCACTCTCTTTGGCCAGTGTTAATCCTGCCCAAGGGCTGGTACCTCACTGTCCTCCGAGGATGTGATATCTGCTGGGCTGCTCCAGGGAAGGCCCTGGCTCCCGTTGACTTTCCTGCTGGGTTGTGTGTTCAGGGACCTTGCTACTCTTGGGCTTCCCCATACCAGTGCTTCTCACGGGAAGGCATCACTGAGCTTTCTAGAATGGCATGGGATATTCTGAAAGCAGCGACTGTACTATCCACACACTGCTGGAGTCCTCAGCTTGCTTTGCACCGCCTTCTGCCAGTGGCCTTGTACCTGGTGTTGGGAATAGGTTTATTTGCTTTTGGTGGTGTGCTGGGCAATCAGGAGAGGGGCTGCAAGGCCTGCTCAGCCTCTCACAGTGTCAGCCCCATCCCAACCACCCACCGGGAGAGGGCCTCCTCCTGGGGAATGCTCTTACAATGTCAAACAGTCCTGTAGACTAGCTTTTTCTAGTGCCTCCATTCTTCAGATGAGATGAGAAGGGTAGAGAAAGCTACTCAGGTCCCATCCTGGTGCTGACTTCTCCCTCAGCCCCTGCCTCGAGCATAGCCAGGGTCTGAGGGTCTCACGGCTATATTCTTAGGGGCTCCTTGTCCTGGCTGAATTTTCAGGAATGGTGTTAGGTTTGACTCTGACAGATCTTGGACTGCCCCCTTCTTGGGCAGGGCTGATCTGCCCCTCTTTTTAGATTTGGGTGCTCTTGCTGTGAACTCCAGCCACAGAGCTGGTATAATCCAGGACAAAATCATCCGGCTGTGTTGGAGGCAACACCCAGGCCAGTCAAGACTGTCCAATGTGGGCATAAATCTTGAGCTATTCTTGGCCTCCGAAGACAAGTTTCTAATGATCTGGCTCCTCTGGGCTTTGGAGATGTAGCAGAATTTTAAGATGTCCATCTAGGCTGTAGGATCCCCTGCATCCCACCCCATTTTTTCTCTCCTTTATACTCATAAATGTTTGAGCAGATTCAGCCTGGAGTCTGCCTTCTCCTTTGCTGATGGCAGGCTTAAGAGGGAGCTGTCCTCATCCTGTCTACCTCCTCATTGCCCCGTTTGATGAGATCCACTGTACGGTGACAGAAGTCAACAGAGGACTGGCAATTTTGCAGACTCCAGCTGACCCACATGTTGCTTCTTGGGGTTGATAGGGGCCAGTGTCCTTGGCTTCAGTCTCATGTTGCAGCAGTCACAGTCTCTGCTTGGAGTTGTAATACTCCTGTGCCTTGCAGTGGGGAGGAGAGTGTATCAGTCGGTGTTTACCAGAGAAACAGATAGAACACAAGACACACAAATACACATGAATTTACAAGATGGGCTTACAGTGGCCGCCCACACAGTGGGACAAGGAAGAGTGCGGAGGGTCTATGAACTGGAGACCAAAGGATTTTGGTCTATTGTCAAAGTTGTGGATCTCACTGCAGTGTCCGGTTCGAGTCTGTATCAGAGGTTGATGGGTCTGCAATGGAAGGCTGAAGAGACTATGCCAAAGGCTGAAGGATCTGTGCCAGAAGCTGAAGTGTCTGTGCTGGAAGCCAGGAGATGACATCCAAGGTGAAGACTGGTGTTCCTCCGAAGGAACAGAAGCAGATCCGTCCTTCCTCATTTCCCTTTATACTGTCCAGGTGACAAGCTCCCCTGGAGTGGGCCTTTCACACCCCAGGGCATGGAATTGCTGAGCCGATTTAGTTAAACTTCTCTTAACCACCTTCTCAGGTTGACATAATCAAACGCCACAGACAGTCGGCTGCAACCCTGTGCACGAACCGAGCTCAAATACCCTCATCCTTGGCAGTGCTAGCCACGGAAGAGATCAATCGATAGCTATTTATTGACCACATAGTCTGTAACTGTCAAAAAAAGAAGCCATTGATCCCCATTCCCAAAAAAAAAAAAAAAAGAAGAAGCCATTAATGGAGTATGGATTTAAGACACCAGACTCCTCTCAGCAGGCCCAGCCCAGGGAAGATTCCTGAGGTTCAGCTGGACCCTGTTATCCCTCACAACCCCCACATAGTGTTTTCTCTGCCCATTGCACCCCAGTTCCTGCCCCCTGGGGACCCATAGACTTCGTGTGGACTTTGAGGCCTGTCCACTTGGGAAAGAGAGCCCCCAGGATCTGCATTCACCCTGCTCTCTCAGACCTGCTATCCGGGGCACCGATCCACCATAGTGGTAGAGCCAGTGCCCAATGCGATGAGGCCACATGGACCCCCCTTGCCTCTCTGTCCTTGCTCCTGCCTCTCATCATGGAAGGCCATGATGCCTGCTGTCCATGCTCCTCTTGGAATCCTTCCCAGCCCAGCTCCATGAGAGTTGCCTGCATTCCTGAAGTGCTTCGGACATCACATCCAGTACTGGATGTTTTCACATGTGTGTCCTTTAACATGGCAGCATGTACCAGACGGGACTGTCCTGTGCTGCCTGAGAGCTGTCTATCAGTGAGACATATGCATTATAACCCTGAAAGGACATCTTAATCCACACCGTAACTTGTGGGATAGACTTTGTTATTGTCATTTTGTTTTTTGAGCTTTTATTTTTCCTCAGATAAGGGGATTAAGATAAACCTGCCTTGTATTTTATAGATAATAAGTAGAAGGACTGATATTCAAACACCAAACACCAAACACTGGAGCCTAGGCTCTCTGCTATCAGAGGCCCTGCCATGTTTACACTTGCTGTCTGAATTGGCTCTGAGTTATGCTCCTAGATCATAGGTATCTTTTGTGTAGTTTCTCCAGTGGGACACAAAACACCCTGTGGCAACCCTCTCCCCAGCACCTTCTCAGTGCCAGACCATGGAAGAAAGTGCTAGATGCTGCTCCTTGGCAGATGATTGGGCTTTACCCTTCTGGCCTAGGTGGATTTTTAAGAGTTGGTCAGTGAATCAACGAGGGGGATTCAAAATATTTTAGGTAAGAGGATTTCTTGAACGTTTTCTCATCAATGGAAGGGAAAAGAAAGAGAATCAAACTAATCACTTTTCATCTTTGTCTGAAAACCCTCTGGGGTAGTGTTATCACTCCCACTTTTCAGATGAGAAACTGAGTGTCAGAAGATTAAACAGCTTTGGTAAGGACACAGAGCTGTTAAATGAAGAACTAGCACTCAAACCCAGGTTCTTCTGATCATAACCTGTACCATTTCCATCATGTATACAGACTTTCCTGTCTAATTTTTAAGCCACTATTAGGCAGAAGACATAAAACAGCTCCTATTGGTGTCATGGTAGATACAGGATGGCCATATTTTGAGGCCCAGAGACAAGGCTTACAACTTTCATTTCTACCAGGGATTATTAACCTAGAATTTGGGACCCTAGAGACTCTATGAATAGCTCAGGAAGTTCCCTTGAAACTGGAAGCCAGAAATGTGCTTATGTGCATTTTCCCTGCAGAGAGAGAAGCCATAGTTCCATCCATTTCTCAAAGATATCTATGAGTCAAGAAAACTTGTGGGCTTTCATTTCAGAGGATCAGAGAATAGATTCCCAAAGGAAACTGTGTCTGTGGGCTTGTAATAAAGGGGGCTTTGTCCCAGCTCACTGACATCAGAAGCCTGAGTGCTGAGGAGCAGTAGGAGTCAGAAGATCTCTGATGTCCCTTGGACACTATAGATCCAGAATGCCTTGGCTCTAAATCCATGGGGACTTCAGTCTCCAGGCCTGTCCTACACTAGGTGATGAATTGGATGTGACAGAAGTGGATAGTACAGGAGCCACATGCTGTAAGATTTTTCACTTGGCAAGGGCAGGCTCTGCATGAAGTTCTGCCCTCTTGGGTCAATGCATTCCAGCCTTCTGGCTGATGCTAGGGAGAGGAGAATGATGGATCCAGGCTCCAGAGCACACTAAGAGCGTAGTCCTCATATCTAGATAGGACAGTGAATGCACTGTTGTGTTCACTTTGATAATAGAGGCCGTCTTGGGTAGGCAATGGCCTTCTCCCTGCTTTCCTGTCCTCCACATGATTTGATTTCCAATATGATTGGAAAAAAAATTCCTGTTGACCCTGTTGGTTCCCCTGTACATAAAGTGGCTTCTTTAATTGAATTGGCCCGTGAAAAATACTCTCTAAACATGACCTCATGATCTGTGTGTTGACGAGGGAAAATGGCTCACTGCTGGGCAGCTGCTGGCAATGTATCTTCCTCTAGCAAAGAGATTCACTGAGTGCTTAGCAGCCTTTTTTCTCCACCTTCCAATAAGAAATAAAAAGTGAACAGTCCAGAGATGACCTGGATTTTAGGTGGGTTATATCTTTTTGACTTTAATCATGTAACATTTTTGTGTCCTATCTCAATGCATCTCACTTGTTTATTCAGTTGTTCATCTATCATTCATTCATTCTTCTATCTATCTATCTATCTATCTATCTATCTATCTATCTATCTATCTATGTTGTATCTAGATGGCCCCCAAAGCCTCATGTGCTCACAGGTAGGGCTTTTGAAATGTGATTGAATCATGGGGGTGCTATAGCTAAATATGTTGGGAGGTGGGTGAGTGGGGGCTTGACCTGGTGTACCTCCCTCCCCTGCCTTGCTCCTTTGCTCCATGCTTCCTGGATGCCATGATATGAGCAGCTTTCCTCCACCCAGGCCCTTCCGCCTTGCTGCTTCTGCCTTGGAGCCAGACAACCATGGACTGAAACTTCTGAAACATGAGCCAAAATAAACCTCTCCTCCTTTAATTTGTGAGTATTGGCTGCTGTGTCCTAGCAACAAGGAAAGTGACTAAGACACTGTCATCATCTTAAGTGACATTGCAGTTGGAATGGAGAGTTGAGTAAGACATCTCTCATCTTCTTAGCATTACTGGGGGGGATCCAGTGGGATCAATGCATAAGAAGGCACTTTAGAAAAGCAGAAGGCATTTATTAAATAGAATATGTGTTCTTGCAATGTGTCTTGTCTGGGCCTCCAGACAGCCAGGTGACGTGGTAGATGATAATTAGGTAGATGGTTCTATTGGAATCATTTGGTCCTATGACTGGCTCACTGGAGCTGGCTGAAGCTGCTCTTCATGGTTATCTGAAAATTCACATCTTAATCTAGATTTACAGTGAGATCAGTGATTACATAAGCTAAATCCTTCTTTCCTCCTTACTCTCCTTCCTGTTCCTTGTGAGTTTCTCCAGTGAGAAGGATGTTCTCTTTCTGCTGAGAGTGCTGGAGGCCTGGTACCACCTGGGAGCAGCTGTCCTCTGCAGGGAGATGTGGTTTTGCCATTTAACTAATTGGAAAGATTGGTGGCTATAATAAATAGTCAAGTGTTTAATCCAAGATTAATTAGTGAGTAAATACTATGTTGGCTTGATGAGGAGAAAGCATTTCTGTCTTTTGTGGGGAAGCGGTCATGCTGTGTATGGAGCCACTATTGATCAGGGGGCACCGACCTGGTATTTCAGTGCCCAATATCTGTGGGCCTCTGTTACTTGGCATTGCAGGTGTGGTGTGAGAGGATGGGACTTGGAGAAGACAAGTAGTGATTTATTTTAGTCTCATCTTTAGGGGATAAAAATTCAAAAAATTTGATTTTTAAAAGGAGCAGTGCATCAATAAAAGCTAGGTCTAAATCAATAATAAGATTTCAAGCTGAAACACTACCCAGAGGAAGAAAAACATTAAACGTTCAAACCCCAGAAGAAAGAAAAGTCTAAAATATATTTCACTGGTCTTGTCAAAGCACTTTTGAGTTTGATCTTTCCCCCACCATTTCCCCCAGCATTTGCAATGCTGACATTTCCAACATTTGTTTGAGCAGTGCACTAAAAAGGCACTGTAAGCAAAGTTGCCAGAACATTTCTGTAGAGTTAATCATTTTCCGGCAAACCCTGACTCTTTTTGGCATGCCAGCGTCAAGAGACAAGCCAGGAAAGAGAACAGTTTTGTTCTCTTAGAAATCGACAATAGTTGTGTTCCTGAAAAGTAGAGTGTCAGATGAATCTTTGAAAACTGAGTCTTGCTCTAGAATACACTGCGGAAATCCCAGAGTCGTAAAAGCACAGACACCTTTCACTGAGTGAGTACTCTCCCACTCTCCCTTGTTTTGTGTTTTTAAATGTTTGTAAGTCTGAGTTTTCATTATGTTGTGCCTACTTAAACTAGGGACCACCTGTGGATGAAGGGACAGGAAGAAAGGGCACTCTGTCCCCAGTGCAGCCAGTAAGGCCCTGGCTAAGCATGGCTCATGCTTCCCTGCCGTCTTGGAGGCCTGGCGGAGCTTTTGAGAGAAAAGAGAATGGAGGAGAGAGGGAGAGACAAGTGAGAGGCCGCTGAGTAAGCTGATGGCTGTGCTGCGTTGTTAATATCGACTGAGAGTTTATTGATCTCTTTCTGTGAACTCCGTGGCGCTGTATTGATCTCAAGCACTAAAATTGAAAGGAAGGCATCTTACCATCAAAGGGCAAGTGTGCTGGCCAGCCTGGGTGCTGGAATGGATTTTGAGTGAGAGGACACAGGCGAGATTGCTGTGAAAGAAGAGCCTCCTTTCCAGAGGTCGCCGAGCTCTCGGCCAGTCTTTCTCCTGAAAAGACTTTGCCTGTGGCAGTGAGTCTTTTCCCTCCCCAGGAAGGAGGCAGCTCAGCACCATGCTATGCAGTGGCTTGGAGCAAGACCACCTGACATGGTGCATGGTGCAGCCACTGTCCCTGAGTGGCCTCAGGTATGCTGCTTTACTAAGTGTTTACTGAACACCTTCTATATCCTGGGTTTAAGGATAAACTAAATAAGTAGACATGGTACCTGTTTGGGAACATTTTTCCCCTAGGGTTAGAGCGGTAACTTTTCATTCAAAATTTTTATTTTGAAAAATGTCAAATAGATACACAGAGAGTTTTCATTAATCTCCCATCCAACCATTCCAGAGTTTCAGCAGTTATGAACCCCTCGGGCAGGATGTGCCGCCAGCAGGTTGCACAATTCCACGCACTGTAATATGCTGGGGGGCCACCTTTTCGAGTTCCTTAACCTCTCTAAGCTTCCATTTCTTAGTCTGCAGAATGGAAAGTCTATATGAGCATTTTAGGGCTGTGTAGAGGACTGAGGGACAGTTTCCCTCAGGGGCTGAGCACTGCTCCTGAGGGTGGGGAGGGGCCTGTGAATGTCATGTGGGCTGTTAGGGGTGGAACAGATGGGTGGAGGTTCCTGGCAGTCCTGGCTAGATAGCACAGGGCCTGGCCATGTGCTCTCAGCATGGTGAGGATGAAGATGGTGGTGGATATATTTCCTCAAGGGTCTACATGACTGGTGAGAAGGGTTACAGGTGAGAAGTTGATATTGACATGTGATGATACATGGACCGAAGAGACCTTTCTGAGAAGGTATTCTCCTGGTGGGTGAAATGATTCTGGATTTATGGTATTAAAATGCTCCAAGCACTGCTCCCTCATGGGTGGGTAGTGGGCACCTCATATATTCGAAGCATTAGCCTCCAAAGGGTTGTCATCACTGGAGGATCCTGCCTCAGCCTTCTCTTTCAGAAGACTGTAGGGAAACACCTTATAACTGATAACAGATCATTTAAGTAACAGCCCAGGACCAAAGAAGAGCTGACACGGGATGGAGCTGATTCATTGACCATTGCTTATACAGAAGCTAAGCGCTCATCAGTTCGAAGAACAGACACTGCAAAAGCACGGTCCACATGCTCCCCTGGGAGAGGGGATGCCATGGAGTCCTCAAGGATGGGAGGAAATATAATACCAGGCCCTTTGGTGTGTGTCAGAGATTCCAGTGTGCACAGTTTAGTGATTTCCAAGTCAGTTTTAGTTTTTGTTTGGTTTGAGTCCCTGGTACCCTGTCTGGTGCTGGGGGGTAGATGCTCAATCAGTAAAGTCTCAGGTGCAGTGGCTTTAGGTCAGGCCTTCTTGGGGTGATAGCCTCACACCTGGGGGTGGTTGGCTCTGTTTCAGGGGCCCTGCTGGCCTAGGAGTGAGAGGAATGGGCTTTATAGTCCAGCCCTAGGCAATCTTCTCCCCTTTTGGCTGAGTGGACCCAGCTGTGAAATGGGAACTGTGGCAGCAGGCTTTCTGCAAAATAGCAATCCATGCAGGAGGATTACTTGAGGTGACCTTAGGGGATGGTGTATTCAGCAATCCAGACTTGGGGCTGTCTACAAGTCACTGTAATCTAGTCCTACTTTCAAAGACGATGAGTTCTTTTCTTTACCTTAAGGGGTCCTTTTGTCTCCCAACTCCCAATATCCCAAGTAGTTTGTTGAGAAACTATCCACCTAGGACAGAGTCTTGGGCACAGATGAGATGTTCTCAAAGCAGGCAGTGGGCCACAGGCTAGATGCTGGTGAAGAAGGGCTACAGCCTCAGCCCTGCACCTGGTCTCCTTGGGTCCTGCCCTGTAGTGACAAGTGACATTGCTTCATGCTCCACATTTCCCTCCCCAGGTGTCTGCATCAGACCCAGGCCTTCTAGAGGTGGCACCTCACCCCAAAGGTAAGAACTCAGATGGTGGAGTGATCTGGTAGAAAAAACACTAGTTGTTCTATAAGGAGTGTATGGCAGCTGGTAGTTGCAGAATTATGAATATGATGTAGTTCTATTGTTTAAAGAAAATGATAGATTGATTGGGTAATTGCTATGAGTATGTGTGTATAAATACATGTGCAGAAAGACCCAGAAGGATATGCAGCAGACTGACCATTGGGTGGATCTAGGATGGAGGCAGGGTTGTCAGAAAGTATGATCATCTTGTCTACCATGTTTTAGCTTTGCCCCAGAAGATACATTCACAAAGCAGAGCAGGAACTGGGAGTCTGAACATCCAGTTCTCTGTGAAAGGAAGACAAGTCCTCCTTGGCCAGCCACCCTGGGGACTGAAGGAGACAAGGCTCGGATCCTGAGACTCCACCAGTGGAAGGCAGTGTCATCACCCCGCTAGGGCAGAGGTGGGGTGTTCACCTGTCCTTTTCCTCCTCCCACAGGAAGGTGATATTCCCCAGCTTCCCCTTGTGGTTATCAGTTGTGTGACTTGTTTTGGCTAATGAAATGTGCACAAAAGCAGTATGTGCTGTTCTGGTATGGCCGGAGTCTGCCTGTACCATGTCCTCATATTTACCTCTGCAGGTAGACATTCCAGATAATAAAGTTATCCCCAAGTGTCCCTTAGAGGAGAGCTAGCTAGAAAGCCACCTGGCTCACAGGAGACTGTGAAGCAGACTCCTGGAGTCCAGCCACTCAGATTTACGGTCATGTGCTGTCAATCCTAGGTGGACTAATTACCCCATTATACTTCTTTCTTGTTCTGAATTTGATTCTCTTCTGCTTTCTAAAGCTCATGTTCTTCCCTGGAAGTTGGGAAAGTCCCATGACTTGGCTCTCTGGTGTGATGCCCTGGGTTGTGCATATGAGGGATGTGTGGTGCCTGGAGGGCTGCTGTGGGTACAGTGGGTGCTTAGGTTGTGAGCTGAGCTTTCTCCCATCCCTTGGGACCTGTGTGGAGCAGACAGGCCTTGTGGGTCCAGGATGGGGACCTTGACCAGAGGGCCTGGCCTCACTCAGGTGGGAGGGGAGAGGGGCTTGCGATGAATGCCCTCAGGCAGCCTGCAGCCACAGAGAGGAGCCTGTGGTTACTCCAGTTACAGTGGAATCCATGGATCAGGTGATCGATTCCTAGGATCAATTCACTGCAGGCTGACGAGACTCAGTGTGTTTGAGGGATTGGCTGTTGCCCCGCCAATGCAAAAACTTGCGCTGTAAGCAGTAATTAAGAAGTGCTTTGCCCTTGGCTGCTGTTCCTGGGATGAATGCCAGCCCCGTGAGACAGGGACAAGTGATGGCACCTGCACGCATGCAGCCAGCATGGGGCTGGGCAAGCCTTGCCCTGGTTCCAGCCTGGCTCATCTGGTGCACTCTTCCGGGGTAGGCACTGCTGGAAAAGGCCTGGGAAGGTGCAGAGGGGAGTCTGCCTATGTGGCCAGCACCAAGGGGCCAGTGTGGTCCTATAGAAGTGTCTCTGGGCCTAGAGGTGGGAAGCCTGAGCTTCGTGAAGCTGGCCAGGCCACAGCCATGCTCTGGGGCCCAGTCTTGTCCTCTGTACAATGGTTATACACAGAGTCTTGTCTGTTCAGTCTTCGATCCTTGGGGCATAGTGTTGTGCAGACAGTCTCTGCCCTCGGGAGCTTCAAGTCTGGTCACCATTATGGGACCTTGTAGGCAAGGATCCTTCAATGCAATCTGCAATGAATGGTGCACTCTGAAGCCTTCCATTCTGCAGAGAAAATAAATGAGGAGAGAGGGTGGGAGCATGGGAGAAAGCAGGACTGTGGATGACCTGATATGCAAGCATTCTGCACAGCTAAGTGTAACAATATGCATCAACACTTACTTTTCTCCTGTGGCAGCTTACCATCATTTCGGTGTGTTTGAGAAGGTAGTAGGAGGGGAAGAAGTAAAACAGATGGAGAAGAACAGAAAGACATATTTCCTTTTGCCTTTACTCATGGTCAGATATTCCATTGGAAGGCATAATTTATGTACATCTATGCAAATAAGCTGGTTTCCTGAAGTTAATCACTTCTGTCCCCACCAACAGAGTGGGAGAAACTGCAGCCGGAAGGGAATGACTCACTAGCACAGTTCTAGCGCCCCAAGCCGAGGCTCTCTTCCCAGGTGCACACCTGCCTTCATTCTGTGGCCTTGCAGGCCAATGCTCCTGTGCAACAGACACCCAGCCAGGAGGCCACCTTGGTAAGAAGCGACAGAAGAACCAAGGGCACAAAGCACCAGTGGCTAGTTCAGAAATCCACATCTTTGGGCTGGGGATTTAGCTCAGTGGTGCCGTCACCTGCCTCGAAGGTGCAAGGTCCTGAGTTCAAACCCTGGTACCGGAAAAAAAAAAAAAGAAAAGAAAAAGAAATGCACATCTTTGACAGGATCTGCATACAGCTGCTTGTAGGGAGAGGAGGTCCTTCTGCAGAATATAGATGAACACAGCCAGCAAGCTGAGTAAAGACGCCTTGTTTCCCTTCCTGCAGTCCTAGGGTGGGTTTGGTTCTGTCTCTGGCCTCCCCCAGGGGGGAGAGAGAGTTTCAGACCCCTGCACCTTGCTTTCCACTCCAAGCTCATGCTGCGTCCTTACTTCCTTGGACCAAGAAGTTACATCTTCGATGGTGGAAAGCAGAACCGGTCACTTCATTAAGATCAAAAGCACCTTACATTTACAAATGATTACGATTTACAGAGCTCCTTAGACATCTCCCCCTTAACCGCATGTCTCAGAAGTAGGTCTATACTGATAGCTTGCACACTCAGCTCCCAGAGACTCCATGAGTGCCAGGCAATGAAGAAACCCAGTGTGTTTGCTCCATCCTGCCCCATCTCTCGTTTGTCCCTCTGAGCAGTGCCTGGCAGGCAGGTGAGGGGTGCAGTGGTGATAGACTTGTCAGTTGGGGCTGGGCAGGTGTGGGCCTGCTGTGTACTTGCCACAGATGTGTGTGTCACATGTCTGACATGGACCTGCCTGACTGCCCATGGCTCTGATGTTGCAGCCATATCTGGCTGTCCTTGATAGACCAGGACAAACCCATGGTTTATCTGTAGACATCGCCAAAAAGTACCAAGGTCTGCCAACTCAAGGGCTTGGGCAGAGGTAGGGCAGAGCTGCCCTCCAAGATTTCCACTTCTGAAGTCCAAAGATCACACTGTACCCCATAAATATGTCCAACTACTATGTGTCAGTTAAAAGGGGGACAGGGACAGTCCCTTGACTTCCTCAGTGACAAATGTGTAGTTTTCTGCATGAGATTTATAGAATCCCTTCTTGAACCACCTCTCTGTGATTTTTAACCTATACCACATCTTGGGTTAACGGGGCTCATACATTTATAAGCTGCTATAAATTTATTCTAAAATCACATCTTTCCAACTTCAAGAGAGAGCAGCTTGCTCTGATGTTCTGGGGTATGGTGAACACATTAGTGTCTGCTGGTCCCTCTCATGGGGACCAGCATGTCTGGATCCCATTGTAAGTGTTCCATAGGCCTTCTTGGGAAACACTAGGGATTGCCTAGAGCACCAGAATGAGCTTTCTGCCTGCCCGGGCTGCAGCCAGGTGCCCCGTGGACTGTGCACTTTGTCACGGGCTGGGAGCACCACTTGCACTGTCTCACTCATAAACACACACTCAGTTGTTATCTCCAAATAATAGAAGTATACATTTTAGGGAAAGGGACAGTCTCCTGCGTGCCCAGCCCCAGTCCCTAATAAAGCCACTTTAACTGTCTGCTAGCTGTTCAGATGGTCACCTCAACATCTAAGAATTCATACAGGCACTCACTTGCTCCCCACAGCAATTGCAGGAGGGACATACTCTCCTCATCTCCATTTTACAGACATAGAAACAGGCTCTGAAGGTGAGAAGTGGTTTGCTCAGGGTCACTTGAGTCAGAAATGACAAAGCCCCAACTTTACTGCAAGTCTTGACTGGAAAGGCACCATGCAGTCAGGAAGTGATGCCTGGACAAGCACGGTGTTGTCCAGCCAGTGTGCACAGCAGCACCTGCTCCAAAGGTGACTTCCACCTGCTGAAGAGCCTGCCCTGGGCCCTTGTGTCCCCACTCAGCATGGGTCACCCCTAGCCATGTGAATCTCAGTAAGATGGAGCTGGGCTGGCTGGAGAGTCCCTGGGCCAGGTGACATTTGCTGGTCCTCTATTCAGCATGCACCTCTCCGTGCCAGCCACAACCCTGCTAGGACTGTGGGTCCTGTTGGCTCTTCAGGGAGGAGAGAGCTGAGGGGCCGGGGTCACCCAAGCCATCTGCATGTGTGGTGAGAAGGTCACCTTCTTTTTCACCAGCTCTGGTGAAGTGCACCTGTACATGTTCCAAGCAGGTCACTTGGGTTGGAGGACACAGATGTAGCTCTCTGATGCTGTCCCCACAGTCATGTTCCAAATGCTCCATTGCCCCAGAAGCTTCTTTGTGCACCTGTGTTCTTGTCTGCTCTTGGTGGTAAGGGTGCCCAACCTGAGCACTACCAGATGCCTAAGTGCAGTTGAGAGTGCATATTACGGGTACCATGTGGTCCAGTAGACCTTGAGAGCAATTGCATGTCACCTGCCTGAGCCTTTAGTCCCCACACCCTGTTCTCCCAACCTCAACCACCATTCTAGAGCATGGCTCTGGGAGCCAAGGTGGGTTAGGGTAGGAAGGTGGGGTGTCTGCCTGCCAGGGAGATGGCCCCTACTGAGCAGCTCAGTCTCTGACTTCAGCTCCAGAATTGTGAGATAAGTATCACTGCTAAAGCCCCCAGTCTGTGGTGTTGTGTTAAAGCAGTTCAAGCTAAGACAAATCTAAATGTGAAAAAGTAATCAGAGCTGTAAAATTCAGTAATATTACTGAGTACATATTTTATAATACATTTTACTTTTAGAATGGGCTTTGAGTTTATAGAAAAATTGTAAATGCAGTGCGGAGAGTTCCCATATACCCTGCACCCAGCCTGCCCTCTTGGTAGCCTCTCGATTTAGGTCAGTACACTGCACTTGGTACAGTTAGTGAGCTGACAGTGATACCGTTCTAGTGGTTGGAAGCCCACACAGATTCCGAGTCTTTTACTGACATTCTTTACTGGTCCAGGGTCCCACCCAGGATGCCACATTACGGGTAGCTGTCATCTTCTCCCAGGCCTCTCTTGGCTATGCCATTGTCTCAGATTTGCCTTGTTTTTGAGGACTTGGTTAGTTTTGAGAAGAGCTGGTTGCCGTGGTTCTTCTGGAGTGTGATTTTGGCTGGTTTAGTTGTTTTCAGCCCAGTCAAGGTTTTCCAAGCCTTATTTTGGGTAGGTACCACAGTAGATGACGATTTGGGACTAGATGCATCACTTTCCTGGGGGACATAGCCATCACAGTAACTCTGATCTCTCTGGTCTGTGCAGCCTAGAGACAGAAGTCACTCTAGGGCCCAGGACACCAAGCCCATCTGCTCAGCACCATTTGCTGCATGGTTGCTGGAGACCCAGGGGCCTGCTTCCCAGATTCACCCCACAACCCAGCCCCAGCCCAGCTCGGAGGGAGCTCACTGGCACCCCCAGCCCTATCCCAGTCCCTTGGGCCTCAACCTGGTCATCAGTCTGTGGGCTCTGACGCAGATCGATTGGAGTCCAAATCCTGGCTCCTCCATCTACCAGCTCTGGGATCTTGGTTATTTGCCAAATCGATCTCACTTGATTTGTCCTATCTGTGAAGTGAGAATAATATACTATTTTCCATTGTGTGAGGCAGGTACAAAGTACTCAATAAATAATAGAGATTCATGTTACAAACACACCTATGAGCACTGTCTTTGTGGAAGGCATTGTGTTGTTCAGGGGTGCAGGGCGAGGTGATGCAGGAAAGGGCACATCAGTAGTTTAAAATCTTCTCATGGGCTCGGGTTGCCTGGACTTTTCCTATAGATTCAATCTTTGCGGAGGTGTGTTATGCCTCCATATATTGTCCATTGAGATGCCCTCTCATCAAATTAGCATTCAAAAATGTCTACCACAAGCAGGCACCACCTGAGTGCTTCCATGCATATCATGCCATTTAATTTACACAGAAAGTACCCCATTTTCCAGGTAGAGAAATGGAGGTTCAGTTAGTCATCCTTGGGTCCTGCGGCTATGAACATGGAATAGGAGGTCACATGTCAATGCATGCTCTTTCCAAGTCGTGAAAGGACCACGTGCTTGAGTTATAAAAAATGCAGCATCTTTATTTGTGAAAAGTGGACTCACACTGCCATCGGGACAAGGATTATTGTCTTGCTCATAGAACTGAGTTCAGTGCATGTAAATGAATAGGTCCCGAATGTGTGCATGGACATGGAGATCTATTGCAGTATAGTTCTCTTACATCCTTTATCTCATCTGAGCCTTGAAGCTCTTCTGTGAGAAAAGAGTTGGCGATGCTATCTCCACTTAGGAGCCAAGGAGATGCAGGGGAATTAATACGGGTGAGGGCCCTGTGCAGGGGATGTCCTGCCTGGTTATCTCATTTAATCAGGGCTTGTCTCTCAGGAAATATCACATGGCTGCTGACTGACTGCACACCCAGACCTGTGACCCCTATATTCGCCCCAGGCCATGTTCTACCCACTGCCCTGCTACTTCTTGTGTCCTTTTCAGAGGCCCAGCTGTGGCCAGGGAGCAGCCAGAGCACTGTGCTAAGGCACCTTGTCTAGGAGCTGTGGTCCTGAGGCCCCCCTAGCCTAGCTCCATGGAAAGGGCTGGGGTGGTGTGTGGCTCAGGGATGTGTCACAGCATGGTGACTGTTGTCATCAGGGACCCTTGTTCTCTAATCACATGGTACCCGCTATTCTAGACAGGAGATGGGGATAGAAATTACTGAAGGCTGAAAACCTCATCTCATTTTGTTACAAATGACTTCCTCTCTACTCACAAAGAGTAAGAATGGAGGCTTTTCCATTAAAAAAATTGGTTGTTAACAAAAAAACTAACCTGTCAGCAGGTTTTCATTGTCAAGAAGGGATCTGCAGCAGGAAAGGAGGTCATTCTGACAAGGCCTGTGAGTTGTCCTGGGCCCTGGAGAAGCTTCTGGCACATTGGTGTCTACCAGAACCACTGACATATTTTTCTGAGGCCTTTGAAAGCCATTTGATCCCTGCCAGAGCTGAGGGACATGTGGTCCCACCTGCACAGTGCACTGGCTGGGGGGTGGGGGGACTGCAGATGTGCAATTGGCCCTGCTCTCCCCATCCGGTCCCCTGCCACCGTGGAAACTTTGGTTGGTGTGGTGGGGACCTCAGCCCAGGACTGACTTCTGCAGGGAGCATCTCAGCTGGCCAGAAGGACTGGCAGTCAGCACTCCATACAAAGCCAGATGATCGATGTTTCAGGTTTTACCAACCTTCTGGTCTCTGTTACAACTCTTATTTTTCCTTTAGATTTTTTTAACCATTTCAAAACGTAAAACATTTGCTCTAGATGGGGTCTCAAGTGTCCCCCACAGGCCTATATGTTGAAAGATGTAGTCCCTGAACAGTGATGCTGTTGGGACCCTGAAGAGATGGGCCCTAAGGGAAAGAAGCTAGCCTGTCCTCCTCCAAGGGGTCATGGGGACCCTAGCCCTTTCCTGTTCCTCTCTTTCACTTCCCAGCCACCCAGAGGTGAGCAGCTTCCTCTAACACACGCTCCCTGCCATGATGTACTTCTTGCCACAGGCCCAGAGCAATGGGCCAACACAGCATGGACTGACACCTCTGAAACTATGAGCCCAAACGAACCTTTCCACTTTTCAAGTTGACTGTCTCAGATACTGTGTCACAGTAAGGGAGCACTGACTCACATTCCAGTCTTCATGTGGGCTACAGTTTGGTGTTCCATCTCCTGTCCCCTCAAAACTAGAATATTCCTCCAAGGCCCACATGGAAGTGTGATTAGCAGCCTCAGCTTGAAGGGCCTCCCAATGGTACACAGCTGTAAACTGTGAGCAGATGCAGGAGCCCCCACCCACTCTGTACATCCAGGTCTCCAGGACACTGACTCAGTCAGGCCTCCAACTGCTCTGACCGGATCCCGAACCACCTTCTCACTGCCTTCAAATGGGACAGTGAACTGTAGGCAGCTTTGCAGCGCCCAGGCCAGATGACTAGCCCAGATCAGAACCCTGGCGAGGAGGAGCTCCTGGAGAGTGGGAGGAGTTTCTAGGGAGCAGTTCAGGGCCGCTGGGTGTGTCATGGTGGCAGGAGAACAGCAGGCGGCAGCACTGAGCTGCTTGTGCTATTTCCCTCCTCAGCTGGATCCTAAACTGAGATCCCCAGGGAGTGCAGCTTTTGTCTGTTTTTGGCGAGGTGAGAGTGCTGAGCTCCAGAGCATTAGGTGGCCCTGAAGCCCTACCCCCTTTGCTTCTACTAAGACTGGGCTGTGTTCTTGTACTCACTGTAACGTCTTCCATGCCCTTGGGATATCCCCACAGTGACCACTGAGAATGGGCTCTGAACCCTGAGAACCTCTGCAGCTCCTGGTCCAGCCACACCCATGCACTACAGCAGAAGTGGTGGGCAGGGCAGGGCTGGGGCCAGCTGCAGATCCTAGAGCCCTCTGCTGCCGCCTGTGTCTCAGGGTTTGACCAGCCAGGCAGGCTGGGTGTGTCTCACTGTTACCTCCTTGCCCCATCTTAGATAGGTGGCTGGTGTTGGAAACCTGAGGAGCCACTGCATGTAGACCAGGAGTTTGCCCTGGGTGGGCTCTGGGTCATCTCCCAGTTCAGCATGCATTATCTCCATAACGTTCTTGCAGTCCCTCCCCTCCTCTGCACCCTGCTGCCAGGACCTCATCCTAGCTGGCCTCCTGACCTCTCCACTGTGTTGCCAGAGAGACCATCCTGGAGCCTGCAGGCCACAGTGCTCTGACGGGCAAGGGCCTTCAAGGCTGCTCAGAATGGAGCAAGTTGCTTCACTTAGGACTCCTACTGCTTTCTGACTCTAGCCATGACCCCACTCCCAGGTGTTCTCCCAACCTGCCTTTGTCCCTGATGGGTCCCTGCCTCAGCCCCCCACCTCCTGACTGATCTTTACTTGTCCTTTAAGGTTGGTATGTTAGGCAACTTTCCTTTACTGCCTGAGACAATCAACTTTAGAAGAGAAGAGCTTTGTCTGATTTTGGAGGTCCTAGTCCTTGATCAGGGGATCTGCTGCTTTTAGGCCTCTGGTGGGGATCCAAACATCCTGGCTGGAGCATGTGGTAAGCAGAACTGCTCCTCTCATGGCCAGGAAACAAATGAGGAAGAAGATGAGGCAGGTGTCCCCATTTGCCCTTCAAAGGCATGCCCCCAATGACCTGAAGACCTTGCTAGGCCCCAGCCTCCCAGCAGCACCATGCTGAGGACCACTGTGCAACACACAGGCCTTTGCAGGACACTCCAAATGCAAACTGCAGCCACTCGGGTCAGTGCAGCCTGCAGCCACCCAGGCCAGCTGACGCACTGCTGCTCTCCACCCACTTCCTAGCATCTGCCCTGTGCTTGCTGGGCCTGTGGTCCCCCATGGTTCCCTCCTTCAGTACAGGACTGCCCTGTGCATACATCTGTGCCACAGCATGTGTCCCGTGCAGTAAACAGAAGTTGCAGTAAACATCCACCACCCGAGTAGATGGGATGCATAGAGCTTAAGCCCCCTCTGGCCTTACTCCATGGACTCCCATCTGTCTTTGGGAAACTCAGGAACAAGAGACCAGGCCTTAGGCAGTGATCATTCCCATCTCTGACCATCCACCTTCCTTTCCTCCCTGCCCTGCTTCTCTCCTTTTTTTTGGTGGTACTGGAGACTGAACCCAGGGCCTTCACATTGAGCTACATCCCTGGCCCTTTGTCTGTTCTTTATTTTGAGACAGGGTCTCACTAAGTTGCCCAGGGTGGGCTCAAACTTATGATTCTCCTGCCTCAGCCCACCCCAGTGCTGAGGTTACAAAAATGTGCCACCATGCCTGGCTTTCTGGCTGTCTTTTGGCAACTCCTTTTGCCATATCAGTCTACCCCAAATCCAGCACTCTGTTTAACCTTGTTCTGCCAGCTCTGCAGATGGAGAACAGCTGCCTAGCATCTGCTGGAGATTTGAATATACATTCTGGACATATTTTCCCTTTGTTAATGGCAAAATAAAAGCCCCAGAAAGGAAATACTACCCTCTTCCCTGATTGCGGGGGCCTGTGGGTAGGCGCCACCCCAGATACCTGCCATAATCACAGGCACTCGGAACACGTAGAAACCACTGCAAGTTTCCCAGGAGTGACTGGGGAAAACCTGCAGAGTCCATCTCAGGGGACTTGAGGCAACACCTAGGACCCTTTGAGAGAATCTGATATATTCTCAAGGCAGCATGGCCCGGGCTCAGACCTCTCACACCTGAGCCTACTCAGGAGCAGGTCCCCAGGCTGGGTTTGGCTTCTCATCCCTCTACCTGCAATTGCCTGTGGATTCCAGCTCCAGCAGAGGCCAGTTGGATGGGGTGTGCTGCTTCTCCAGCCTTTTCTGCCCTTTGCTCAGCCCCCAAGCTGCTCTGGGGCCAGGATTCAAGAGAGGTTTGTTTGTCTGACGGACCCAGGTCTCTGCTCGGCAAGGGATAAGCTAGGAAGCCAGCGATGTGGGGTGTGGATCAAGGTACCCTGGTTCAGAGGGGCAGTAGGTGAGGCCCACACCCCTGTGGAGGTGGGGTAGCCAGATTTAGCAAATAGAAATTTATGTAAACAAATTGTTATCTAGTTTGTCTGAAATTCATATTCTCAGTGTCTACCCATCAAGCAGAAACAGGTCTTCATCTGGGTGAAGGGGCTGGGAAACAAGACCTTGGTACCGAGTCGCCCTTAGCTTTGTGCTCTCGAGTCTCCAGAGGAGGAAAAGGCCTCTGCCTGGGTGCCATGGCCAGGAGGGGGTAAGGCGCAGAGTTAGGCACTTGGATTCCTGGCTTACTTCCCTTTTGCTGGCTCTGAACCCTTAGTCAAGCTCAGTGGCATGTTCTGGCCTAATGTCTGCCTACTGTGAGCTCTACGGGACAGGCACACCCTGCATGGGACTGTAGAGCTCCAAGGGGCCCTGGTGGTGGAGAGGTGGGGCCCAGGGAGCCTGAGCTGAGTTTGAGGACACTTCTCTTTTCCCGTATCTCCCCTTCCAGTGGCCCATCATCCTTTCTAGGGACCCAACACAGGTACTAGCAAGCTACATTCCCTTTTATTTTGAAACAAAGTCTTGCTAGCTTTCCCCAGGCTAGCCTCCAATTGCAATCCTTCTGCCCCCACTTTTCATGTGATAGCACCTTATTGCTGATTGGCTTTTGGTGGAACTGGAGACCCAGAGGTCCACAATAATCCCAGAGTTTTAAAGGGGTGATGTTGGGGTCCAGGCTGGTCCTTGTGCTAAGGTCTATATTATGCAGTTCCCCTTGTCATCTTTGTCTTTCTGGAGGCCTTCTGGGGTCACACTGAGCATCTGCAGCAATGGTTGTGAGATGTGACCCAGACGCTGGACCGATCTAGTGAAGAATAGCAGTTGCCCAGTACATGGGGACAGAATCATCTGCACGATTATGGTAGCAAGTAGACCCAGCCCTGGCCTAGTTACCTTGAAGGATACATCGTCTACAAATTATGCTTCCACAATTCATCTCCAATATTCTTTTGAGGCCTTTTAAAGCATAATTGACACAGACCAGCTTTCTGTGCTTCCTTGGGCTGTGGGTATTGTTAGCTTTCTCTTGTTCACGTCAGCCTGCCTTCCCTTTGTAGGGTCATTTGGGATCTGGGACCTGTCCCTGAAAGTCCTAGGCAGACAGCTCTTCCATTGTCTGCTTCAGGCTTAGTAAACTCAAGATAGCAGGACCTGACACTCTCCCTGGGATGCTTGGCTTTTCCACAACTCCAGCTTTTGAACATTTCAGTGAAGGATTAATTGTTATTCATGGTGTCATTGTTACCTCATTGTTATATAGGTCACTTCGATTTGGAGGAAGTTGATGGGGTTTTATTATTAATGGAAAACAGCCATTCCAGAGTGGAGAATACTTCTGATTGGCGATTTAGCTTCAAAATAGTTTCCTATTTTAATAAGTCTCATGGAGAGCAGGTGAGGGAAGACAGAGGGTGTGTCTTCCCTAGTGGCCTATGTATTTTGTAGAAATGTGTGTGTTTTGAAGAGGAGAGGCCCTGTAACAGTGTGACCCCCTCAGACATGTCCTGGAAACCTGGTGTGGGGAGACACATTGGCCTGGCCCAGTTTGACTGATCTGCTTGGGACTATGATGCTCTGTACCCAGATAGGAGCTGACAGTGGCTGAGTGAATGTTTCCTGTTGGATTCCTGCAGGCTCAAAATTAGATTCAACAAATATTTATTTAATTTATGCTGTGTACCAGGCAAAATGTGCAAGATACTTTCATTGATATCGTCAGGGAATACTTGAGTCAAGAGAGGAAATCTCACTCGTAAAGTAAAAGCTAAGCATTCTGGAGTGGGGTACCATTCCCAGCACTGCAAAAATAGACTGAAAACAAAATCCAAATACTTTGCCACATCAGATTTCTTCTGAAAAGGCAGTGCAGGGATAACAATCTATTAAATAGTGAGATCTCCTAGAGTACTTCACACAGAGAATCGAAAGGAGCATCTAAGTATTAGAAGATGGCTTTCTCTATCCTAGGGAACTGAAATAACTGATCTTATAGAGTGAGTTAGACTGGGAGAAACCAGAGCATCTTGTGGGGACTAGGAGTCAGGGTCAGGTCGTCTGGGGACAAATCCACCTCCTCTCCTGCTTCTGTAGTGATGAGCAAATAGCACTTGATCCTCTGAGCCTCAGTTTCAGCATCTGCAAACGGGGAGTCTTGCTGACCCCTCCTGGGGTGGAGTGATGGTTCACAGCACTCAGAAACATCACTAAGGCAGGAATGGCTGCCCAGCTCTTGGGTATCGTTCTAACAACACAAGCTAATATCAAGCTGCAAGAAGAAACCTCGGGTATTTTTTTCAAGGAAATGCCAAAATTGAGGTTTTCCTTTGCAGCCTTGTGAAGAAGCCTCTGAAAACTGACTCACAGGCTCTGGAGAGCATGTCCACAAAGGCCCCTCATGTGCAAACAGTGGCCTCATCCAAGGCAACCGGGAGGGGAAAATGGTGACAGCCGTGGCTATGCAGTGAGCAGGGAACTCTGGCCAGCACCCCTAATTGTCATATAGGGTGGGCTTTATTTTGCAGACAGAGGAGGCTGGGGGAGAGGCCAGTTGGTCTGTAGGCTCTGCTCTGGGCCCAGGAAGGGAGGGCCGTAGCCTGGGCACTGGTGCTCAAGAGTGGCTTTTCCAGGACCCATCCTTGTTGGTGGCTTCCAGGATGCTTCAGGGGGAGGCACAGACCACCAGGCCCTGCCTTCCCCCTCTGTGTGTGCACTGTCAGCAAATGTCCTTTCACACTGGCTTCACTGGCCTATCACGGAACATTGGCAAACAAAAAGTAGTTGCCCTCCCCCAAAGATGTAAAGACCAAGAAGCAAGCACCATAAATAATGCCTATTTTTGTCTCAAGTGCCCGCTTCCACAGCCCGTCATTGCAGTGTGAACTAGAATAATCCAGTGAACAGCTGCAATCGGGAACATTTTAGTGCCACTATTTCAAGGACACAAAAGGCCTTGGAAGAGAAGCACTGCTGAGGAGTACACACAGGTGCTGGGGTGTGGAGCTGGATCTGCTTCCTCTGGCGGTGGTGGCAATGCCCAGAAGGAAATGTGGCCCAGAGGAGGTGGCTGCCAGGCAGCGGTGCTTCTTGCATCTGGGATGCATTTGAGACAAGAAGTAGAGGCTGGTGGCCATAAGAATCTGTAATTCTCTCCACCCCACCAGACACCTCTGGATGTTTGGAGCACTTTAAAGCTTGGTGTGTGGAGAGGGTGAAGATGGAAAAGGGTGTTTCCGTAGAATGGAGCTCCTGAGCCAGCAGTAGACCAAGATGCCTGTGCCAGTGAGGCAGAGGATTTTTCAGAATCACTCAGCTAAGCAAGTGTAGGTGGGGATGGGAAAGGACCAGGGAAGGACTAGAGAGTACCATGAGCATCCTGCTGCTCCTCTCCTCTGGCACTAGCCTTTAATACGAATTATACATTAAGCAGGAGGTAATGGAGGCTGATAGATAACTCAAGAATGATCTTAGTCTGCTATTAATAGTAGATGAGTTGCAAAAAGTGTGTGGGTCACTTTGTCTTGCTCAGGTAGAGGTGGGGAGACAGAGACAGCATTTGTGTAGGAGTAGAAGGAATAGCCCCTGTAAAATGGGATGAGAAAGATGCTTTTTTATTACTTTACTGTTAGAAAATGAGTGTGATTAAGTTCTAATCCTGTCTAACCTAAATTTTCTTTTAAAGGCCATTTTGTCAAATTAAAGTTATGAAGCTAGTTTTCCTCTGTTACTTCTTCTTTGAAGTTGACCTCATTCAGGCCTGAGGGTGACCTTGATAGACCCCCTCCCCAAAAGGACCAGGATGGCCCTGCCCTCTGTGAGTGCCTCTCAGAGAGCAACCTTGGTAAGGGAAATAGCTCGTGAACACAAGAGGAGGAAGGGCTGAATTATGAAAATAGCAAGATGTGAACCCCAGGCTTTTCTAAGACAGACTTTAATGATCCCCCCACTCTTGGATGGTACTGATTCCTGGTTCCTGGCATAGGTGAGATCTCCCACAGTTGCATAGAAACAACAGAGGGTAGAAGGAGCAGTGGAATCCAAACACTGTGACATAATCTGAAAATCCTCATGTTTGTTGAGGGCCTACTATGTGTGATATGTGGCTGCTGATCTTTAGGGGTTTATGTCATTACCAGGAACACAAGATGAATTCTGGAAATTATTAGAAAAGAGAAAATATATCAAGCATTGAATTATGCAATCTGTGTAACAAAAGCTGAACCTATTGACAGGAACAAAATTAATAGACTAGGACGCTTAGGCCACGCTCTGCATGGCAGGGAGTTATAGCTAAGGGAAGGTGCGGCTGGATAGTGGAGTGTGGGGGAGGATAGGGGAGGAGTCCGGGGCAGAACAGTGTGCATGGAGACACAGAAGCAAGGATAAGAATGACATGGCTTTCAAATGATCCTTGATCCTCTTGAAGAAATTGGAAGTATTCAGACTGTAGTGTTCAGATTCAAAGAGAAAAAGATTTAGAAATGTGCCCCAATATCAATAACATTTATCATTGGGTGACTTTAGTTTCTTCTGTTTACCTTTTGGTATTTTCTAACTATTTACAATGAAATGACCCATCCTACCGGAAGAGACAGCACCATCCCTTGCTCAGAGTGGGATGTGGACTGTGTGGAGCAGATGTGGGATGCGCAGGGGACGCCTTGCCGGGGTTCAGGAGGCTGCAGCTGGGAGGAAGGGGACCAGGCTGTGGGACCGAGGGTGGGCAGGGTGTTGGCTGAGGAGTGGGAAGCACAGGCTGTCTTTGAGATTTGCCAGGAGTTGCAGGCAGGGTGAAGTGGGCAGGGTGAATAGCTCTGGGCTTTCTATTCTAATTCACCCGTGAGGGAAGAGTGGCTCGCACCCTATAGTGTCACGGACAGTGACATATAGGGACAGAGCAGAGAACCCTGGCTAGAAGGACAGGGTGATTGTGTAGACAGGAAGGGAAGCGTGGGGAGTGGAGCAGCTGGTAGATGGGACATGGAAAGTACTGGGAAGATTGCTCATCCAAGGACTGCACACCCCTTTTCATGAGTTGAGCGCTCCTAAGACACCACCCCTCTGGGTAGGAGTTCTGAGGAGGGGATCACCTGTGGTCCATCATTGGCGGATGGGTCCAAAGTCTGCAGCTGTGCACCGTGAAGTAGTCTTGGGGCTGAGCCTGGTTGTGACTGCTTGTTCTCTGGACACAGAGAATGGCTGGTGTCTGCCAGCCCACACCTGAGGAGACAGCAGATTGTCACTGGTAGCAGTGACAAGGCATCATTACGTGAGAGTGGTTGCAGCCAGTGGGACCCAAGGCCGATTCTAGGTGGCTGGAAGCTGGAGAGGCTTTTCAACTAATCATCAACTTTGACAAGATGAATAGAGTATTGATCACTTGTATCACAGAAGCTTTTTTGTTTATATGACCTAGTGGGTGAGGACACCCCACACTGACTGCCTTCACCTGTGTGGCAGGATCTCGAGCAGCCGGCATGGTAGAAGTGTGGCTGTGCCCTCTCTGGACAAGCAGAAGCCTTGGTGTTGAATCTGAGTTCTTGGCAAAGTGTGTCTGAGGTGCCGGTGCCCACCTGGAACTAGCTGTACCCCTCCCAGGGGACTTCCTATCTGCGTGGCCCCAAACACCCTGAGCCTGTCTTGCTTTCTGGCCCCTTCCTCATGGCCTGTTGGAAGCCCTTGGCCTGGCATGGTCTCTGCATCCGGGGCAAGGGAGGGGGTGAGGAACCCCGGGGAGAGACCCCAGGGATAGTCTCCACATGCAGGCTCTCGAATTCTGGGGAATCTTGCAGAATGGGCAGGGTGTAACTGAGTCTTAGAGGCATAAAGCCCAAGCAGAACTTCAGTGGCAAAACTGCCATGACTAAGACTCCAGCGCACCCTGCCACCCTAAACTCTGCTGTCTAGAAAAGCACAGAGGCCAAGGCGGGGCCAAGGGTAAGTGCTGTCCTCATGAGGTGCTCACCTGCCTTCTCTGGGAAGGCTCATTTCCAAGTTCACGTGGGAAATAACTCCTCTGCTCCTGTCATGATATCCCGGGCAGGTCTGCAGAATAGCAAAACAGTGGGTTTTCTGTAGAAATAATTTCCATCAGAATGGTGAACTGAAAGCAGCAAGAATCCTCAGATTCTCATGTAACTTGTGCTGACATCTTTGAGTTGGAAGCAAAAGGTCCTTTCCTTCACATTTGCATTAATCATGTAGTAAAACAGGTACTTTCTAAATATCCTTTTTGTGATTAACAGACCACAGTAATAATAATGAAACATTTTTTAAGTTTAAAAGCACTCAAAGTGATGCTATCTACAGTACTATGTAAGGATACACGTGTGTAGCATACAATGTGAAAAATGTGTGGTGTGATAAATATCATATAAGCAGTGTCGGGGTGGGGGGAAGGTGGTAGGGAGGTGTTGGAAGTGGGTTTATGTTTCCAGTGTTTGCTTTTGGATCATAGTGGTGGATATATGGTTGTGTTTTTCTTCACCTTTTTTTAGTGCACCTGAAACATCACATAATATCTTTTTAAATACATGCAACTACGTTGAACACATATCTCTAATATAGTGATCACTTCACAGGAGAAAAGGCAAAGGGCGGGAAAGTTGAGTAAATACGTTTTTCTTCCCCAAGTTGGGCGCTGTTTGCTGCTGTTGCTCATGAACTCTTCCTTCCTTTCTTATCTGCACCAACCACTTCTCTGCTCCTAGATGGTCCCTTCCAGCATGTCTAAGTAGTTATCTGTTCAGCTACTGCCAAGCAGTGGTTCTGTGTGTCAGCCCAGAGCTCTTTCTGTGATCCAAGCAGCTCCCTCCTCCCGAGCCCCTCCTAAATAAAGAGGTCATGAGAGGTTTGAGAGAGGAGACACTCCTGTGCTGGCCCCAACTCTGGACCTGTGTTACTCACACTCACAGGTGTCAGCTCTTTTAATTCCCAGGGCAGAGGAAGGGGTGCAGCTGCCCTGTCGTCCTGGAGGCAGAATGGAGGGTGGCACCCAGCCACCTGCCCAGGGTGAGGCACCCGCAGGGCCCGTAGCCAGCCTGTGGCAGTCACACCCAGGACTCCTCCCACACACTGTCCTATACAGGGTGCACACTTATGCATCCTGGTGCTCGACCTCATGGCAGGTGGCACACAGCTGTGAAGTAGCTCTGGGGTCTGAGGAGGCTCCCTCCTGGGCTGCAGGAGATTGACTCATCGTCCTCACTGCATTCATGGCCACCACAGTGAGTCCCTGTACCTGGATTGGAGGCAAGCACAGGCAGGAGGAAGGAAAAGGACTTCTATTTGTCTAGATGAAAACAATCTCATCCTTTTAGTTTCTGTTTTACATATGTTTTATAATTTATATAGCACATTGGCACAGTAGTACAGGTAGATGATTTATAAATAAATATCCATATGTTGAAGATACGTGCTCAAAAGTATTTTTATTGAGAGGAATGTAAAGTTGTGAAAGTTTAGAGACTTGGGCTTGGGGTGTGGCTTAGTGGCAGAGCACTCGCCTAGCATGGGTGAGGCTCTGAGTTCTGTCCCCAGGACAGCAAGAAAACAGGAGACTCTGCAAAGTCTGCCCTGCTAAGCTGATCTGTCTTGTCTGAAGAACAGTGAACAGCTATTCCACAGCACCTATGTGGATTAGCACAGTGTCCATGAGCTCAGGAATTCTGAAGCCGTGTGCTTCCTGGTACCGAGCAATCTTGGACACATGATCGCAGTGATATTCTGGGGCTGTTAGTCAAATCATGATGCGTTAAGAGGAAAGCTGGAGAAACACAGATAGGTCACTGTTTAAGAGAGCAAATTTTACAAGGCCAAATTCCTGAAATTTTTTAGAATTGATTATTAAACAGATGGCTTGTGACCAGTTAGAGGAAAAACAGTGGTCTCTGGTCTCTGGCAGCTGACGTGGGTCCACCAGAAATGAGTCACACCCAACTAAACTCATTCCTTTGTAACACTCAGCAAAGCTTTCTGGGAGAAGCCATTCATTCATTCATTCATTCATCCATCCATCCATGCAGGATTCATGGCCCACAGGGAAGGTAATCACTGCACATCTATTAGGTTTATAGCCCTGGGGTTGAATGACATCTAGTGATGAATCTATTGCAATCTCTGTCCCCCAAGAGCTTTCCTTCTAATAAAGGGGACAAACATACATAAGTAACTATAGTAAAACAAAGTATTATCTAAGTGCACAAATGATATAAGCAAATGTGACCAGGATTCAGCAAGAGGAAAATGCTCTCAGGACGATGACCCCTAGACTGCAAGACCAGTGGTGTCAGTGAAGAAAGAAAGTGTTAGAACTTCCATTGATTTTATTATTTTATTTTAGTTTTTGTACCAGGGATCAAACTCAGGACCCTGTACTTGCAAGGCAGGTGCGGTGCCACTGAGCTAAATCCCCGGCTCCACTTATTTTTTAATATCATATTGAACATTTTCTCTGTTTGTATATTTTTACATTGGAAAAGTCTTGTATGATTTTGTAGACAAAATGAAAAGTGAAGCCATTTGGGTTGGATAAGAAGTAACTTGGAGCCAGTGGGACAGCTGTTCTCAGAGGGGGTTGTGTAATGGATGGACGTCACCCCCAGGGGAGGTCTTGTGTGACCTGCTGCTGGCCTCCATCTTACATGGCAGCTTTAGAACCTGCCAATGCAGCTAGCACATTCACCTAACTCACAGGAAGGTAAATGTACTCAGATAAGCACAAATGATAATAATTTTTTGCCAAGAGAACATATCCAGAGAATTTCGTCAGAATCCCTGAAAGATCTGGAGAAACTTGGACAAATAAAAAGTAAACAGTCATGGCCCGGGATTTAGCTCAGTGGTTTTGCCACCTGGTGAGCAAACACAAGGACCCAAGTTCGATCCCTGGTACCAAAAAAAGAAAAAGAAAAAGAAAAACAAAGGTAACAGCCCTGTATATCCTCATTTTCTGTATCTGTGAATTTAATCAACTACAAATTGAGAATGTTTGGAAAAAATAAAGACAATGCAACAATAAAAATAATACAAATTTTAAAAACAGTATAACTTTCCATAGCATTCATGTTGTATTGAATGTTATAAACAATCTCGAGATTACACAAAGTATATGGGAGGAGCTAAATAGGTTATTCATAAGCACTGCACTGTCTTCTGTGAGAGACTTGAGCTTCCGGGATTTTGATATCCATGACAGATGTTGGAACCAGCCTATGGATGCAACAGTGTGTAGACAGAGAAGACAGTAATAACAATAATAATAGATACACTTGCTGAGCACATACTATTGATGGGTACATGTTGGCTATTGTACACCCACTGTTTCACTGAATTATTGCAGAAACCTATAAGATACACACTACATTATTTCCAATGTACAGTTGGACGAAATTTAAGGGATGTGTTAGATTTCCATTACTGTATTAAAAGATCTCTAGAGAATCAGCTTAAAAGGAGGAAAAGTTTATTTTGGCTCACATTTCAGAGGCTTTAGTCCCTGGTCACTTGGCTGTGTTGCCTTGGGCTGTGGTAAGGCAGTTCATCATGGTGGGACCATGTGGTGGAGGAAGCCACTCACCTCATGTTGGCCAGAAGTGAAAGAGAGAGAAAAAAGTGGCAATCCCATTACTCCACCCAAAGGCACACCCTCAATGACCTAACCTCCTCCCACTAGGCCATGCCCCTAAAGATATCTCCATCTCCCAGAAGCACCATCATCTGGGGCCCAGACCTTTCATACATAGTCTTCACGGAACGCTCCAGATCCACACTCCAGCAGGGAGGTTCGGCAGCCTGTGCTTGGCTTCTCCACCCCAGGATTAGTTGAAGGAGCTGGGCTTGTGTCCTGGAGGAGGGAGGGCCGTGCCATCTTCTGTGTACATTTATCCTGAGAGGAAAGTGGAGGATTTGTTAAGTGGGGTTGGCAGGGAGAACTAGGGCCTGTCAGATGGCTGCAGCTCTGGTCTGAGGAAGGACTTCTGGGCTTCTGGACATCAGCTACGGAAGGCAGAGGGGTGGCAGGGTGAAGGAAGAGGGGCTCTGTACTGGGTGACCATGAGGTCCGGTTTCACATTATGAGACCCTGACCTGAGTGGATAATGGACCTGCAGCCCACAGCCCAGTGACGGCAGGGTTCCAGCCATGGAAAGAGGCATTAATACGGCCCCAGGGCAGCCTTGCTGTGCAGCCACAGATGTCTGCACTGTGGAAGCAAATTACCTTCCACAGAGGTCAGAGTTGTGACCTGAGGGGACCAAACAGAAAAAGCTGGAGCTGCCATTACCTGAGCTTTCGCTTTTGGGGAATTTTTTTTTGTGGGGAGCGGGGTGGGGGTGGGGGTTGGTACCAGGGATCGAACTCCGGACCTTCTGCTTTTGAAGTAGGTGGCAGAACCACTGAGCTAAATCCCCAGCCCCTGGGGAATTTTTTTTTAAAGCCTTCAAACTTTCTACCTTCTAACATGAAACTAGCTTTGCTGATCGTTTGGCTGAATTGTGAACATTTGGCATCTGCCAGTACTGAATATCTGGCCAGCACTGCCGGAAGTGCCAGGTATACATCACTCAAGATGATCTGTGTCTGAAAGCACACACTCAGTAGTTAGGCAGCTCCATGCCACCCAGCTGGAGAATGGGTCTTCAACAGAATATTCAGCACTTAACTTTATTATCCCCAAACTGGGGGTGAGGCTAGAATATGGGGGAAGCTGCATTAGGTTCTTGTGTCTGTGGAGCACTGACCATGCCACTGAGCTATACTCCAGGCCTGGGAAAGAATTTCAGGAAGGAGTCACATTTGAGAACCTAAGCAATAATTTCTCACTCACTGCTCAAATAGCAGTTGAGGGTAGGTTAATAAAATTGCAAACATGCTCAGGATGTTTCACTCTCAGTCCAGAGACACAATGATGCAGATGGGTATTTCACTCCTGTGAAAAAATGTTTTTGATGTCTTGCTAAATTAACCAAAGCAGGCTATGAAGCACCCTGTGTTCCATGCTTAGAATGACATGTGTGCATGTATGTAGAATATGTGCACTTTCCAGAGTCCATAGGGATATCCAGCAGAGTAATGATAGCAGGTAACAGGCTGAGCACTAGCTAAGGAGCAGGGCTCTGCCAGGTGCTACTCCATTAGTCCTCTTGACAACCCCTGCAGCAGGTTGTCATTGTCTCATCTGATGGAGGAGGTCATCCAGGGGCACAGAGATGCTAGGAACATGCCCAGGTCACACAGCTTCTAAGAGCCAGCAGGCAGGCCATCTGACTCCCAAGCCATGCTCATAATCCTCTTGCTATGTATAACCTTCCAGTGATGCCTTGGCTGTATCCATATCCAGGCACTGAGAGTATTGTTCTAAGTTATCTGATTTTTATTTTATTTAAAAATTATTATAATTATAATAATTCTTATTATTGGTGCTGGGAATTAAACCCAGGGCCTCATATATGTCAGGCAAGTGCTCTACCACTGAGCGGCATTTTGATTTTTTAAAGAACATTTTGCCTTGTGATAAACTCATATTATCTATGTATTTAGTCAAATATGTGTTTCCCCCAGTTGGATAGGATTGGAAGTCACTGTAAGTCCAAGCCCAGCCAGAGCACCTTAATGACTTAGAAAGACCCTATCTCAAAATAAATACAAAGGGCTGGGAATGTACCACCCAAACAAAACAACAATAGAAATGAAAGCTCTGCTGAGAGCAGACCATCTGGCTCCTGGTTCAGCGCTTGACTGTCTACAAGGAGCTTTCAGGAAAAGCTATTCTAGAATTGAAACAATGCCCAGGAGTTTGGGTGGGGTGGAGCTGCATGGTGGGCTTGAAGAACCCTCTGAGCTGTGTCCCAACCTCCCGATCACTGCCCTCATTGGGGAGGGGTGTCACAGGCACTGACGTCCTCTCCTGCCAGAGACAGTTTCAGGGCCAAAGCAATACTGACCTTCAGCTGGCCAGCCATTGTCTCTCCAGAAAAGGAACCCACCTTCTGCTTGTAACAAGAATCCAGTCCTCCTCCCACCCCTTCTTCTTCCCCTGTGACACTATAGAGGGGAGTTCTTATGGTATGAATCTGGCTTTCTTCTCTTGAACCCCAAGCTTTTACCCTCAATTTAAAAATAAAAGAAAATTTATGGCCTAAGATTCTCAAGTGCCTTAGAGCACATATTTCAGAGCTGACCAGTGATTTTACTGGCCACCTCAACATCACCTTCATTACTACCACCTCACTGTCACCATACAATCCCTAACCTCCATGTCTTGTCCCCTGCTGTGGGGCTGGGATCCCTGCTCATGGACGTACAGTCACAATGCTGGGTCAAAAGAGGCAGGGCTAAAATGTATAATAGATAATGTGAAATAGGAAGAAAAGGGACAAAGGGAAAGGGGAAGTGGAAGAGGTAGGGGAAAGGAAAGAAAGGAATGGAATTAATATGAGAAAATGCAAAAATGGAAACAAAGTTCTTGTAAATAGGGAGGGATGGAGGGGTTTTGAAGGGAGGGCAGGAGAATGGGGAAAAAAATAAGAACCAAGAGAGATTATGTAAAGGTGCAAATTTCCAATGATGAATATCATTATATTGTGTACCTAAAATGTACCAATAAAATTAATTTCTAAAAAAGAGGCAGGGCAATGATGACTTTATTCTCAATGAATCTTGGGAGATTCTGATAAACAACCTGTCAGTGATTTGAAGCTGTGTGCTAGTCTCCTTCTGGAGACAGGATTGTGTTGTGGGTAAGGGAAGCTGCTCCAGAGTGAGACTTGGACCATGGTCCCATTCCCTCAGTAGTTCTGCAACTTTGGGAAGCACCTCCACTGCTTCTGTTTCTTTATCCATAAGATGGGTTTGTCACAGTTTCTACCCCCAGCAGATTGTTGGCAGTAGAAGTGAATAAAGGCTATAAAACATTTGGTCTGTGTGTGTTCTCTCACTGTTGCTTACCTAGTAGCAGGCCTGGCAGGGATGGAATCCATGTGTCCTTTTAAAAGCAGAATATAGTAGGTGCTGGTAAATATTCAGAGAAAGAGTGATTGAATGAATGAATGAATGAATGACCAGGTACATGATAAGTGCTTAATAAATACTAACTACTGTTATTGTCAAGCCTTTAGTTCTTCCATCGCTCCTCTTGTAGGAATAAAAAGTACAGTCAGGCATGGTGGCACACACCTGCAACACCAGAACTCTGGGATCCTGGGGCAGGAAGTTCACAAGTTTGAGAGCAGCTTGGGCAAATTAGTGAGACCATGTCTCCAAAAATTAAGACAGCTGGGGACATAGCTTTAGTGGCAAAGCCCCCCTGGGTTTGATCCCAGTACAGGGTGGGAGTAGTTTTACTGATTTGATTTTTATTTTCTTTTTCTCATGTCTGTTTTTGGTGAAGCTGTTAACATTAGGAGATGGTCAGATGTAGCTAGAAACAGGAGAAGACCTTGTAAGTTGGATAATTATCACACCAAACAATCAAGAGTGGAATCATCACAATCTTCTGTTCTAGAACATTGTGCTGCCTCAATATTATGTTTTTTCTTTGTTTTTCTTTATCCTCCCCCCCCTTTTCATCCAGTTATAGAAAAAACAAGGGCTACATGAGAGTCTTCTCTCATGACAAAAGTCCCAGAAAAATGCTATTGTGTCCTGGGGCTACGGTTTAATTTTCAGATTGAGGACATCAAGGTGCTTGCCATCATTGCTGGTCCCAGGGCTTGGCTGTCCCAGCACAGGGTGAGATCGTTGGTGAGGGTCTAGAGTGTGCCTGCCAGACCCCTTCATGGGCCTGAGGGCAGAACTTCTTCCTGAGATTGAGATGGGACTGCCTTTTTCACACTTACCCTCTCAAGTATAAACTACTCATTGGTGTTCTATGCACATCCATACTGCAACCAACCTGTAAAAAATGACCACTTGTTGAGGACTGATGTTGTGTCCACCAAGAATTTCACAATTCACTGAGAAGGCTGTTAAGATGCAACTCCCTTTTCTAACTTCGTATCTGAGTAGGGCCAGCTTTTCCTCATGTACCTCAACAGCGTGAAATACAGTTTAAAAATACTGATCTCTTAACAAACTTGTCACCTGAATAAACACATAACATTAAATAAGTCAAATCAACAGTCTCACTTCCATGGAGTTACTCTTCCATTAAAAAGGACCTGCTGCCAGGCATGGTGGCGCACGCCTATGATCCCAGCACTCAGTACACCGAAGCTGGAGAATCATTGTGAGTTTGGGACCAGCCTTGGCTAATGTAGTGAGTTCCAGGCCAGCCTGAACTATAAAGTGAGACCCTGTCCCAAAAAGCAAAAATAAATAAATAAACCTCGAGACCACATTATTTTGCAGAAAATGATTAATCCCACTCATAGGAGAATCATTACAAAGAACAAAAAGAGAAAGAAACTCAGCCAACTCTTTTATGAGATTATTATAGCATTATAAAGAAAGGAAGATAATACAATGATACGTAGGTTGTGGAATTGTTCCAAGCTTGAACTTTCTACTACTTGAACAGCAAAGTTTGAAAAAATCTGCTCGGTGTTTGTAACTTTGCTCCATAGTCAGCCAAAAATCTGACTTGAAAATAACCCTGACTGGGCCGTGAGTGAGTCCTGCGTTGCATTGCACTACAGACACACAGGGGTGACACTTTGGTGTAAATGTGGCTCTTGCCCAGACCACACATAGTTCTTGTGTTAGTGCCTTAAAACATTTGTCATGGTGATTTTCTTTTGTGCTTTATTTACTGAAAGTATCATTTTGGTTGCTCTAAAGAAAGTTAGTGATACCAGCAGGAAAGCTAACAGGAAAACTGTGAGAACCATGATAAACTCAAAGAAATCATTGTGAAATTTTTAAAATCAATTTATAAGTGCAATTTTTGAGCCTCAGAAGCAATTATTTGGTTTTCCATTATTTCTTGTGGGAAAAATACGTTCAGTTCTCAAACTTTGCGATGTTGAAACATGAATTTTGAAGGAATTGAGTTTGACAGCCGAGGTATCACTGTATGTAGTAGCAGCTCCATATAAAAGCAGTAGCAGTGCAGATGGTCTGATATTATCACACCTGGGCCCATGAGCTGTAGGATGGAGTCCCCTGCCCAGCAGACCTGTGCTGTGGGGACTCAATGTCTAACAAAGATGCCACTGTGATGCAGTGTGAAGAGAGGATGGGCTGTATAGTAAATGGTGCTAGGATAATTGCTTTATATGGAAAAAATTAGAACTCTTTCCACACTACACACAGAAGTGAGACAGGTGAAGTTACAGACCTAAAGATGAAAGGCCAAACTATACAACACTTACAGTTTGGACCTTCCACTGTCTACCAGAAGAACATAGATTGAAGGCTCAGTCTGTAGCCCTTGCTGTTGTCAGAGACCTTTAAGAGGCAGGGCCTAGAAAAAGGAAGTCAGATCACTGGGGTGTGTCCTGGGAGGGGACACTGGGACCCAGTCCCATCCTGTCTTCTCTTTGCTTCCTGGATGCCATTAGGTAAGCAGTAGTCCTTTGCCACATGCTCCCAGCATGATGTGCTGTGCTCCCTAAGCCAAAAAGAATAGAACCAAGAGACCATGGACTGAAACCTCTGCCACAATGAACCAAAATAACCCTTTCCAGCTTTAAATTGATAATCTCAGATATTTTGTCACAGTGATAGAAAGTTGATCAGTGCCCTTATAGGAAAATACTTTTATGAACTCAGGGTAGGCAGAGATTTCTTAAACAAGACAGAATAAGTGCTAACTATAAAAGAAATCATTAATACATTTGACTACATTAAAACTGACAATTTTTGCACATCAAAAGACACCACCTAAAAAGGCAAAAAGATAAGTCACATACTGGGAGAAGATATTTTCAATGCACATAACTAACAAATGATTAGTATTCAGGCTAGGTAAAAAAGTCCTACACCTCAATATGAAAAGGACAAACAGTATAACAGAAAAATAGGCAAAAGGCTTGAACAGTAATTTCACAGAAAAGGAAAAATAAATGGCTAATAAACATGTGAAAATATGCCTAACCTCATTAGTAATCAGGGAAATGCAAATTAAAACCACAATGTCATATCATTTTCCACCCCCTAGATCAACAGTAATTTAGAAGTCTGACAATATCCAGTGTTGATGAGCTTGGGGAGCAGCTGCATGCCTGCTATGGGGAGTGTAAATTCAAAAAACCAGTTTCAAAAACAACTCGGCATCATCTAAGCTTTCTTAGATGATGGGCATACATACAATTCTGTAATTGTACTCTTGCTAGCATTCAGTCTGGGCAGATCTTGCACACAGGCTCCAGGAAGCTTGTTCATAGCAATAGTGCTTGAATAGCAGAAAGTGGAACCACTCACATTCCAATAGCAGTAAAGTTAACAAGCAGTGTGTGGCGCCTGCCTATAATGGAATACGATACAGTAGTGAAAATGAATAAGCTACAAACTGAATCTCAGGAATATCGTGTCACATCAAAAATGGAAATAGCAGAATCATTGGTGATAGTTCATTTATCCACAGTTAGATTACATGCAGAAGCTATGGGAAGAGTGCTAAAATTTCAAGGGACTCTCACAAGCCAGAACCGATGAAGTAGCTTGGCCTTGGGCTCCGAGGGTGGGGACAGATTCTGTGACCCTTTTCAGAGACAGCAGAGAACTGATGAAAGTCCTTGGGGACAGTCTGCTGGTAAGGGGAGTGATAAGTGGTATGGCAGCGCACAGGCTGTCACAAGGCGCTGCATCCAGGGGTGAAGTCGGGGTCTCAGCATGCAGGGAGTCTGCTTGGGGAAGCCAAGCTATGTGTGTGCAGCTGGTTGGGCACCCACCCCGAGGGTGGCTGGCCTTTCCCCATAGAGAGGTCTGTGGAGAAGTGTCTGGAGTTGCCAGTGGGGTGGGGTGTGGGGCTCTGCAGTTAAACTCTGAGTTGCCAGGGTCCCAGGCCTCAGGGACCTTCAAGAGACTGTGCTGCCAAAAAGCACCTAGTCGGAGACTTGGGATGGCAGTTTCTCTACATCTCAGTGACACCTGTGCATGTGCTGTTTCAGGCCTCTGGGACTCCTGAGAGAAGAACATGTTCCTCCTCTTCCCTGGATGGCAACTGGGCTTCTTATTTCAGTGCTCTCACCAGTGACAGCCATGGCTTACTTCCAGGAATTTGGGCTGAATGCTCACTAGGGGCCCAGTCTATAACCCCACGCCTGAGTGAGCACAGGCCAGCGCAGTGCTAGCAGGAAGCGGCCAGGCCCATGCTTATGGAGAAGTGTGCTGTGAACAGTGTTAAATGCTGTCTAACAGGACCTGCTTTGTGTTTTTAGCTTTCTGGCCCCTTTCAAAAGAAAGAAGCCATGATTTGGTTGCTTGTTTCAAGGGTCACCTGCTGAAGGACGAGCACTTGGTGACTGTGGTGGCCACGGTCTTTCCTAACCTGGCCATGCAGGTGCTGATCTGCCCAGAGGCGCTGGGCCCTCGGGGCAGGGGGTTCTCATCTGCCGTGGACACAGAGCGTACCTGGGCTCCCAGGGCATTTCCTCGGCAGTTGTGCCCTCACAACAGGGCTGCTTCGGTTCTGTGGCAGAGCCTTGAAGCCAGATGGCTGCTTCTCAGGGACCTGGCCTGGCTCAGCCTGGCAGCAGGGAGGCCCAGGGCACTGTAGAGGGTGGAGAGTCCCTTCTTAGGAAGGGCCCTAACCAGCAGCTGCCTTCTAGAAAGGACCTGTTAGCCATTCAACACACACAGTGGCCCTTCCCACGGTTACCCGGGCTCCAGGGAAACTGGCCTCATGATTCCGTTCCTTTGCGGTCTCCTGGTCCCTCTGCCATTCGCCAACTGCTGTTTCAGGGCACAGTGTCTCCACCCTGAGCAGATGCCACTGATCCTATTGTTGCCCTCGATGGGTATTGCAGGAAGATCCTGCCCACCAAGCGGAAGAGCCCTCCCCTCCTCACCTCTGCTGGGGACTCTGCTTCCCAGGCACCTGGCTCTTTGGGGCCCCTGTGTTTTAAAGACTGTGCCTAGATTGCCTACAAGTGGGCAAGGAGGCAGTGGGACCCAGTGGAAGCACTGGGAAAGCAGCACCCAGAGCCCAGAGTCCCAGAGTGCCACCCCCACCCAAGGCTGTAATCTTTGAGCCCCAGGTGGGCGCCACCCTCCCATGATAAGGACAGTGGGAGGGTGGCAGAGGCTGTGGTGCACCCTGCAGCTGTGGCTGCTCCTCGAGAGGCCACGGACCTGGCAGGAGCCAGCTAGTGCAGCATGATGGGCTTCTGGAAAGTGAGTAGAGGGGCTGCTCATGGGGTGGGTGCTGGGGACAGGCAAGGTGGCAGGGTGTAGACTGGGGACCCCAGGTGTCCACTGGGAAGACCCTGCTGGGGCTCTGTGTTTGCAGTCACAGCAGCCCTGATGCTGGCTCTGAAGGTAGCTGGCAGGTGTCCTTTGCCTGACTCGTTAATCCAGGTCATATATGTTTTCGTCATAGCCAGAGACTTGAATAGCATTCCACTACCCAGGACTGTGAACTCTGTTCTGTCTGCATTGGGGCCGGCAGGATGAGAGCCAACTGTCATCCATCTCTCATGATGCTCTCTCCTTGACTCTTCTAAGCAGTGTTTTCAGCGCCACAGTCCAGGCAACAAAAGGCCCTGTGAGGCTGTCTTCTCTGCTGGGACCCTGTAACCCTCTTGTGGAAGGGGCTTTTGGTTTCTCTAAGACCCACAGAAACCAGTCACCTTGTGGCCACACCATCTCTGCTTTTGAAATGCTAAACGCTGGATTTATGTTGCTAACTAGAGGGTGAGAAGGCTGAGAAGGAGAAAAGGTGCCATGGCTCTGGGAGATAGGGACTGTGTGGGGAGTGTGTTCACAGCGATAATAGAGCCTTATGGGGCTCCTGGGTGTTTCGGCCTCCCTGAAGATAGGACATATCGCTGCCCGCAGCTCCGCCAGGTGCTGTTTCTGAGTCCTGTTCCAGGGCAAAGTTCTTGGTGTTTTGGGGACTCAGAGCCCAAAAACTCAGAGCCCAGAGCTCAGAGCCCAAAAACTTAGACCACCTGCTCTGAGGACTGTAAGTGAAAGGAACTCTGGTTCAGAGGCCAGGGGCAGCATCTCTATTCTTATTTATCTAAAGTCGCTGGGTACAGGGAAGCAATATGAAGAAGAATTTCTTTCTGGTGGTCAAGCTTCTCCAGTTTTCCTTTTCTGACTGGTTTCTTTTCCTAAGGAGGATAGGCTCTGTGAGGGAGCTGGGAGCTCATTTCAGTCCCATGGGAGTAGTGCTCCTGGTCAGTTTCACCTGGGTCTCCTTTGGCTGCACTGCAAGAGGCCTTAGGATGCCAGTGTCCTGGAGGCCTGGGGCTGCTCACCACAGACCATAGGATGTGGGCAGGGGCACGTGGGCATCTCTGGGTCACATGGAAGCCCTGCACCTTGCAGGAATCAAGGGAGAGAGCTGGGCACAACCCAGGAGGAAGAGGCAGAGGACATAGCATGTGCAAAGGGCCAGAAACAGGAGGGAGAAATGGAGGTAGAGCCACAGATGTAGAAAATATAGGGCTTGCTACATTATGGGAAGGGGTTTTCTTTTACCTTGAATGAGACAAGAGGCTTCAGGCAGCTTTGGTATGTATGATTTGACTTCTACATATACCTGTCACATTCCATGCCTTTGAAACAAGGCTCCTATGAATGGGTCACCAAACTGAGCCACCTGATAGAGAGGGCACTCGATGTGGCCATGGGATTCTAGTGCAACTGTTCTCGCCTTTTTCTCCATGGTACACAGGGCTTGTGGTGGACACAGTTCTACAAGTGTTCCTGTGACCATCTCCTGAGTGGTGACAATCTCCTTTGCCTTTACACTTGCCCATAGGATGAGAACAGATGCTGGGTCGTAGGTGCTCTATCATGGGTTAAACTGAAAAAGAGACAGAACCACTCTGAAGTCACCACTGGTGTGCACCACCTCAGTCTGCACTCCACCTGCTAGCAAGCTCAGTTTTCCTGGGCCTGGGCTAGGGTGTGTGGGTGGGGCCCCAGGATGCCAGCTCTTGAGAAGCTGTATACACGTGCATGTGCGAGCAGGGGTGCTGGACAGGGGACCTTGGACGTGTGCTGGTTTTAAAAGTAGCAAGGTCTTCTTCATTCTTGGTCTTTCTCCCTTCTGCCCATTCTTCGTGTTTTGTTTCTTTGGTGCTGGGTATGCACCTCAGGGCCTCACATTCGAGGCAAGTGCTCACCACTGCGCACAGCCCGGCCCCCCCATCCTCAGTATGCTTTTCACCCCACAACCACAGTGATTGTGCAGACAGGTGGTCTCACCCATGACTCCCCAGCTTTACATCTTCAGGGTTTCACCATGTCCTGAGCTTGGAGTCCAGTCACCTTCATGTAACACCTCCTCCCTGGCCTGGCCCTCATTCCAGCTCCTTCTTCCTTGGTCTCCCCATCCTTGGACATCTTGTAGGACCCTATAAGCTCCACATGAGTGTGTTTGGTGCTGCTGTCACTCACTGTCATATCCTTGGCATTTAGCATGGTGCCTGGCACATAGTAGGTGCTCATTGAACATTGGTGACAGTAATAGATGAACAATAAATTACTTGCAAAATGCCTCACAGTTGTTCACCAGTTTGATCACAAACTTGCAATAGAAAACAATAGCTCTCACAGTGTGTGCTTCTCAGAAACTCTGAGCTTGGGATTACTTAAAATTCCTAAGATAATTCCTCCTTCCTTTGCTTTTCAGTGCACCTTCCCAGAACCTCCCTCTGGGCCCTCTCCCTTCCCACTTCTGTGCTTGTTTCCATCTGTGCTGCCCTCCTGTGAGCCCAGGTGGAAGCAGGATGGTATCTGGGTCCGACTCAGCTTTGAGTCACTTCCTCTGATTTCCCCAGCATCCACTGAGCTCTCAAACGTGGAGCTGAAAAACATGGAACAGTGAATTGATTTAAACCAGCAGATGAGTCAGAGTTTTTGCTTCTTTTTCCTTTGCTCAGATCCTGAGTATTGGCTGTGAGAAAGATGCTGGGCTGTTAATCTGGAAAATAAATCTCCAGGCAGGCCGAGTGCAGAAGTTGGTGGCCACAGCCCCAGGCCCTGTGTCCCAGTCTGGGGCAACCCAGGTCTAGACTGCAGCCCATGGAACCTGCCTGGGGCAAGCCTGGGGCTAGTCATCCTTCTCCTAAGGGCAGTGACAGCCAGCTAATCGGGGGAGAAGCAGAACTGCCATGGCCCCTGCCTCTGCACCCCTATGATCATTGCTCTCCTGCTGAGGCTGGCTGCTGAGCAGAGCCTGATTTATCTCCAGCCTTGCTGTTTCAGCACCAGAAGGAAAACCCATTAAGGGAGGAAGTGGTCTCACCACTGATGGGCCTGACCAACAGCTGCTCAGATTATTTGCTTGTGATGGAAGGGTGTGGGAATGCAGGCCACTGCACTGCCTGAACACAGAACAAGCACACATAACTCGCCCCAGCCCTTCTCCCCTGTGAAGCTGGGCAATGCTGTTCTTTCTGGGATAGTGCCAGGTCTTAGCCATCTCTGGAAGGCAGGGGAAGCCTCTCGAACCCTCCCCAGGGATGACAGTGGTCAGAAAACCACCCTGGCCTCTCCAGAAATGGGATGCAAAGCAGTATTTTGGAAGACAGAGCATATGGTTTTAATTTCCTTCAGAAAGTTAATGCCAAACAGGAAAGCTAAACTGAACCTGGTGTTGGCCCAGCCCTTCTCCTCAGTTCCCTGGTGGGGAACTATTGATTGAGGAGGGTGATCGCTAGAGTCCAGATGCTCAGAAGACCCAGCTGCAAGGTCCTCCCCTCTCCTAACACCTGTGTAGCATCCACATCTCTCCCCTCTGAGCCCCCACATTTCTATCTCTGGGGCATGATCTGAATTCCTCCATCCTGGACACCTTCACCAATCATTGGCCACGAAGCCCAAACTCCACCACTGCAGAGTGGTCTGCAGGTTCTTTGAGGAGTTGTCTCTGAAAGTTTTTTGTTAATTGCATACATTTGAACCTTTCTGGTAGGATCTTGAGCTGTATATTTGTGATCAGGTGAGGCAGAGAGTGGCGCTCAGAGCATCTGGATAGTTAGGGTATGAGGAGCGGCTGGGACCCAGGTAAGTGGGGAAGGACAAGCTTGCCTCCTGCTTAGGACAGTGACACTGGGCTTCCAGTTCCTTCCTAGATCTTCATCCATCCAAAGACCTGGGTTCCTAACAGTTTTATCTGTCACAGCATGGAACTTGCAAGTTGATGGGACACAACTGAACTTAGAGTAGACATACAGGCCAGTGAGGGGACTTGCTCAAATTCTGAAGACCTGTCCTCTAGGTGGCCATGGGGTTTGCCCAGGAGGCGGCTGAGCGTCTTGGCCTGAGTGCCTTAGGCTTTACCCCTCACCCTCCAAGAGCCTTCCAAACTCTGTGTATGGAGTAATGCAGTTCACATATAACAAGCACGTGCCTCCTTTCTACTCAACACCTTCACGTGGTGTTGGAATTGTTCCTTGACGTTAGTGCTATCATCCTTCCTTTCCATATGAGAAGATGAGAGTTAACCAGTGGCCCAGGTCCTGAATTTGTCCCAGCTTGACCTACCTCCTCGCAGCCTCCAGACCAGTGTTCAGGATGCCTGGCTTCCTTCCCTCCCATCCTAAGCATACCGACACTATTGTTTTGTTTCTGTCTCTCTGTTCATCTGCAATCCCAGGGCCCAGACTATACAGGGCAAGTGCCCTTGCCAAGCAGGAACTAAAGGCTGGCTGGTAGCTGCATGTAGTGGCCCAGCAGCACAGTACATGGTCCAGCTGTGGGCTTTGCAGCTGGAATGTGTGCTCTGCAACTTTCTGGATGTTGCCCTTGGGCTTGATGCATAATCTTTCCCTATACCTCTGTTCCTCATCTGATTGACCTAGGGTTGTTGGAAGGAATATAGGAGACTGGTGCCTCACATTTTAGAAAATGTTGGTTATTATAATTTTTTTTCTTGGAATCACAGGTTCTTCTCTCTATCAATAACCTTCAGCATTCTAAGAACTTTGGAAATTTTAAAGAGACCTTAACATACTTTTTTTTTTGGTACCAGGGATCAAACTCGGGACCTTGCGCATGTGAGGCAGGTGGCAACACCACTGAGCTAAATCCCCGGCTCCTCCTGTTTTTGACCTTTTATTCAGGTCAATGGAATTTATTGAGTAGGAAATGGGAATAAATAACAGAGTCTCTGACCCTCAGCAAGTGGTAAACACTGTACTAGTGGATTGAAACCAGCATAACAGGAGATGAAATGAGGATGAATTGTTCTGCTGGACAGAAAAGAAGGGAGTTCACCAGGGAAGCTAGAAGCTAGAGGAAGGGAACTTTGAAAGGACCTTGGAGAACAAGAAGAATCTCAGAACTAAGAAGCACAGGGAAACATGGGGAGAGTAGAAGAGCCTTATGTGTCTGGGGTGCATGGTCTAGGTAGAAGGTGGAGTGCAGAGTGATGCAAGGATGCTGAGATAGGCATGGGCCATGTTGTTAGTTTCTGAATATCAGCCCAAGGCTTTGGACTTTATTCTATGGCTGTTGGGGGGCAAACAAAGGTTTTCCAATAGGAAAGGGTCAAGATCTGATTTGTATTTCAGAGAGCTCACTCTAGTAGGGTAGTGGGGTGGGGGTAACACTGGAATGGAAGCCAGTTAGAAAAACATCTCCTGTCTCCAGGTAAGGATTTATGAGGTCCAAGAGCAAGGGGAATGGAAGATAATTAACTTTCCTGAGTAGCTATTTGTCTCAGCCATGAGGTTGTGTGATCAAATAGCTCAACTCACTTAATGTGGCAGCCACATATGGACTTACTGCACCTGTTAAAGATGAGGAAACCGAGTCTTCCTGCAGTTAGGGAGGGCAATGAAATCAGACTGGTGTCTGAGGTATTGACTTGCTGCAATGTGTGTGATTTGTAGTCTGGATTCAGTCCTCCAGCTGATTTCAAGGCACAACCATTGACTGTGGAACTGGAGATTGATTGGACACTAGTTCCACTCCCAGGTATCCATGTTCACGTCAACAGGACATTGTGACACGAGATGTGGGGCTTATCCCCTGCTGTTCCTCTGTGGTCTCATATGTGTTCTCCAGTCAGTGAATTCTTCCCATTAAGAAAAATCCAAATGGCAAGTCAGTCAGAACCAGGGTCCTGGTAAGTGTGCAATCAGAGGAACAGGAAGTGAAACCGTCTTGAAGAATGTGCCATCCAGCCTGGGTAAGGCATGGTGATTCATGCCAGAGCTGAGAGCATCATGTTGGTGGCAAATTGCCGATTCAACAAGATCGGCATAGAAAATGAGCGTCACTGCCTGACACTAGCACTGGCCTGTTTACAACAGCTGCTGGGATCTGTGCTGAGCAGGTTCTGAAGCCACTTGCTGGCTCCTGGGTGAGAGCACTGAGACAACAGGCCCTTCTGCTGGGTGCCGTGGAGGCAGGGCAGCATCTTAGGGGATGTGCTGTCACAGCTGCTGCTAGACTGTTGCTTTTCCTTTTCTTCTCTCTGCCTCCTGGTTCTTCAGTTTAGCCTCAATCAGACAAGCTGTGTTCTGACTCCTGCTTGAGAGCTGTCCTGGCTTTAAAGATGTCTGACGCCAATGTATGTCATGGCTCAGGAGTTAGTTTGCTGGATTACCTCCCAGAATGTCATATGTCACATATTCCCAATTCCTTCTCTCTCCTGGTACCTCTGTCAGGCTGGGCTAAGGTTAGCTACGTATCAGAGCCAGCAAGTGCCAGGGTCTCTCTTCCGGCCTGGGCTCAGGTGAGGAACAGCCCAACTCCTTCTCCCAGGGTGAAGCAGTGTCAGGGAGGTCTCCTCACTGCCAAACATGTGTGAATTGCCATTCAGGGCCATCTACATGGAGCTGTCCAGTCCGTCTTCTTTGAGCTTTTGGTAGGTGGAAGCACGCACAGACCAGGCAGCTGGCCTCCAGGCCAGGCTGCCCCTCACCCGGTTCCTCTGCTCCCCCTCAGTGGCCACAGCAGGTCTGCTTCCCACTCTCCAGCCCTTGTCCATCCAGGCCACGGCCCTCATCCAGCAGTTAATCCATCTCTGCTTTAAGGTACCTCTTACATTACATAAATGCATGTAGAGTTTTTAAAAAACGGCTACCACACACCAAGCTGGACTTCCTGTGCACGTGTGAAACCTGTGAAATTTGTCTGGGGGCTGCAGTGCACAATTTACTCTGTGGAACTTGCTCCCACACTACCTTTATTCTCTCTTTTTGTGGCAGCCTCTATAGACAGAGACTTTTATTAGAACTGAAATCTTTTTCAATTTTGGCTAAAAAACATCTACAATGAGTAATGAGCAAAGTTGGGAGGTTTGGATTTTCAGTCTCCGTCTAGATTGTCTTCCAGTGGGGTTTTGAAAAACCAATTAATTTTCAATGAACTTGACTCTCCATGTGGAGGACAGGTCCTAGAATCTGACCCTGCCTCTCACAGAGTGGCCTGGTGTGAAGGCTGAGCAGAATTAGCAGACCATTTCCAGATGTGCCAGCTTCAAAGTGATGCCTCAGGATTGAGGTAACCATGCCAAGCTCTCCCTCTGCTCCAAATGGGATGTACTTGGAGCAAGTAGAGAAAGCCTTAAGGTGATGCTCAGGGTCTTGGCTTTGCTTGCTGGCATCTGACTTTGTTTGTTTATCTGTAAAGGTGCACCCTGCTCAGAGACATTGCAACTGTGAATGAGTGGGGTCTGGCTCAGGGCCCCCAGCTTAGGGAGTCTTCTCTTGAGGCAGTTCTTTTGGAGGTTGGGGAAATGGGCAGGGCTTTGGGTAAGGCCCCTCGCCTGGCCTGTCACTTACAGGGTTCCCTCTGACTCAGTCCTGACTCCCCTCCCTCCTCCTTCAGTCTTGCTTTGCTGCATTTTCCAAGCTGATAAGCAATCACTCAGCACCCCAGATGGGCATGGCCCTGAGGGAATGCAGATATGAAGTAGTGGCTGTCCAAGTACTTAGCGCCTTCCAGAGCAGATGAGGCAGGTGACAGTCCAAAATGACAAAGGGGATCTCCCACAGAGGAAAGTGCTTTGGAAATTCAGAAGAGGGAGAGAGCATTGAGGAGATCGAGGGACATCCCATGAAGAGAGCAGCCAAGGGGCAGATTTGGTGCAGATGTTGCTGGATGGGGGCTGAGAGCTGGCAGGGAGAACACAGGAGGACAGAGCCCCAACCCAATGCACAGATTGGAAGTGAATGTGGAGAGCTGGCTGGGAAGTGGAGCCCCAAGCACCTGGCCAGGACCTGCAGGGCCTTAGCAGACCTAGAGCTGTGCGGGGCTCTGAGCAGGGCAGCAGCAGGATCCCGGTGTGGGTCAGGTGATGGCCCTATGAGCCAGCAGAGGGGCACATGGAAGCAGTCAGCGAGGAGGAGGACAGAGTGGTCTGGAGCAGAAGTGGTAAAGGCCAAGTCTACTAGCAGTTGCGGTGAAGCAGTGGTAAAAGACGTGAATGAGCAAGCTGAGAGGAAAGCAGGCTCTTGAGCACACTTCCTGCACCCTGCTCTGATCCCTGCACAGGCATGGAGTTGTTTGATCTCTGTACTGGCCCCACAAGTCATTGCATGCCACAGGGAGGACACTGAGGCACACAGCCATTAATCTGTTCAAGTCTTCATGGCTGAGGAATGGGGAAACCCAGAGCCTGGATCCCCAACTCTATTTTGAGACAGGACCTCACTGAGTTGCCCAGGCTGGCCTTGAACTTGTGATCTTCTGGCTCAGCCTCCCAAGTAGCTTCTATTACAGGCATGTATTAGCACACCTAGCTAGTCTGGGTCCTTAACCAGTGCCTTACTGTACTTTCATGTGAGTGGCAGAAACAGGAAGCAAAACAGGGGCTGGCAAAGGCCAGCATTGCTCTTTCCAGGAGATGCGGGGACCCCTACCTGACTCCTGGGAGCTCACTTACCAGACGCTGATGCCAGGGGTGGAGAGTCTGGCCCTGGACCCACTCTGCTGTCCTTTGACAAGACCTTGTTAGATCCACTGTGTGCAGGGCTCTCCTCTCTACACTAAAAAACAAAGCTAAAGCCACCTCAATGTGTGCATAAGCTTGAAAAAAACGGCTGCATTACAGTATGTTTATTTAATTTGCCAAAGCTTCACCATGAGGTTTCTTCAAGTAGTTCGCTCCCAAGTACATATGAAAAATATTGCATATAAAACCTTTTGTGGGAGGCACAAAAATTTTTTGACTGAATAGATCCAGATATACTTACAAGCTAACAGTATCTGGAAATGTCTCCAGCTCTCTCCCTGACTTTCCTGCTTGTCGGTGAATGTAATGACAAGCATCCATCATGTAAAGATACCCTTGTGGTAGGTGATAGTGCTGAATTTTATCACAGGCCTTACTGAAGATATGGAACTTGTATACCAAAGTGCACATGTACAAGGCAAGAAGGAAAACTAGGGAGCTGATTAATTATATCCCAAAAGGTTGGTTTGCTTTAAGAAGGAATCCACTAAGTACAGTCACTATATTGCATAAAATCTTTGTTCTTATGTTACTGGTTGTAGGGAGGCCGGGGCTGGGGCTATGGGGAGAGGTTGAAGGGGGTCAGGGGACTGTCCCAAAGGGCTACAAGTCTTCACCTGCTGGAAGTCAAAGTGAAGATGACCAGTCTTCCCCAAAGTGTGCTATGTGGAAGCAAATGAAAATGTTTAGAGTCAACTACTGTTGGGAAATATTGGTTTAAATACTGTCAATGAGGTTTCTCTAAGATCACTCAGAGCTTTAAAATGGTTCTTTATTTTGTGAATCTCTAGAGACAAGATTTGCATTTTTCACTTTTGTTCATTTGGCACACCCTTTGTGTTGAAGTGGGTAACACACAGGGCTCGTGTTCCTGGGAATACACTTTGGGCAACACAGATTCAGTACAGCTCCATAATACAAAGATTTTTATTATAGAGAGACTGGTGCTTGGATCATGTATGTAGGAGGATCACCAGCAAGAAGAAAGTCTGGCGCCATGGCTGGAAGAAATTTTGAAGGAATGGAGGGAGAGAAAAGATTCAAGGGTCTGAAGCAAAGCAAATTGGTTTTGTTTTGTTTTGTTTTTACAAGATATTATCTTTATTTATTTATTTATTTATCCTTTTATTGGTACATTTTAGGTATACAATATAATGACATTCATCATTGGAAATTTG